>JAJIBD010001503.1:0-378358 GCA_021461705.1 Cryptotis parvus | reverse complement strand
CTCTCTTTAACTTTGGGGGTTTGTTATTCTTTACTTTTTTTCTTTATGACTCACATGAGAAAGATCATTCTGTGTCTGTTCAATTTATAAATTTTTGTTTATCTTACAAATGGTATTCTCAAAAGTAATCATTCATAAAATTATGTTTTTGAAAAAAACTTTTTCCTGTTATCTTTTTTCTATTTTTCTTTAGAGAAAGGCAAAATGCAGGGTCAGAGCTATAGTCCAGCGGGTAGGGCATTTGCCTTGCATGCAGCCGGCCTGTGCCGGCCTGGGTTCGATCCCTGGCATCCCATATGGTCTCCCGAGCACCGCCAGGAGTGATTCCTGAGTGCAGAGCCAGGAGGAACCCTGATCATCGCTGGGTGTGACTCAAAAGGAAAAAAAATGTATTTAAAGAAACTAGGGAAGCAAGAAACTTATTTTTTTGCATTTTTTGAACATTCATAATAAATGTTTTCTTGGTTGATTCTCCTTTCGTCAAGCACTAAAAAATACTTTGATTCCTTCACAATAAAATTTTATTGAAACTATT
This sequence comes from Cryptotis parvus, assembly GCA_021461705.1. NCBI lineage: Eukaryota > Metazoa > Chordata > Mammalia > Eulipotyphla > Soricidae > Cryptotis > Cryptotis parvus. The sequence continues at coordinate 377,823 of JAJIBD010001503.1, read as the reverse complement.
TCTTTTGTCTTCTTCTTCATCTTTTCTTTGTTTCTTTCTTCCTTCCTTCCTTCTATCCTTCCTTCTTTCCTTTCTTCTTTCCTTCCTTCCTTCTTTCTTTCTTTCTTTCTTCCTTTCTTTCTTTCTTTCTTTCTTTCTTTCTTTCCTTCTTTCTTTCTTTCCTTCTTTCTTTCTTTCCTTCTTTCTTTCGTCCATCCTTTCTACTTTCTTCCTTTCTTTCATATTTAGATCACAGCCAGTTATGCTCAGACTTACTCCTGGCTCTTGTGATTTCTACTGGTGAGGAATGGGGCTATATGTGGTGATAGGGTTAGAGTCTACAGTGTGAAGAAATAGACTTAACTTCTGTGCTATATCTCTGGCTCCTGTCTTTTGTTCTCATAGTTGTTATACCATTTGTTTCATCTACTAACTGACACCTAAAGATTTATGGTTTCACCTACAGTGTTCTACGTTATCCAGAAACTTTTACATTATTGGTTTGCTTAAGGATTGACCTAGTCAGTTTTCTTCATATTAGTTACTGTATACATACTTTTCTGGTCGGTCGCCATAAAAATATGTGGAGCTTCTAAGTGTAAGACAGCAATAGAGGAGCCTAAAACAAGCCTAGGTCCATTCTAACTATAGAATCCTCTGTGTTTTCATAAATTGTACCACATGATATTGGCCCTTTTTAAAAATAAAATATCATGAAATGTTCTTATTAGTAAAATAGTAATAAAATTAAACATGGGGATAGGAAATTAAACATATGCGCATAATGAGATATATAGATATGTAGATGATTGTTTTCATTCTCCCTAATTTGTTTGAAAATTGAAAGTAAAAACCTTTTTTAGTTAGATAGGAATAATTATAAAGATAGTCTCTTAATTTATATTAGGTTTTTTATAAGGCTTAGGAGAATAATTTGGGTCATTCTTAGTTTATATAGGGAAATAGGCCAGATAACAAGAAAGCAATTAAAATTTGTTTCAGGTCTCTATTTCACTGCGGTCAATCAAAATAATCACAATATCCATTTTACTGAAACCTCTACTAATTGTGACCAAAGCAAAAGCACACTGAAGGATGTTTCTTGAAGGAGGCATATAAACTCATTGAAATGCTTCAATTACAAATACTTTATATGTTCCTTTAAGCTTTGCATGTAAGTTGTTTATGGGAAAAATTGGCTTTGTTTTGATTTATAAATGTTATTTTGTCATATACTGAAAAAGAGCTCACACCAGTAATTTTACAAAGAAATTGTGAAGAAAAATAATCAGAGATAGATATGACTCTGTTGGGGAACCCACAACAATACCAGGGAGCAAGTTCCCTTCTACCTCCAAAGCTGCCGGGAATGGATGAAAACTCAGGAATCCGGCACAGTTTTAAAAGGGCTTTACTATCCCAGGTCCCGATATACATTCCAAGAGCAGGGACAACTCCGGACTCTGGGTTCCCAGCTAGGCCCCAGCCATGTGTAGGCCAAGATGGCTGCCACCACGTGTTGAAGCCCAACAGAGAAAGGAGACAACAGAAAAGCAAAACATGAAGGGAAGCCAAAATTGCCAAAAAAGAGCCCTTCTCTCTTCTTGCAGCTTATTTTATAGATAAAAATCTGCCAAAACTTCCCAGTCTGGCCCATTGTGGGCTGGGCTATCTAGAGATGAAAACAGGTAAATAGCTCTATTGAAATGCAGCACTTCAGGTGGCCTTCTGGTGCTTACAAGCACCCAGAGCTGATTCAAAGCCTCCCTAGCAGAGCTCGGAGGGGCTGCTAGCTGGAAGCTCAGTAAGGTGTCACTCAACAGGACTCCACTCTTGGTCTATGGAATTTGGTATGTGGGCAGGTGGACGTGGCTATCAAAGAGATCTAGTAGAAGTCATGGATAATCTTCTCCATTGCCTTTCTGGAAGATGTGATAGATCCATCAGGGCGTCGGAGGGCAGTCATCTTGGTCTTATAGTTGGCGAAGGACAGGCGGGTGGTGTGAATGCTTTTCCCAGCTTCTGCTGCATCTTCCAGTATTTCTGCTCTTCTGTCTTTGAGGTCTTCGTTTATCACTTCTCTGCACCGCTTTGCAAGCTTGGATGTTAGCATTTGGTCTCCTGAGGCTCGCGCCTTGCCACGTTGGTGAATTAGCTCCAGTTTCTGAAGATAGGCGTTCTTTTGTGTCTTTCTCTCTCTCGGCATTCTTCGCACAATCATGGAAGTGCTGATCCAGTCAGTTGTATTCTTCACCGATGTCATCAATGATGGTATCTTCCCATGTTGCTGCAATGGTGCCAAAGAGTTCCCAGTTGGTGGTCGTTCTGGGAGTTCTCTTCTTAAAATTTGCAGCCTTTTCTCCTCATTCCGTGAAATAGAATTTTGCACGAAGGAGGCGGTGGTCCGATCCTGTTTGGAATTTGGGGACAACAGCAACATCAGTCAGACAAAACTGTCGATTGAAGATGATGTGGTCATCTTGGTCTAGTTCATATATTGTTTTTAACTCTATTTTAAACAATTTTTCAATCCCAGAGAACCACTAAAAATAAATATTAAATTTATTGTGTATTTAACATTTATTAATTACTATCAAGCATCAAAAGTATAACATACTTCAGTTGACCAAAATACCTACATTTGTGTATTACAATATCAGGTATTAAACTAGATTGGGAATAAATTGGTCAGTATTCTGGCTTTGTCTTCAGGATTTTTTGACAAATTTGAACACATTTTAATTTTTATTTTAATTGGATCAGTAAAAAAAAACAAACTACCTTGCTCCATTATTACTGCTTTCCTAGAGGCACTTTTGCAGCTATGATTATAACTAAACTTCCATCACCAGATCTTATACCCTAAAGACAACAGTACATATTCTATCATTGTTTCTCCCTGCTGAGTTTCATAGTTTCTATAATTTACAAACCCTAACAGTTCTGCTCTTTGTTTAAATATTTTAAAACTTACACCTTCTAGTTCACCTAAGAATTGTAATAAAGTAAATAACTCAGAAATTAGAATATAATTATTGATAAGTAAAATTATATTTAGTTTAAGTCTCTTATAAAAACAAGCTATCAAATCATCTAAAATGAATATTTCATGTGGCAAGATCCGAAAGCTCATCATACTATTATGCATGTTATGGATAATATATGGATGTAATCTCCTGTATTTTTTCTGACACAGAGGTTGGGTGAAACTTGTAAAATGAATATCAGCTCTGGTCACTCCTCTGCTCCAAAGTCTTCCCATATCTTTCAGAGTATTTTATATTCCTATGAGCTATGTATGAGAGGTTGTTTCTCCAGTTCCTGACCAACAGTTGATGTTCCTGACCAACAATCTTTTAGTTATACTCATGCCAATAGGTATGTATTAATCTCATTCCGTTAGTAATTCATATTTTTTCATCAGTTGATCATGTGCTTCTTTGCCATGTTATATACCATTTCGTTGAAGAAACTTTTCAAAAACTTTTGCTTGAGATTTTATTCCACCATTTACTTAGAAAACATTTTCACTATAGAATTCAGATTTTTTTTTAGTACTTAAAACTATAATGCCACTGTTGTTTCATTTGCGTTATAACTGACATTAAGTATTATGTATTTTGAAACTTTATCCTTCATATGTAACATGTACTTTATGTGTGAGTGCCTTTTTAGTATTTTGTTTCCTGTTAAAGACTGAGTAACCTTTAATTGTATGGTAGTTTTACTCATTGAGGGGTTCATTGAGATGAGAATATTTTTTAGTAAAAATTTGATCAGAATAACTTATCCCAATAATATAGTAAATTACTGTAACACTATCACTATCACTATCTTCCCGTTCATCATCTATTTGCTAGAGCGGGCACCAGTAATATCTCCATATGTCCTGTCTCATGATAGTAGAACCCAAAAGGCATCTGCTTGATCCAGGAACATAAAGAGCCTCAAACCATTATATTAGGTCATGGGAATGACCTAATATAAATGTTACTTATTTGGCATATCAAATACGACACGAGTAGCTTGCCAGGCTAGCCGTGCGGATGGCATACTCTTGTAGTCACCTCTAAATATAGTATTTATTAATGAACCGCGTGGCCACTAGCGGCCACGCGGAGCCAGGCTGTGATAGTCTGATCTGCTGGGTGGAGTTGTGACGAGAGGGAAGTCGGATGTGGAAGATGGCAGGCCCCCATGGAGTCGGGTGGGGGGTCGTCTGGCTTGTTGTGAGGCTCTTAGGAGAGTACTTTTTACAAAATAAAATATGAGAACTCAATGAAAAAATTGATTTGGTCATAACACTTAGAAAATGAAATACTAAGAAAAGAGGAAAAAGAGAGTGCTTCATAAAGGAAAGGACATTTTTAAAAGATCAACGGAAAAGAGTGTATAGGATAGGGGAATCTCCTTGTTTACAGGGCTACTTGGGTTCAATCCCCAGCAGCCCATATGGCTGTGCAATGCCCACCACGAGTAACCCCTGAACAGAGCCAGGAGTAAGTCCTGAAAACTGTGTGGTATAGCCCAAAAGAACAACAACAAAAAATATCAGCAGGGGCTGGAGGAATAATCCAGGGGTTAAGGTGCTTACACTGTCTGTGGTCAACATCAGTTTAGTCCCTGGCATCACCTATGGTCTTTAGAACACACCGAAGGTAACTCCTGAGTCAGGAGTAAGCCCTAAGCACATCAGGGTGTATATACCCTATCGACACTAGTTGGATAAAAATTATAGGTGGCTGAATAGAAAGTACAGGTGGCAAAGTGTTTGCCTTGCATGCAACCACCCATGTGGTTCCGGGTCCCCCTAAGCACCTCCAGAGATCACTCCCGTGCACACCACGAACAGCTCCTCTGCAGCAGCACATTGAGCTGATTTCGCACTTCTCATGATGCTTACCTCTCTCTGCAAAAAATAATGGTGGGAGGGCCCGAGCGATAGTATAGCAGGTAGCGTTTGCCTTGCACCCAGCTGACCTGATTTCGACCCCTGGCACCCCAGCACCCCAGATGGTCCCCAAGCACTGCTAAAAGTAATTTCTGAATGCAGAGCCAGGAGTAACTGCTGAGCAAGCCAGGTGTGACCCCCAAATAAATATTGGTGAGGAGGGCCACAAACTAAAGATCCAGGAAGAAAAGGTAGAAAAACAGAGGCAGAGAAAGTATTACAAAGGTGAGCAGCAAAGTTCTGTGTGTGGGTGAGGAAGGAACAGACAGGATTTGACTCAAATCCTGAGTCAAATAACTTGAGTCATTTGACTCAGTGAGTCAAATCCTGAGTCAAATTACTATAACATTCAGTTTTTATAAAATATTTTACACTGCATATTTAATTCTTTAACATAAATGATTGCACATATTACAGCACTGATGAACCCCAGGAACAATATATTAAGAGGCATAAGTAAGTCACAAGATGATAAAAGTCGAGTCCACTTATCTTAAGCACTTATACCAGTCAGATTTAGAAAACCAGAAAGTGAAAAGATACGTTCCAAGGTTGGAGTAGGAGCATTGGGAGGGAAAAAAGCATTGTCTAATTGTCACTAACTCTGAGCAATTTAATTATGATTTTTGTAGCATTGTTTTATTTCTTTTGTGTTCAAGTTTTAGAACCAGCCAAAGTAGGCTTTGAGCACAGCCTGATGTGAATCCCCCAAAATTGAAGTCTATATTCACTTTATATTATTTATTTTTCTTTAATTCTTCTGCTAATCTTCAATTTACTTTCTGAGAACTTATCTTTCACCCCAAGCAAATAGCATAAGGCTTTAAAGAATTGGATTTGCAGAATGTGTTGATTTGAACTGTTGCACTTCTCATAACTTTAGCGCAAGTGAGAAGTAGGTTATTTTTAAATGTAAAATTGCAACCTGAATTTTTTAGTAATAAACTGATATGAACAATAGTTTGTAGCCTAACAGTTATTACTAAATTGTCTCAAAACAATTTTTTTCACAGTTTCTATAGGTCAAAATTCTTAGGGACTTAGCTGGGTCCTCTGGATTAGGTTCTTCATAAGATGTAGTTGATTTCTAGTCAATTCAAGTACTAAAAGGAAATAATTCACTTTTATGTCACTTATGTGTATATTGGGAGGCTGAGACTCACTTTGGTTGTTATTTAGAGACATCGATATCTTTCTGTTGGATCCTAGTCATAGGCAATCTCACAATATCTACCTGTCTTCCATCAGAGAGTGATGGAGAGAACATAGAAGGAAAGGAAGATGAAATTACAGACTTTTGGTAATCTAATTTAAAAGTGACAGTATGTAATTTTGTGCCCTATATTATTGGAAATGAGTCATTATGTGATACCACATTCAGGGAAACTACTTAGCTTCCTGTAGAACCTGCTTAAAACTTATCAAAGATAATATTCTACTTATATGTTATCAAGGATAAATATACACTGCTATTGATTAGTAAAAGAATTATGTATTATGTCTGGAGGATATGGTCTCTATTAGCTCAGAAAGCTGATATTATGTGATTTTCATGTTTCTTTGCACAGTTTTCTCCTGGGAGCAAGTAGATATGGTAGTAATTCTATTATGCCCAAACTAGAACTTTTTTTGCAAAGCTATTGTTTTGAGCATATATTCTGTGAATTTCTAGGGTTACAAGACTACCTCAGATATCATATAAAAAGCATGGAGTGAGTGTTAGAATAATGATACCCCTTCCTGATTCAAATCTGTGCTGAATTCTGCATTTATTAAATAAAAGTTTGAAGATCACCCCCTGTTAAATTATTTAAAAGACTGAGATACAGGGCTTGTTTCTAAGATCACAGCATTTTAATAGAGTATAGTGATTATGGACTCTAGAATGAGCCTACTTGGGTTTCTTTGTATTCATCATCTGCTGTTTGCTATGTAAAGGGAAGAAGTCCAACTTTGAATCTCATGCATAGTTAGGTTTTGGTTCTTTCTGCATCTAAAGTCAAAATGGCTTCCATATATTTAGTACTGATGGTCTTTTTATGTTCGTTATAGGCTTCTATTATTAGCCATATAGTGTTTGCCTTAATTTAACATGACCTATGGAATGTTGAATAAATTTACCTCCAGTATGATGCTATTTTCTATATAATAATAGATATGAATAGGTGAAAAGAGAAAAAAGAAAAAGAGGTATGAATAGGTGAAAAAAAAGGTGGCTGTTTTACAAAAGCTCCTTCAAATTTAGTGGTTTCTAAAAAGGTCAAAACTGAAATTGGTCTGCATAGGGCATAAAAACGTGTGCTACTGTTAAAGTTGTCTATACCCAGGGCTTTGCCCCGTGGGCCCTGGTTGGTTGATGGTCTGACATAGAAAAAAGACTGACTGGGCCCCCTGGCATGAACCCAGAGCCATTCAGAGCCTGGCAAGCTACCTGTGGTGTATTCGATATGCCAAAATCATAAACAATAATGGATCTCGTTCCCGACAAATGGAGTTGTTACTGGTGCCCATTCGAACAAATCGATGAACAACAGGAAGACAAGTAATACAAGTGATGAATAGGTGATTCATTTTCTTCATTTTTAATAAACCACTAGAACAAAAATGATCTTAACTGATTTCTACACTGTAAATTACTAGTGTTTCATAGTCAATTAAAAACATCTTTTGAGTGTAGATTTATCAATTCAGTTGTGTTACTTTCTTTTTACTAAGTCCTTCAAACCAATACTTTCAATTAAATCATTAATATCATTAAGTTTCATTTTATTACCTACATATGTTATTTTTATGTAGATAGCCTCATAAAATAGTGAATTTTCTGGCTAATTCACCAGAGAGCGGGAGAGAGTAAGAGAGAGAAAGTATATTATAATAGAATTAATACTTGAAGCTGAGACTTAACTGGTTATATTGTTTGTTTGTTTTTAATATTTCAACTGATAGAAATCCATTGATCATTAATGTTATTTTAGGGGTATTTTATTAATCTTAGCTGAAAGCCAAAATCTCTATGCTTTTTATGTTCTATTAGTTAATTCCAAGTAACCTGCAAGGTTTAACTTTAAAATTTTTTTTAAGAGAAAGAAAACCACTTGTTTACAAATTGCTTTGGGAAGGATTTCTTTTGAAAAAATGGAGGAGTAGGTGAGTTGGATAAGGGAACAAAATTTATGAGAAAACCCCAAATCAGGTGGTACTTGCTTGCCTCTCTGATTATGAAGCCTAGGGAATGTGAACAATAGGGGAAGGAGCCTCGCTGATAGTCCAATGTCCGAGTCTTTTCAATTACAACATAGTGAGGAATTGTAGTCAAGTTATCTGAATAAATCTCAGAAGAAAAAAATTATCACCCTTGAAATGCAAAGAACATGTTGTATCTGTAACATAGTGAACATTAAAAGCCTGATTTCTCAGCCTGGGGATTTAAAATAAAATTCTCACATAAGGAAATACTGAAAATGTATATATATAAGGGGAAAAAATAGCATGGCAATATGATGGTTATCTGGCTCAGAAAATTTCCTCTTCTTTTCTTAAAATTTTCCCCCCTTCTTTTCTGAAAAAATATATCTCCTATAGTTTCTTTAACAAATAATACTTAGTTCTCTTTTTTAGAAGACTCTTCCCTTTTGCATTCCCTATCTTTACATATTTTAGCCATTAATATCCTCAAAAATCTCCTCTTAGCTTGTAGAAGAGATATTATCTTATGGCTTCAATTATTGCTTCTAGAAAGTCATATCTCTTGTATCATCAACTTTGACTTCACTGTCTTTTTAATCATTCTCTTCATCACCAGATTTTCTATTTTTGCTGTCATTTCTGGAGGAGTTATAAAATCGTATAATTGATGAAATTCTTTATTATGAGAATATAAGTTAATATATCCCTAAGCTTTGTTCAATAACTTGAGAATATGGAATACCCCTTTAATTTCTTTGATAATATTATTGTGTGGAATCATTTTCTGAGTCATTTTCAGACCAAATTTAATTTAACCTGAGATAATAAGAGAAAGATTACATAAAGAGAACTTAATTTTAGTGACAGCCTAAAGAAACTATTTTCCAATAAGTTTTGTACTCAAATATTTAATTAGAGCAATGTCAGGTAAAAATAAAAAGTCATTGCAAAACTATTAAGTCAAAATTATAACAGAGAAACTAACTACATAATGGAAAACTCTCACCAGAACTTTATAATGTGTATTGGTAATTGTTGATTTCCTTTTGTTTACAGGCCTCTGTCCAATCAGAGGTGTCAAATTCCCTGCTAAACTCAGTGTTTGTTAAAATGTTGCTTTTCTCTTTCCTTGTGCCCTTTATTTTATTTTTTAAGCTTTTTTATTTATTTATTTATTTATTTACAATTACAAAGATATACAATTAAAAAGTTCATATTTGGGTTTTGGTCATACAGTGTTCAAGCACCCATCCCTCCACCAGTGCCCATCTCCCACCACCAACATCCCCAGAACCCTCCCCCCCCCAGACCTCCTCCATGGCAGGTTCTTTATTTCTTTCCATTTCTCTCTCTTTCTCTTTTCCTTCCCTTCCAGACTATGGATTACAAAACATACATTAAAGGGTTGTCATGTGTATCTTTTGCCTGTATTTAATGCTCAGTTCTAGGTTGGTATTAGTACCCTTGACAATTGTTAGCACACTGTTCCATTTTCTGTCTTACCTAGCCTCTGACTCCCACACGTTTGTGATAATTTCCACCTTTGACAGGACCTCCTGATATATGTTCCACTTGACCTTGGATATTGGTATCATAATATGTACACATATATTTATGTCATGCAAATAAATGCAGTCATTCTGTATCTGTCTCTCTCCTTCTGGCTAATTTCACTCAACATAATCTTCTCCATGCCCATCCATTTATAGGCAAACTTTATAACTTCATTTTTCCTAACAGCTGCATAGTATTCCATTGTGTAGATGTACAAAAGCTTCTTTATCCAGTGATCGATTCTCGGGCACTCTGGTTGCTTCCAGATTCTGGCTATTGTGAATAATGCTGCTATGAACATAAAAGTAGGGATGGTGTTTCCACTGCATATTTTTGGCTTCCCAGAGTATATTCCCAGAAGTGGTATGGCTGGGTCAAATGGGAGTTCAATTTCTAGTCTTTGGAGGAATGTCCATATTGTTTTCCAGAAAGGCTGTACCAGCCGGCATTCCCACCAACAATGGATGAGTATCCCCTTTTCCCCACATCCATGCCAGCACTTGTTGTTCTTGCTCTTTTGAATATGTGCCAGTCTCTGTGGTGTAAAAGTGGTATCTCGTTGTTGTTTTGATTTGCATCTCTCTGATGATTAGTGATGATGAGCATTTTTTCATATGTTTTTTGGCCACTCGAATTTCTTCCTTGCGAAGTTTCTGTTCATTTCTTCGCCCTATTTTTTGATGGGGTTGTTTGTTTTCTTCTTGTAAAGTTCTACCAGTGCCTGATATATCCTGGATATTAACCCCTTATCAGATGGGTATTGGGTGAATATTCTTTCCCATTCTGTGGACTGCCTTTGTATCTTAGTCACTGTTTCTTTTGAGGTGCAGAAGCTTTTAGTTTCATATAGCCCCATATGTTTATCTTTTCTTCTAGTTGATTTGTTAATGATGCTGCACCTTTGAAGATGCCTTTAGCTTCAATGTCGTGGAGGGTTTTTCCTATATTTTCTTCAATGTACTTTATGGATTCAGGTCAGATATTGAGATCTTTAATCCATTTTGATCTTATTTTGTGCATGGTGTTAGACACAGGTCCAAATTCATTTTTTTACATGTCGCTGCCCAGTTTTCCCAACACTACTTGTTGAAGAGGCTTTCTTTACTCCATTTTGGACTCTTTGCACCTTTATCAAAAAGGAAATAATCATGTGTTTGAGGTTGGGTGACAGGATACTCAATTCTATTCCATAGGTCCACAGGTCTGTTTTTATTCCAATACCATGCTGTTTTAATTACTACTGCCTTGTAGTACAGTTTGAAGTTTGGAAAGGTGATACCCCCCCATCTTCTTTTTCCCAAGAATTGTTTAGCTATCCCTGGGGTTTATTGTTCCATACAAATTTCAGGATTGTTTGGTCAATTTCTTTGAAGAATGTCATGGGTATCCTTATAGGGACTGCATTGAATCTGTACAGAGCTCTAGGGAGTATTACCATTTTGACAATGTTGATTCTCCCCATCCATGAACAGGGAATATGTTTCCATTTCCTTGTGTCCTCTTTTTTCTCTTTGAGCAGTGTCTTGTCGTTTTCTTTGTACAGGTCCTTTACACACTTGGTTAAGTTGATTCCTAGGTATTTGATTTTCTGTGGCACAACTGTGAATGGAATCGTCTCCTTAATATACCTTTCTTCTCTTTGCTTATTTGTATATAGGAAAGCCATCGACTTTTGGGTGTTGATTTTGTGTCCTGCCACTCTACTATATGCGTCTATTGTTTCTAGGAGTTTTTTTTTAGAGAGTTCAGGGTTCTCTAGGTATAATATCATGTCATCTGCAAATAATGATAGCTTGACTTCTTCCTTGCCTATCTGGATGCCCTTGATGTCCTTTTCTTCTGTGATTGCTATGGCAAGTACTTCCATTACTATATTGAATAAAAGAGGTGAGAGTGGGCAACCTTGTCTTGTGCCCTTTATATGCTCTTGTATTGCAGCTGTATAGTTTTGTATAGATAAAGGAAGACAATTAAAGCTAATTTTTATTCCTGGGCTTGCAGAGTATTTCATAACTAAATACTTCAATTGCCTCTAAATTGATTTTACTTTCTCACACCCTGAGAAATGAGGGTCTCACTGAAGGGCTAGATGGAACCAGGAGAGAGTCTACTCTGGCTTCAAAATGGAACCATTTGTGTACTGCTGAGTAGAAGACTTAAGCCAAGCTTTGTTCTGACCAAAAAGCTTAAGAGAACAAAGTCACAGAATGAGCACTGTGTTTACCTAAAGAAGGTGATAGTACCCTAAGTGGCTGGAATGATCAATCTGGTAAGAGGAATGCAGTATGGACTATATGGTATGATCTCCCCAGGAAAGGTCACCCTAATCCTGGGTGTAGATAAATATTTGTCTTTCTTACTGTGTCTATACTAAATCATTAGAAATATCTTTCAAATAATTACTTATTAGCCTAGGATGAGAGAAACAACATTCATCAATTCCACACTACCCAGGGATTGGGGCAAAGCCTTCTGCATTTGAAGTTCTGTCCTTTTTTTTTTTGAAAACCTGCTCCTTGCCTTAAAAAATCTATAAAAGGGGCTCTCTTGTTTGGCTGGGTGTTAGAGGTCTGAGTGAGTCTGCTCAGCTCTACTCTGCTCTTCTCTCTCTCTCTCTCTCTTGTTCTTGCTCTCCCTCTGTCTCTCTGTCTCTCCATCTCTCGCTCTCTCTCTCTCTTACTCTTTCTATTGGTGTGCGGATAACTAAAACCTTGGACTTTCAAAGAACTGGTGGTCATGCTTCTGTGACCATTGGTTGTAGAAGATGACCACTAACCCCCAAATGTGGCCAGGGAACCTGAGAGACCCTAACACTGTTGGAGACTCCTGGTAGCCCAAATATTTACACATGCATGTATATATTTGTCTAACATAAATAATTGTATAGAAACTAGGTCATAGCATTAACTAGTGGTGATTAAATCTAATATGGGCGCAATCATCTAAAATTCTAAATGATATGTCTTCAATACAAATGGGTTAAGAAATTCTGACTTTTTTTTTTTTTTTGCTTTTTGGGTCACACCCGGCAATACTCAGGGGTTACTCCTGGCTCTTCACTCAGAATTACTCCTGGCAGTACAGGGAACAATATGGGATGGCGGGGATGGAACCCGGTGGGCCATGTGCAAGGCAAACACCCTACCCGCTGTATTATCATTCTGGCCCTATTATGACATTTTAAATTTCACAGTTTCCTGTAGTTGTTTGAAATTTGAATATTATATTTACAACTTAATTGAGGGGGATGGGCTGCTACAGAAATAACTCTTGGTGCTGCATAACTATTCAATGAAATTCCAAAGGAAACTGGGAGGACACAGCTATTACAAGTGACTAATTAAAAAGATAAACATTACAGCTAGTGATAAGAGAGATAGTATGGGTTAAACATGTGCCTTGGTTGCAACCAGTCTTAGTCTGATTACCAACATGTGTCCTTGAACATCACAGGGTGTAGCTTTAGCGGCTTCTGAGTACAGCCATTGTAACACAGAAATCCCTAGTAACACAGGACCTGAGCAGAACTGCATCCTCAGGCTCCTGCATCACAACACAGCAGTAATTGACTGGTAATAATCAGCAGGGCCTCCGTAGACTTTCTTAGCAGTGCTTGGGAGACTGTACCCCCAAAAATTATATTAACAGTTATGTGGCCACGTACCAAACTAAAGCCACTCATATGCAACTTCCATGTCCTCCAGCAGTGGTAGGTGGCAGAGAAAGAAAAAACACACCAGGATTGTCCAAGCTTTAGAGTAAGCTTGAAAGCTCTTGTGAGCTCTCAGGCTTCCCATTTATTCAGTACAATATTGCTCTTCCAGCCTGACTCTCAACAGGTAGTTATTACTTTAAGTTGACAGAAACAGTAAGAACGATTAGCAAGCACATCAAACTTCAATGGGTACTTTAAGAGCAGAGATTGGAATATCTCAGAAAGTCAATCAACAGGCACTTCTAAAGAATAAATTCATGGTAGTTTCCTACTTGTTTTGCTTTCTGCATCTCTCTATATAGCTCTCCATCTAAAAAATACTTGCCTGTCTTATTCTGCACACATTTGCTGCCTGTGGGTGCAATTTTGCCTGCCTGATTATTATGTGTTTTGAAACCTAAACTGTTTTGGCCAGAGGACTGTCAAGATCTTGAGGATTTTGTTAGGGGAACCATTTCTGACTTCCTAGAACAACTGTTTCTTACTTTCTAAATTTATGAGTTAAAAAGGCTTGCCACTAAATTCATCTTTGAGATATACAAAGGCTTATCACCAAATTCAACAGGTTTTCTTATTTACAAATATTATTTTCTGAATGCAGTAGTTATGTGTACCTAGGTCGAGAAGTCAACATGATGAATGACCTAAAACCTGAGCTTCACAGGAAGAAGAGAGCGGCCTGGATTGCCTTCAAAAGCATGGAAGAAATAGCAAAAAAGACAAAGAACCTCCAGCTCCGGACACAACTCTTCGACTCCACTGTTCTCCCTGCATTAACATATGCCTCAGATACCTGGGCCCTGCGAAAGCAGGAAGAGAACACTATTCGGGTCTCCCAAAGAGGAATCAAAAGAGCTATGCTTGGAAAATCACGCCTCACTCAAGTGAGAGAAGGAATCCAGAGTCCCGACCTCCATCGCTGTTCCAGAGTCAGGGATGCTGTCTCATTTGCCAAGGCATCGAAAATCAGATGGGCTGGACATGTAATGTGATTTGGAGATGATCGCTAGACTAGAGCCATTACTGACTGGATCTCACGGTATGTCAAAAGATCACATGGCTGCCCACCTACAAGATGGTCAGACTTCTTTGTCAAGACCATGAACGGATGGTTTGAGGCTCTTCGTTTTTCTGAAACAACCAGATGCCATTGGGCTACACTGGCACGTGACAGGGTCAAATGGAAATGTTACGGGGTGCCAGCTGGAGGAAATCGATGAACAATGGGATGTCTAGTGATCTAGTGATTTGTTTACAGTGTTCCATCATCTTTTTCATTTTCTGCTTTTTTATGTGCTGCAGTATGTTAGTTACATCTACATTTATTTCTCTTTTTTGACTGACTAGCTAATATTATACTAATAACTCACACACCTGCCTCTAGTCTTATGTGCTCTTCAACACATTTGCTATACTATTATTAGAAAAATATTTTATTGTTTGCTTGATTGCTTGATTGATTTTTGTTGAACAGGCTTTTCTTTCTCCACATTATGTGTCTTTATTTTTTGGCCACACCCAGTGATGTTCAGAGGTAATTTCTGACTGTGTACTCTGGAATTACTCCAATGGTACTCAGGAGACGACTATATGGGTTTCCAGAAATTGAACTCAGGCTGGCCATGAGCAAGGCATGTGTCCTACCTGCTATATTATCTTTCCAATATCATTAGAAAAATATTTCAAAGATGTAAGTCACAACATAATTTTTCCTAAGGAAAGTCTCTTTTAATGTTATGTACATCTTTATGGACATAGGAATGCTACTCACAGTGGAATTTGGGGGGACCATATGTTTTCCAGTATTGAACCCTGGATTCTACATGCTACATATGTACTCCATACTTTGTTTTTATTTTCTACAAGGAAATGTAGAAATACATAATTTCTTAAATTTGGCTTATTTGGTTAAGAATCATACTCTGCGACTCTAATTGTTATCACAAATAATAATATTTTTATAATTCAGTAGTATTCCTTATATATGCACATAATATAAATACATATGTACAAATCACATTTTTATTATTCATTACTCCCTGTAAAAACAAACAATTCAAATAAAAAGTAATTTCATATTTAAAGAAAAGATTGATGATTACTCAAAAGATAGAGGGTTAGGTAAATTGGTTGATTTGTATACTGGTGGATTAAAAGTATCCTATTGGTTGTTAATCAAAGTCTAGGAAATGCCAATGTTGCAGTATAATACTATATACCTGGAACTTATATAATATTAAATCATTATTACCTAAAAAGTTAGTAGTTTGACAAGGAAACATTTTAGGAAGAATCATAAATGTTTTATTACAGTATATGGGATTCTTTAAAATCTTTAATGCATGACATTTAATAAGGACAACCTTTAATTTCATCTTTTTTGTCAATTGATAACAATGACATAGAATCGCTTACTGATAAGACACCTAAAACACTAGTATACAAACACTATCTTATTTGACTATAACTATTTTATAATAATATGTATATATGATATGTATTATTCCACGTAATAATTCTGTGGAGACTAAAGCAGTCATCAAAGCCCTAGCCAAACAGGGAGTTCAAACCCAATACATCAAGATCCTTCGTGAGCTGTACTACGGATTCACCACCAGGATCTCACCATTCTACAAGAAAGTGATCACTGATGTCAAAAGAGGGTTTCAACAGGGTGATACGATTTCACCAAAACTCTTCAGTGCCACCCTCGAACACGTCCATGCGACAATTAGAATGGGAAGGAATGAGAGTGAAGATAGATGGTTGGCAACTACACCACCTCCGCTTTGCTGATGATATTCTAATAACACCAAGCATTAGCCAAGCGGCACAAATGCTGGCAGACTTCGACTGAGAATGTGGAAAGATAGGTCTACAGCTGAATCTTAACAAAACTATGTTGATGAAAAATGAACTAGTTCCAGAGGCCCCATTCACTCTCAATGGAACAAACATCTCTGAATGCAGCAGTTATGTGTACCTAGGTCAAGAAGTCAGCATGATGAACGACCTAAAACCTGAGCTGCGCAGGAGGAAGAGAGCGGCATGGAATGCCTTCAAAGGCATCGAAGAAATAGCTAAAAGGACAAAGAACCTCCGGCTCCGGGCACATCTCTTTGACTCCACCGTTCTCCCTGCATTAACATATGCCTCAGAGACCTGGGCCCTACGAAAGCAGGATGAGAATGCTATTCGGGTCTCCCAGAGAGGAATCGAAAGAGCTATGCTTGGAATATCACGCCTCACTCAAGTGAGAGAAGGAATCCGGAGTTCTGACCTCCATCGCTATTCCAGAATCAGGGATGCTGTCTCGTTTGCCAAGGCATCGAAAATCAGATGGGCTGGGCATGTAATGCGATTTGGAGACAACCACTGGACTAGAGCCATTACCGACTGGATCCCACAGGATGTCAAAAGATCACATGGCCGCCCACCTACAAGATGGTCAGACTTCCTTGTCAAGACCCTGAAAGGAACGGTTTGAGGCTCTTCATATTCCTGAAGCAACCAGATGCCATTGGGCTACATTGGCACGTGATAGGGTCCAATGGAAATGTTACTGGTGCCCGCTCGAGCAAATCAATGAATAACGGATTCAAGTGATCAAGTGAACAAGTGATAACAAAGATAATAATGCAAATAAACATGAAAGCAATATAGGTCATGTTGCAATACACCTGAGAGCCTCTGCATCTGTCCTGGATTGCCTCCTGCAGGTCACCTTGTATATAGGAGAGCAGTATAAATGTGGCAGTTTATCTGACCATGTATTCTATACTGGCTGGTATAAATATTCTCTCATGCTACCACAATCATCCTGGGAATAGCTAGATTTTACTGGTATATTTACCTGGCCACATTGGATCTCCAAGTAATTAGACCAGAGAAAAATGCTGTTTGCCTCCAAGAAAGCAAGCATGGTTCCTTGATAACTCAAAGGCAACTAAAATACAGAACTACATTGAAGTAAAGTAGAGACTCTTGTGAAGGTTTAAAGAAATATTTCACTGGCATTAGTGTTGTCCTTGGTATAGACGCATGCCTTTGTATTCTGAGTTACAGATCATCTCAGAAACCCCTGCTCTCTACCCTGCACAGGCATTTCCTTGGCAGATCTTGGCTCTGCGACATTAACATCTAAAAGGGCATAGATGAGGTCCTGGGAGAAATTACCTGAGGGTATTTAATCCTGCCTGCTTCCCATAGAAGTTGGAGGTCTAGGTTACAGGGATATAAAACTAGGCTGCTTCCCCTCTTCACTCTCTTTTGGGTCGCTCTCTCCGACTTTCTGCTGGCGCCTTGTCTCTGTCTCCTCTCTGCAGGACCTTAACACTACTGGTGGCCGCCATCTTGGCCTACACATGGCCAGGGTCCTAGCCAAGAACCCTAAGTTCAGGATTTTTCCTATTGCTGATTTGTATGCCTGAACCTGTGCTAAGTAAAGCATTTTGAAACTTCGCTGGATTCTTGCATCTTTCTCTGTCCATCAGCCTTTGATCCCCTGAGACAGAAGGCAATCCCTGACCCAGCTCCTATGTCGGGGATCGCCGCGGGGTCCCCGACAGTGTCAGGACAGAGGTTCTCTTCTACCTCCGAGGACGCTGGGAGAACAGATGAAAACTCACGAACCGGTGCAGTTCCAAAAGGCTTTTAATAGTACAAAAGCTCTTCCACAGCACTCCAATATAATGAACAAACTTCAGCTCTGGTCCGAACTTAGACCATACAAAAGAGCCTAAGTCTCCCAGCAAAGAGAGAGGATCTCACCCGAGCTGAGTCCTACCCAGAAGAAGGAGCAAAGGGCTAAAGAGCAAAAAGCCAAAAGCCAAAAGCCAAAAGTCGCAGGAGCCAAAAGCTGAAGGCTGAGGGAACCAAAAGGCAAAAGGTGAAGGGGCCTCAAGTCAGCCCCTTATATACACCAAAGTAATCCGATTGGGAGGTTGTCATGTCAACAAAGAACCCTAAACAGAGTGTAGTGCCACACCCTATTGCAGGTATAAACAAAGGTTATGCCAAGGACTAAGGAGATTATCTCTTATGTAAAACACTGGAGAGAGAGGGGGCTGATATAAAGTAATGCATCTTAACTTCATGAGCTTCATGTAATCTAGATGGTACCCACAAGGTCCATGTTATTATCTGCACCAGGGTGATTCTGAGTATCTTGTTCTCATGTACTGAAAGGGTCACTCTCGCCTGCTTAGAGCAAACTACTATGATCCTTCCTATAGTCTTCCTATAGTCTCAGCGTAGCCAGGGTGGTAGTCTCTTGGTAAATTCTAACTTGTCCCACGCTGGGTGCAGGAGGCCCAATCTAGAAAACATAGAAGTCTTAGTAGATGTATAAGTCAGAAGTTATTCAATCAAGGTGACTTCTGTAAGTGCCACACCCTCTAGCAGTGTTTACATAGAAGAGAAATCTCATTAGAATGAACCTTGACTTAAGTAGATTAAGCTGGGAGTGGGCAAAACAACAAAACTCCCAGAATACTAAACCTGTCCTCCAACACTCCTGGATTTTGTGTGGGTGCCTCAGCTTTTTCCTGCAGGTGATTTTCCTCACAAACTGAGATTCATGGCCCTTGTATTTTTCAATGAATCCATTAATAAAAGTTCTATACCTTTGTTTAAGCATTTAGATAGTCTCATTTAGTTCACTTAGATATTCTCGTACCACATAGTAAGAAATATTCAAGTTCTCTTTTACCTTCTAATGCTTTATTCACATTAACAAAAGTAAAAGAATAAGCAGTAAATAGGTTAAATCAATGCAGAGTACTGTATCAACCTCGAGAAAAGACTGTAAATACGTTACAACATTATCAGTAGCAAATAGTATAAGCTCTGTATTGTATGAAGTCTGGGGAAATCCCATGCAACTGGAGAGTGAAAGCTGCACATGTGTGTGTGCGCATGTGTGTGTATGTGTGTGGATGTTTGCATGCTATGATTATGCTTCTTGGAGGCTCCAGGGATTTACTCTGGCCGTGCTCCCTGCTTCGGTGATGCACTCGGGGAGATTCTCTGGCTAGTCGAAAGGGCTGCGTGGGCCTCAAAGTGCCAGCGCGTGTCCCCAGCCCAGCCACTCCCAGAATTTACTGTCTGTCGGGTCGTATCGCCTAATCCTGCCTTAGGAGAACTTTATCATAGGTATGTGAGGCTGCTGGGGGGTGGTGGTGGGCGTGGGGGGGCTGTTTGGGGGGGTGTTTTCAGGGGGGTTTGTTGTTTTTTTGTGGGGGTTGTGTGGTTGAGTAGTATAGTTGTAGTGATGATGGCAGTTTTTAGTAGTAGTAATAGCAGCAACAGTAGTAGCAGGAATAAATTGAAACAAAGAATGTATGAAGATGAAAATCTAATTAATAAATAGTAAATGATTTGTAGGATTAGTGAATAGAAAAGTAATGCAGACAAATGATGAAAAAAGGAAATGCAAGTATTAATGAGGTAAAAAGGAACCCTAAGTATGATTCAAGAGATGGAGGGGGGAAAATGAAAAATAAAATCTTGATAGAAGAACAATAAGCTGACAAAGACAAAGGGTATAAACTCAAACTTTATAACGTCAATTACTGTAAGAAATTACCATCTCATAAAGAGAGAACAAACAGTAAATAGGATTAGATATATATCAAAGTAAATAAAAGATAAAAAGTGATCCAAGAAACAGGCCAATTGAAAGCTTTTGACCTCCTTTTACAAAGGAATTTTCCTGGGGCCAGAGCTATAGCCCAGCAGGTAGGGCGTTTGCCTTGCATGCGGCCAGCCTGAGCCAGCCCGGGTTCGATCCCCAGCATCCTATATGGTCCCCGAGTACCGCCAGGAGTAATTCCTGAGTGCAGAGCCAGGAGTAACCCCTGAGCTTTGCTGGTGTGACCCAAAAAAAAAAAAGGAATTTTCCTGAAGCAGTGGAGGTGAGATGCCATAATGTAGTAGGCATAAATTTGGAAAAGAAGCCAAAAAGTCATCTGAAATGAGAAATGACACTTCCAATAGAGAACGATTGCCATTTTATTCTACTTAGAATTTGTCTCATTCTACTTTCTCTTCCTTTGGACGTTTAATTCTTCATGACATGATCATTTTTCCATCTTCATCACCGTTCTATAACTGTCGTAAGGTGACAGAAAAAGAGAAGACAAATGTGGTTCAATTGAGAAAGTTAAAGTCATACAGTTGGAAAAACATTTAGTAAGGAATAGCAATGTCTTTGTTTTTATAGGATCACTTTTAGACTATTACATTTTATAAGATAAAGCCTGGATATTTTAATTAAATGGACTGGATTCCAATGTTTCCTATAAAAGTTAATTTAACCTGAAGTTAAAACTTCATATACACCATTGAGACAAGCTTAAAACAGGAACATAAATCTTCAAATGTTATAAATTGGTGTTTTTCCTGTTGTAATAATTAATTTATATGTTAAATTATGAGGTTAAGTAGAATGATAACATATTTGTAGAAGTGTCTCGTTCTAATATAGAAAGTTTACTATAGAGGCTGGTTTTCTGGCAGATAGAAAAATCTTTCTCTAGGAATAAAGAGCAAAACGTTCAAGTGGCTGAAGTACAATGTGGAAATTGAAGGAACTCCACTTGATTCTTCTGAGGAGACAGTTGGCAAATTAAAATATTTTAGTGGGTAATATACACAGTATCTTCATTATTATCAAAATAAAGAAACTTGATACTTTTTTTGCATTTATAAAACAGTTACTTATTGGGAAATATTTTTTCATGTGTATTTTTCTATCAGTAAAAGATAAAAATCACTAAACATACTAAATAAACTTAACTATTCTTGGGCCTGAGCGATAGCCCAGCGGTAGGGCGTTTTGCCTTGCATGCGGCCAGCCTTGTGCTGGCCCAGGTTCAATCCCCGGCATCCCATATGGTCCCACGAGCACTGCCAAGAGTAATTCCTGAGTGCAGAGCCAGGAGAAACCCCTGAGCATCGCCGGGTGTGAACCAAAAGAAAAAAAAATAATTATTCTTATTTATATGTCAGTTATTAAAATCTAAGAATAATATCATTTATTTCCTTAAAGAACATGAATATTGGGGCTGGAGCGATAGCCCAGCGGGTAGGGCGTTTGTCTTGCACGCGGCCGGCCTGTGCCGGCCTGGGTTCGATCCCGGCATCCCATATGGTCCCCCGAGCACCGCCAGGAGTGATTCCTGAGTGCAGAGCCTGGAGTAACCCCTGAGCATCGCCGGGTGTGACCCAAAAAAAGCAAAAAAAAAAAAAAAAAAAAGAACATGAATATTATTCAAATACCTTTTCTGGAATGAGTTGATTGTAATTTAGAATTTTGCTGTCAATTTATTGAGCATTGTAAGGAATCATCAAAATGATAATTTTTTGAAGAAAACATTTTATAAAAAAATTTTTAGAGCAGTATAATAACAATGAGCAGGGCATTTTCCTTGCACGTGGCATCCCACATGTTTCCCGATCACTGCAAAAAGTAATTTCTGAATGCAGAGCCAGGAGTAATCCCTGAGCATTGCCAAAAAAAAAAAAAAAAAAAAAAAAAGGAAAAATCTTAATGAAACAAAATTATAATAAAAGTTTTCAGTATGGAGCTAGCTAGTACTTGGGATTTGTTGAAAGTTAATGTTATATACATAAAATCTTATTGAATTATTTAAAATGTTTATCATATAATTGGGGTATAATTGTTTGATGTTCATTTGTGGGAGTAGGTACAGGACCTTAAGTGGTGTCAAGGGCCCAAGGATTCATTTCTAGTGATTCTTGGCCAACTGGGAGGTTTGATTCAAGAACCTGATGATATGGAACTCCTTGGCATCTGTAGTGCCAGGGATTGCCTGGACCACCCCAGTGATGCTCCAGTGTCACCATCTTTCATCCTGAGGAGCCTCCCAATCTACACTGGAAATGTTCTGGGAATTATGTAGACTCATCAGGGGCTGGCCTTATACAAAGCATGTGCCTTAACCACTGAACTATCTCTCCAGTCTCAATTTCCAATACATATAAACTGCAAGTTTATGCCTTTGCTACAAATGCATTCCACTTAATAATTAGTTAGATACCTAGAATATAGCTAGCACAGTCATGAATAAAACAGGTTAAGTAAATGCTTCAAGGTATTTATTTTAGTAGAATCTGAAGTTGATTGTCCCACTTTTTTTGGTTCAGCAGTAAATGAAACAACAATATGATTTGATAATATTTCAGTCTAACTATTATGCAAGTATGCATACTGTAGCCATATACAAATATATACAGGCTTCTGTGTATATTAAAATATATTACATTTCCTTATAATTTCTAAGAGGCAATCTCTCCTTAAAGCTTCAAAAAAATGAAAATCAGTGAATGAATTCTACCTGTATATTACTCATGTAGTTCGAATATATATTGCTCTTAAGTGGTTAAATATTTCCTTGAATTTTAAAACAAACTAAAGTCTACAGTTCAATAATATATCTGTGAGGTTTCATTAAAAATTACATTTTGACAATTTCTCAGAAGGCCAGTACTTCATAATTAATAATATTCCATCAAAAGATTGACCTTATGAAAACTGGATAAATGTAAACTTAAGAGGAAAAATAATGTTTGGACTATTTGAGTCCTAAGAACTATTATTTTTTAGAATGAAAGGGCATTTTGGAACCATGTCTAAGAAATTGTCTGTGTTAACATTTGAAAATTCTTTTAACAATAAAAATTCAATCTGTCTGTGCAATATTTAAAATAAAATAAATTGTAAAAGCTTCATTTATCTTCATGATTTGTGATCTCCTTTAAAGGCTCCTAATATTGAAGCCCCAGGTATGTGGTGTCTCAGATATCAGGTGCTTAACATAAATGGCTTTGGCATTCATTTTCAAGCTGAATCTATGGCGCTTCTACTGATAGAAAACTGCTTCTTATATGAGATTGAGTCAGTTCATTAATTTATTTAAGAGTTGGTGCTAATAGATTCAGGCCACAGGAAGGTCTTAATGAAAGAAACTGTTTGAAGTCAAACAGATCTCGATTTTAGTATAAGTTCTCTGCCTTGCAAACTATAGGACTCCAAGTAAGTTATCTAAACTTCCCTGAGGCTGTGCCTTCACCTATAAAATGGGAAGTTAGTGCCGATTTTTACATCGGAGTAGAGTTTTGTGTTTTTTTTTAGAACAGAGGAGATTCCAATTGCCATTTATGAATGGAATTCAGATCTTTTTACTTAGTTTCCCTGTAAGTGGCTTAAATTTTTATTAGGAACCAATTTGCTACACACATTGTACAACTACTAATCATTATGAAAGAACATGCCAATATTAGTGAAAGTATTATTCATATAGAAGACTACATACAATGTTATGTTTTTATCTGCCAAAAAATTTAAACTATTTTAACAAGTATTTCTAATCCTCCGCCCCCCCCCCCAATTTTGGACAAACAATCAGCTCACTTAGTCCCTTGGTGATTGAAAATTTGTGAGAATAAGCATGTAAAATTAACAATTTCATTAATATATGCTTAGTACATTGTGTTTCCCGCACGGCAGAGCCTGGCAAGCTACCCATGTCGTATTTGATATGCCAGATACCAGTAACAATTATAGACCTCATTACCTCATTCCCATGACCTGATGGAATGGTTTGAGGCTCTTTATGTTCCTGGAGCAAGCAGGTACTCTTGGGCTCTACTTGCATGAGACAGGCCATATGGAGATGTTACTGGTGCCCGCTCAAGCAAATTGACGATGAACGGGCGACAGTGATACAGTGATACATTGTGTTCAATTCATGAATAAATAGATGATTGAATAAATTAACTATTTAAAACTATAGAACAAAGCTAGAGGCAAGAGACTGCAATTCACTTTCCTGGTAATGTTGACTTGGTCAAAGACCTTTTATTTATTTGTTTGTTTGTTTGTTTGTTTGTCTGTTTATTGGTTTTGGCCCACACCTGACTGTGCTCAGATATGCTCCTATCTCTTTGTTTGGGGATCAGTCCTGGTAGTGCACAGGGAAACATAAGTGGCTCTGGGGATAGAACTGGATCTGCCGCATGAAGGAAAGCACCTTCTCTTTCTGAGCACTTTCTCCTCCTCCCTGCCTTCTCCCCTTCTCTTTATCCTCCCAAATCCACCTCCTCTCCCTCTTCCTCCTACTCCTTCTTTTCCACGCCCAGAAGTGTTCAGGGCTTACTCCTTTCTCTATGCTCAGGAATCACACCTGGAAGGGCTCAGGGAACCATATGGGGCTCAGGGAACCTGGATTGAAACAGGGCTAGCCACATGCAAGACAAGCAAGCACCCTACCTGCTGTATTTACCATCTCTCTAAATATTATTTTCTTTCTTTTTTTTTTAAAATTAGCATCTTGTATGAGGGTTCTATTATTATCCTTTTCAAATTCTACAGGGTTGTCATTAAAAGGTGTCAACTTCTATAAGTCCTTTAAACTTGTATATCCCTTTATTGTTTTCTATGTCACAAAACTTTTTTTTTTTGCTTTTGGGTACACCCGACAATGCTCAGGGGTTACTCCTGGCTCTTTGCTCAGAAATTACTCCTGGCAGTGCTCAGGGGACCACATGGGAAGCTGGGGATCGAACCCAAGTCAGCCACATGCAAGGCAAACGTCCTACCTGCTGGACTATCGTCCGGCCCTGTCACAAAACTTTTGAAAATTTTTCCAAATTGAAAAGCTGATGAAAAACTGATGAGTAGATACTGTATTAAAAACATCTATGAAAAGAACACATCTGATTGCAAACCACAATGTGCAAAAGGAGGGAGAGAGAAAGAGAGATAGAGAGAGACAGAGACAGAGAGAGAGAGAGAGAGAGAGAGAGAGAGAGAGAACCAAAGGACCTGCCATAGAGACAGGTTGTGGAGGGGAGAAAATAGGCTATTGGGAAATGTGCATGGGTGGAGGGATGGGTGTTGGAACAATGTATGACTGAAACCCAATCCTGAAGAGTTTTGTGATGGTCTATTGTACTGTGATTCAATTAAAAAATCTGGAGGAAAATATTTTAATACATTTCCAGAGAAGAAAGACTTAGAGATTGGTCATTGGGAGCAGAGGGAATCTGAAAACTTGACAACTTTGTTAGAAGTTTTTGGATTTCATGAAAATATGCAGCCATTGACTTGTAAATGTGTTTTTCACTGTATATTCACTCATTTATACATTCTTTCTCTCAGAAAATTCTTTCTTTTTTGTTTTGTATCATACCAGCTGTGCTCGGGGCCTATCCTGACTCAGCACTCAGATATCACTCCTGGCGGAGCTGAATTAAATATATATATATATGCCTTCCTTTGGGGATTTGAGCCACATGCAATGCTTGGGTGCTGTTCCTGGGAAACATATGTAATGCCAGAGATCAATTTGGAGTTTGCCATTTGCAAGTCAAGTACCTTAATCTCTTTAACCCCTGTTCTATCCCTCTGTCTATCCACCTTCTTCTTAAATTTCCTCCCTTTTAGGAAGTAATGGAGTATATATATATATAAGATTTGTTTAACTTTGCAAATTTGTTCAACTTTGTAGATACCATTTTGAAAACTTAAGGGATTTTAAAGGTGGGCATCGACTTTAATGAGACAAATGAACGAAAAATGATAGATAAATTAGAAAATTTGGAATGGATGATATTATTTTGGCTTTAGAAGTTCAGATTGGGAAAGATAGAACTCTGGATTAAGGAATTAATGTAAATACTATTCAAATGAACAAGAAAAATAATGCAATTTAATAATACAACTGAGTTCATGAAAGAGTGGGAAATACTTGTAAAATCTACTTACTTTTAGATGAAGAAAAGATAAATGTAAGGACTTTGCTCATTATTTTCAAGGCTCATATAATTAATTATATTTTTTAAAAAATTGGGCTCACATGCATGGTGCTCAGGGCTTATACTTGTTTCTGCACTCAGGGATCACTCCTCATAGGACTTTGGAACCCAAATGGGATGTCAAACACTGTACTTGGGTTCAACATGTTTAAGGCAAATACCCTATGTGCTACTGTATCTCCAGCCCAAAATAATTAGAGGTTTTAAAGAAGGGAGCTAGAAGAAAATTTTTGTTTCAGAATAATGATTTCTGAAGAAGCATTGTGTATGGCAATTTTATTTTATTTTATTTTATTTTATTTGCTTTTTGGGTCACACCCGGCGACGCTCAGGGGTTATTCCTGGCTCTGCACTCAGGAATTACTCCTGGCAGTGCTCGGGGGACCATATGGGATGCCGAGGATCGAACCCGGGCCGGCACAGGCCGGCCACGTGCAAGGCAAACGCTCTACCCGCTGGGCTATCGCTCCGGCCCGTGTATGGCAATTTAAAAACTAGCTTTGGTAGAAATATTCCCCAAATGAATTGGCTAACTGATTCCCCTTCCTCCCAGGCTGCTGATGTGCTATTACAACATGGAGCTAATGTAAACGTTCAGGATGCAGTGTTTTTCACCCCATTACACATTGCATCATACTATGGACATGAGCAGGTAAGTCTGACTACAGAATTTCCAAAGACTGAGGGATGACTTAGTTTTGGTTTAACTGTCCATTTTCAAAGGTATATAAGATGTTTTTGGAATTATTGTTGCCAGATTCTCATCAGATTCACCCTTGAGAATTTTACAGATCTATTACAATATTAAAAATGCTATGTAATCGGTTTTTACTTTATCTTAATATACACAGAGGAAGTAGCATATGTTGGTAAGTGTGTAACTATCAGAATCAACTCAGCTTGAGTTTGAAAACTCCCTAGCTTTCTTCCCATGTATATGTTATACACTATCACAAATATTCAATTATTTAATCTACAAAGTAGAGAAAATAATAATAGTTCCTACTTCAAATGGCTGCTCTTATGGTTAGTGTTAGATTCATGCAAATGAATATGAATCTACGGATTCATGTTTAAGGGTGGTTAAAATATTTGTAAAGGCCTTTCCAGCAGTTCCATAAAAAGACTTTCTAAAGAACTGTGTGTCCTGTTTTTCACTATCTAGTCTGTGGTAGGGAAAAACAATAAAATCTTCGAAATATGCTTACATTCTATCCCCAGAATTTGTGAGTATTACTTTGAAAGAGAATCTGAAGTTATGATCAAGATAAGGTTCATGTGATGAGGAGATTGTGAATATTAGAATTTGTGAATATTACTTTGAGAGAAAATCTGAAGTTATGATCACGTCAAAGATCTTGATATGAGGAGCTTGTCCTGGATTGTTTGGATGGGTCTGATGTAATCTTAAAGATATTGTTATAGTAGCAAGGAACAAATCAGAATAATAAGAGATGTGACAGCAGAAATAAGAGGATAAAGCAAGAAAGGATCACAAGCACAGGTGCCTAAAGAAGCTAAAAAAGCCAACAGGGGGCCCAGGGAGATTGCTCAAAGGTATAGTCATGCACATGCTTTGCATGAAGAAACTGTGGGTGCAGCTCCTTCCACCACATGGTTTCCCAAGCAGCACTGGGAATAAAACATGCAGACAGCTAAGTGTGATGCCCAAACAAAAGCCAAAAGAGCATGTGAACAAAACTTAATAAGGAAACGGAAATCTGTAGAGGGTATGCATCATATCAAAATATTGATTTTAGACTTTTAAACTCCAAAACATTAAGAAAATAAATATTCATTATTTCAATGCAATATATTTTTGCTGCAGTAATAATGGAAAACTAACATAAAATAACAAAAAAATCACAAAAGGTGCTATAACTATGTAATTTGTTAAGACTAGACTATGTAATTTGTACAAGACTAGTTTCTTGATATTTGTAATAAATAATGTTAGAATAATAATATTGCTAATAGAATAATTTAAAGTTTATATAATCTAAATTCAATAAATAATATTAATTGACCCTTGTGGGGTCATTTAATTATATCCTATGAACTTAATTGTTATTATGTGTGAGTTCTTATTATGAATTATTAATATCTTAAGACCTTTTCTCATTTCTTAAAAATTCTGACACAAACTTATCTATTATTTGTTCCTTCTTATTAATATATGGGGGTGGGCGTGCCGGGGGGCGGCCGGGCCGGGGCGGGCCGGGGTCGAATCCCGGAATCCCAAACGACCCCGGCCCCACCACGGGGGTTTATGGGTAGTAGGAAAGAAAAAAAAACCCCCACCTCGCGGTTTTAAAAAAAAAAATAATAATATTTATGAATCTTCCTAGAATAATGTAGTTCAAGTGTCTAAATTAACCAAATTAAACAGAAATACAATCTTAATTGGATACACATAACTTAAGTGTTCCATTAGCAGCCCATTTGACTTTTCATTTTCTATCTTTAAGTCTTTAGTTTTTCTTAATTATTAAGCTTATATGTTTGTTTTTACTTCAGGCGGTCATGCTATTGCACCTGGAGGATTGAAGTGAAAGAACAAGCATACTTGTGCTTGTATCAAGCATACTTGTTTCTCTGTGCTGTTCTGGTCATTTTGACTTTTTTTCTTTGCTAGTTGGCATATGCTTGGATACTCTTCACCCTGTGAAGCATGACCTAAAGCTAGGGAATATTGCTCATTTCACTGATGTGTAGTTCAGAGCACGCTAGAGTGAACTGGAAAGCTGGGCATGGAAAATGCTTTTGAAAGTTAAGGGTCCAAAAGCCCAGGTGATGAAAAAAAATACCACACTTTTCTGATTTCAGGTGCAAACAGGACATACACAGTCCTGTTCAGTTTGTAGAATCATCCTCTTTGGTGATTAACTACCACCCGGCAGAAACATAAGGAGCTGCTATGTATGTTAGGTGGACAGTTAAATTTGTTTACTTTCCCTGAATATATAGTCACAGCTATAAAATTATGCTGAAATGTGGATGGCCCTTTTATGATAAGGGACTCACTTTATATTTGCAAAGACATTGCATAAGTAATTTATGGGTGCTATTGTCACTTGCTAAAATATGCTGACAGGAAAATGGTACACTCAATTTTTAAAAGTGCTTAATGTGCCATGTTCTTTGCCGTTTGTTTATTTACTTATTTTTAAGTGGAAGAGTAGATGTTTGGTACCAAGAGCAATACTTCATATACATATATATATAATAGAAAATCTATTTAAAAGATAATTTTAATCTGTCCATTATATAGTCTTATGATGAGAATCTCTGGAGTGTGAGGAAATGGAAATATCTATTTAAAAGTGCAAGTTTCCTGCCGCTGAACTTCTTTGGATCTGATTTTTTTTTTCTGAATTAAGTATCAATCTATCCATTAGCTGACACAGGGATAAAGTGTACATATTTGCCATTTGATGCTAATACACCTACTAAATTTATCAGGATTTTTCTAACTGCTTTACATGAAATAATTTATTTAATCCCCATAACAAATTATGAAGCTAAACTATCATAATTCCTGTATTATTAATGAAGAAAACCGAAGTTTCAAGAAATCTAGTAATTTTTCAATGTTGACATAGCTAATAAGCATAGGCTTACTTCAGAACAATTATTCTTTATACACTAACTCTAAAAGGAAGTTTTCTTCACATCTCACCCTGTTAATTTTTTTTCCCAGTGTGTCTACAAAATATTCACCATAGTCTTTGAGCTGACTAATTTGAGTTACAGTAATGACTTCTGAAATTCCCAGGGAAGAGATATTCAATCTAGAGAAATTTATATCAGAAAGTCCCCATGTGACATTGCAATATGAAAGAATTTTATAAACCTCTAAAGACTTGCTAAGTGTTTAATACTTGAGCTCTCTCTTGTTCTCTACTTTCTCTGTATCCTTCATTCTTTTTCTCCTTGAACATGAGTGTCAGTAATTTGGGCAAGAAGCTGAGGACTATTGAAACACATTATTATCTACTCACAAATACACAAGTACACTCAGCATTCCTGTGGGGGGAAAAAACCCAAGGTGATCATCCCTATGCATGGAGCTGTCATGAATATCAAGAATTAAATTAACCATTGCTGACTCTGGCCAGAGGCTACTTTGGAAGTGATTGCTAACATTATGAATGGCTTTAGAAAGAATTATTATGTACAACAGAACAAAGTCTTGAAATTAACCCAATTTTATTTTGATAGAAGTATTTACTGTTTTGACCAGTTAAGTTAGGATTTTCTGTCTTCTGGGGGATAAAAAAGAACCTAATAAAAAGGCCTTAAGTATCTTTTCCATATTGCAAAAAAAAGCTTGCATTTTTGTTTAAATTTTGACATTAATTTAAATTAGTTGATCCTCCAGATAACCCGCCTTCTTTTAAAATTTGGCGCTGATGTAAATGTAAGTGGCGAAGTTGGAGACAGGCCTCTCCACCTGGCATCTGCAAAAGGATTCTTTAATATTGCAAAACTATTGATGGAAGAAGGCAGCAAAGCAGATGGTAAGACTCTATGCTTAAAATATCTTTTCTATCTTTTACTTCATATATACTTTTTATTTGTACTTTTCTTATTCTCTATAAATAATCTTAAACTTGATTATTCAACGCTCATTGGCTAATTCGTTTCAGTGTACACACCCACCTGTACTCAGGGCTTACCTCTGGCTCTACACTAAGGGAAAATTTCTGATGGGATTTGGGAGCCATCTGAGGTGTCAGGGATTGAATCTGGAGTTAACCTTGTGTAAGATAAGCACCTTACCCACTGTACTATATTCCATATTCCTGCCTCTCGGTTCTTAATGATATTTATCCACTCAGTAAAAGTAATCATATTTCCTGTACAAATTTTTCTTAGTTGTTATTCACTAATTTTTTTCAGTTGAGGCAAACTTTTCATGAAGCAAAATTCTCAAATCTTAAGCAAATATTAATTAGTGTATTTATGTGATAATTATCAATAAATTATGTTATATCATTAGTAAATAATTATAGATATATTAATATTTTATATTTTCACCTAAACAGTTGAAAATGCATTGTCTGGAATATTCATCTCTAGCAAATTCACTTGTACCATCAATAGCTTTCATTAAGTAATTTATGGTTGACTTCTATTGTATTAAGTTAATTGTTTCTATTCTTGAAGTTTCTGTAGCTTTATGGCTTTATTCTTTTCATTTTCTTCCTTATTTTTTTTTAGATTTGGGACCACACTCAGTGGTGCTCAGGGCTTTCTTCTGTGTGATCAGGGATTATTACTCTTTAACTGCTCAGAGGGTCATATACAGTGTCAGGATTAATCACTAGTTATCCAGGTACAAGACAAGCACCATACTTGCTATTTACTATTGCTCTGGACCCATAGGACTGTATTCTTTTGATTGACAATACACTTTGACGTTTATCTATCTTGTTGAATGAGTCATTTTCAACTTTTTATAGTGGAAGATTATATAAATATCCCTCAGTTTGTCCATTTTCCCACTACTGGGTATTCCATTATTTCTACTGTTTGGTTTTTATGAACATAGCTGCAGAAACAAGTCTTGCTCATTTTTTTTGCATACATTTGTATTAATTTCCCTTAAGGGTTGTTTCATGTTTTTGGAACTGCTGTATTTAAGACTATACACATGTTTGACATTTGTCAAAGTGTTTTATTTTCACTCCCTCAACAATATATGATATCTCCACATGTTCCAACATCCTCTTTAATATTTGATATTTCTGTTCTAAATTTTTATTGGTTATTAGCTCATATGATTACTGTTTTAGGGGTATAATTTCATGCCTGTTCAAAATGTCACTATGCCACTCTCCAATTCACAAAATACCTTCATCACAGTAAATTTACATCAAGTATCCTTTCTACTCCTGCCCCTTGAGGTGTTGCAGATGTGACTGCCATGCCCTGCTGCGTCAGCAGGTGGCAGACAGGAGACAGGCTTGTCTATACCCAGGGCTCTGCCCTGTGGGCCCTGCATGGTTGATGGTCTGAGGTTGAAAAGGGCTGGACCCCCTGGGATGAACCCAGAGCCACGGCAGATCCTGGCAAGCTACCCATGGTGTATTCGATATGCCAAAAACAGTTACAATAATGGACCTCATTCCCAACAAATGGAGACATTACTGGCACCAGCTCAAGCAAATCGATGAACAATGGGAAAACAAGTGATACACGTGATCCTTTCTACAATGGAGATAGAGTTCAATCAGGTTGGGGAAAACTTTAAAATACAAATAAAGGTTTTAGATATATGCTAGTAGAATTCCCATCTTTAACATTTTTAGATTATAAAATTAACCTGAACGTTTTATTACAAGTAGAGCTTTGATAAATATCCTTCTCTTCTTCTTTACTTACTTCCTCACAAACTATTTTTTTGACAGATTCTCTCAGAGTTACATTTTGTCATTAAATTCTCTCAGGCATATCCAACATTCTTCCATTGACCCCCCAAGAGACCTAATTAAAAACCAAGTCATAAGAACTGCCAGCCTTTCCAGCAGAAAAGACGCACAATTCCAAAAGGATAAGGTTGTCAAAGCTCTAGCACTGTCAGCTCCTTGGTCCAAACATTGTGTGATATTCGGTTAATCAAACTAATCAATAATTTTTTACCTACACATAATGAAAACACAATACCTCTCAGCTCTGTTGACACTAGGCCAGTTTCCAGTTTGCATCCTGAAATAATGGCTATTTTTTCTTGTAAACTTTGAGAAGCACAATGTTAATCATTTTCTGTGAAATAGTGTGAAATTACTGAGGCATATTCTATATAGCATTAACATAAGCAACCTGTGTTGTAAGGACATAAGGAATTCTGTTCCTTGGAACTTATTTAACCAGTCTCTTTGATTCTGTTGCTTCAGAATAGGCAGAGGTGTACTTGTGTGAATTACTGAACACCTAATTCTGTTTTTGAAACTGCCTTGCTCTTCCAAGGGTCAGGAACCACATCACTATTTCCCTTTATTATCAGTGCCAACCTCAGGTTTTTATTCTTCTGTGCAACTCCAAAAGCTCAGTAGTGTCAAAATGAGTGTCATTTATGATCAGCATGTCTGCAGGATCAAAGCACTCTTCTACAAAAAGCAATGGAATGTGTATTGCCCGCAAATTCCCTTGCATGCCAGCATCATGTGATGCGATTTTTAACATTTTCTTTCTGATTCACATAAGCACTTCGTGCCTCCTACTCAATCATTTAAAAAATCAAGAGTCAGCATGACTCAGTCTTTAGTACTTTTATTGCCTTCTAGTGTGCCTTACTATTTAAATTCCTTTTGTACATCAACCACTTGCAACAAATAAACCGTAAGATCCATTGTGCTGATAGACACTGTACTGGATTTATAAGCTAGCTCACTTATTCCCGAAATGTAACTAAGCCCTCAGATGATTTATTTTTGATCTGGATGTTGCCTGTGGTAAATGTACTTAAGAGGAAAATTAAATGAATGACCCCAAAAAGAGCACAATTTACAATCTGGTATTTACAGAGTGTTTCCATGGTGATAGAATGTCACAAATGAAAATAAATTCAGGTTTCAGAGTTAGCCAAAATGTAATTCTGAGAACAACCTCTTGAGTTAAAACATGTTTGGGAAGCTGACCTACTCTGTAGCACATACTTTAAATCTCTCTTCTTCTGGCTCAGGATAGTGAAAAAGGAAAAAATTTAATGCTCACTGAATGAAACTGAACAGCTTATCAAACTGTTTTATTCCATAAAAGTACTTATTTTTCCACATATTTTATCATTATAATAAAGTTTAAAAAAGAGAAGTGAAAGATTTAGAATTTTAAGTTCTTTTCAACTGAAAGTTAAATTGGTATAGTTCTTTTAACAAAGAAGTGGATATTATAGGAAGCTACAGAAATGTTTGGTAATGATAAATTTAAAATGAAGCATTTTATTTAAAAGTATATCATGTTAGAACTCTAACATTATTTGTTGCTGGAAATTTATTTGGGACAACCTAAGATTTGTTTTAAAGAGCTAAGGGAATGTGCTGGTATTTTTGGGTTCACTGTATCACTGTCTTCGCGTTAATCATCAATTTGCTTGAGTGGGCACCAGTAACATCTACATATGTCCTGTCTCATGCAAGTAGAGCCAAAGGGCACCTACTTGCTCCAGGAACAAAAAGAGCATCAAACCATTCCATCAGGTCATGGGAATGAGGTCTATAATTGTTACTGGTATTTGGTATATCAAATACGACACGGATAGCTTGCCAGGCTCTGCCTTGTGGGTAGCATAATCATCTCTAAATCCAGCATTTATTGATGAAACGTGCAGCCACAAGCAGTGGCGCAAGCCAGGCTGTGATAGGCTTGTCTGCTGGGTGGAGTTCTGACGAGAGGGAAGTCCAGATGTGGAAAATGGAGGCCCTCATGGAGTGGGGGTCGTCTGGCTTGTTGCAAGGCTCTGCTGGGGTGGTGAGCCAGGGCTAGAATCCACCTTCCCTCCCGGGCGTCTTGTGAGCGTCTGGGCACAGGGAGAGCCAGTAGCAGCTCTGCCCCATGTCTGTTAGTCATGGAGAGGTAGTAATTAAAGGAAATTTGGTCACCTGAAGACCCAGTTATGTGGGTCCTTGAAAAGGTGACTATTATACCAGAATGGAAAAAGGATATTTTACAAAACTAGGCAGCACACTGAAATTTCCATATATTGTACTTATTAATGTATGACCCAGTCATTTCACCCTTCTGAAACTAGGACATTAAAAAGAATAGCAATGTCTACTTCTTCATGACTTACATTACAAAACCAATTTTTAAAGCAAA
The DNA here is from genome assembly GCA_021461705.1 of Cryptotis parvus. Lineage (NCBI taxonomy): Eukaryota > Metazoa > Chordata > Mammalia > Eulipotyphla > Soricidae > Cryptotis > Cryptotis parvus. Next base: position 342,778 of record JAJIBD010001503.1, on the reverse strand, counting down.
ACAAATGTTCTGACTACAATGAAAGAAATAGATTTGATGCATTGAAATTAAGAGCATCAGTCTTCTTACAAAAAGAAATCATTAAAGTTTAAAAATTAATATTCAGGAGCTGGGGCCGGAGCAATAGCCCAGCGAGTAGGGCGTTGCCTTGCACGTGGCCGGCCTGTGATTTCTGGGTTAATAGGAATTTTTAAGTTTATCTTACAGTTAAGCCAAACAAACATCTGTCCACTCACCCATTCATTGAATTTTTATTTCAAAAGACGTTATGGAACATAAGCTCTTTGAAAATAGAGGATTAGACAATAGATATTTTATAAATGATGTTTTTATACTTAGTCATATACTTAAAATGTTATATTTAAATATTTTATGAGATGTTAAGTAAACATAAGTAAGCTATCATGAAAACATTTCATTTTCTTAATAGGATACAATATATTAATTCGTGACTTTTCAAATTGATGCAAGATGAAAACGTTAGCGTGAAAAGCAGGTGTACATATCTACACTGTCTCAGATTTCTTCTGACTTGTATTATGGGTCAATATTTTTATTTCCCTTTGGTAACAAAAATTGTTGGACATTGCAAGTAATTCACCAAGACCTTAGATATTCTACTCTGAAGTTTACTGATTGAAACTTGAGAAGAATATTATAAGGTGGGACAGAGATGAGCAAGGGCAAATTTTGAATTAATGAAGAGTATGCTGCATTCTTCTCTTCAACGTAGACTCCCTCTGGACCTTAAGACCTCTTATGTAACCTCCAAATGTTTTGGACTCCCAACTGTTCTGAGCCATTGAATCATTGTATTGACTTATCCTGTCATACCATGGACTGTGAACAAAGGAAAAGTATCATAAAAGAATGATAATCAAAACAACCAGGAACTTGCTTCTGAAGGAAGGAGTGTCCTTGTTAACCATTCATTAATAGAAGGCTTTTAAAGAATTTTTTTTCAATAACAGTCTTGGAAGAAAAGGACTTCACTGACTTTTTGAAAGGTTCCTTTAGGCTTAAGATGTTCTCATACAATAAAGTGAGAATTTTTACCCACAAATATTAGTTTTGCAAAAAATATGTAAAATATTTTATATACCTTTGCATAAAATATTTATATTTTATACAATATATGTATTTTATAAAATATTTATATTTTATATACCTTTTAATATAAAAGGCATATACATTTATCATAAAAGGTATAAATGCATTTTATATTAAAAGGTATTTATACCTTTTATTTCCTTGTCAAGACCCTGAAGGAACGGTTTGAGGCTCTTCATATTCCTGAATCAACCAGATGCCATTGGGCTACATTGGCACGTGATAGGGTCCAATGGAAATGTTACTGGCGCCCGCTCCATTCAAGTGATCAAGTGGTACCTTTTATATTAAAAGGTGAGAGACTCGCAGACATGGGGCAGAGCTGCTACTGACTCTCCCTGTGACCAGCTGCTCACGAGGCACCCGGGAGGGATGGTGGGTTCTAGCCCTGGCCAACCACCCCAGCAGAGCCTACGCAACAAGCCAGACGACCCCCACTCCATGAGGTCCTCCATTTTCCACATCCGGACTTCTCTCTCGTCAGACCTCCACCCCCGCAGACCAGCCTTTCAGTGTCCGGCTCGCTGCCGCTTGCAGCCACCTGCACCGCTTGCGCCGCGCACTGTTCATCAATAAATGCTGGACTTAGAGATGCCTACAAGAGTAGGCTACCTGCACGGCGGAGCCTGGCAAGCTACCCGTGTTGTATTTGATATGCCAAATACCAGTAACAATTATAGACCTCATCCCGGAATGGATTGAGGCTCTTTATGTTCCTGGAGCAAGCAGATGCCTTGGGCTCTACTAGCATGAGACAGGACATATGGAGATGTTACTGGGCCCCTGCTCGAGCAAATCGATGATGAACGGGAAGACAGTGATACAGTGATACAGTGATATTAAAAGGTGTTTATAACCCTTATATTAAAAGTATTTATACCTTTTATATTAAAAGGTATAGTTTATAAACCTTGTTTATGTAAACAAGGTTTGTATAAAATAGAAACAAGGTTTATATCTGTGTTCTTTACATTTTAAGTGATAATTAAACAGCAGTAGTAATATACCACTTGTACATTTTAAAAAATGTGCTAGTCTCTTGCATTTTTTCTATTTTTTAATTAAAAAAGACTCCCACCATTCTTTTAATTATCTAAATTAATTTTATTTTATATTCACACATATAAAGACACACATATATGAGTAAGAATGAGTTGTGTTATAAGACTATTATTTTCCATTTTGAATAAAGCTTGCTACTCAGATTATTGTACTGAAACAATATGACAAATATCACTGAAGCATTCATACAAATATCTTAGTTCTTAACCTTGTGCTAAAACAAACTCAGAATTAAGAGTCTTAGTGTTCACTTATTATAACTTCAGGCCTAAAATGTTGACTATTCAACTGGATTATAAATAGATTTAAGTTATAGAATACTTACTTAATTTTTTTTAAATTTAGCACAGCAAATTTCTAAGAGCAAAATTAATAGAGCAAGCATTTTCTTCAATGTCTAGTATGTCATAAGTACCATAAGATCCTTTCCAACTATGACGTTTTTTCTAATTTCTTCCATATTACTATAATAAAACTATAATATTTATTGTTACTAATAAAAACTAAATAACTTCAATTATAGTCTGGAATATAGCAATCATTGGGGATTAAGTATATATCAGTCTGGTGTTCTTATTTAAAAAAAGAAGCTAACTCTTGCTAATTTAAGCATAAAATGTATTTTAAAAATATCAATAGTCACACATAAAAAATCTTTCCCACTAGAGAGTGATAAGACAGGTTTGGAATTCTCGCACCAGCCAAAACTAATCGTATGTCACTTCCATCCATGATCTGGATACATACCAACACTTGTGCTTCTGGCATTGAGTCTGTGGCTGAAATCAGTGATACTAGAAATTGGATGGAGCTACTTTGCCACTGCTACATTGCCCAGATAGATTAGGCTGCACTTTCTTGTGTCATCAGTTATGATATATTAGGTTTACTGGATAAGCCTATAGATTAAATATGACAAGGCACAGTTGAAAATCACTATTTAAAAGTTTGCTAGAATAAGAAGCCTCAACTAGAACATATGGCTACTCTCTGCTAATTCTGTACCCTAGCTGTAAAGGGTTCGTGGGATAAATTTCTATGATTAAAAAACATTGTTTTAGCCTCCACTCAATACTTTTAGTGTAAAGAATTCCCCAAATTGTGGAAAGAGGTTATGAGGAAGGGTGGACTAAAGAGAAGGACCTATCTGCCCTACTGAGTGAACAATTGAGTATTAAGCAGCTACAAATGAGAAACAGTTTAATGAGATTGTAGCTTTATGTAAAGCTCTTTCATTATATGTCATCTATGTTTTAGTGTGAGTTTAAGGCACATCAAAACCTCCTAAACAATGTTCTAATCAGAGTGATACTTGCTATGTGACCTATTGAATTAAAATCACTGAGAATGGTGCTTTGAGCAGGATATAAATTTTAACACATTCCAGAAAGGAAAAATCAATTTAAAAGAAGATAATTGTGGTAGAAAGGTTATGAGTATCTTTCAGATGTTTATTTATTTCCTGAACTGTTCTATTATGCAAGGTAGGTTTGATTAGGTATGTTCCATAGAATTTATGGGAATTAGAATAAAGCCTGTTTAATGTGGTAATTGGCAATATAATAGAATTATAGCTCTTTTAATTGGTTTCACTTAATTTCTTTTACTATTATTATCATCTGGCAGTTTCCAGGACTCTCTCAAGCACTCCACAAAGCCACTGATACTACCCATGAGAAGACTGAGCAGTAGAGGACTCCAAATAATGCACCTTTCCTTTCTTCTTGATAACAGTGAATGCTCAAGACAATGAAGACCACGTCCCACTCCATTTCTGTTCTCGCTTTGGACACCATGATATTGTGAAGTACCTGCTCCAGAGTGATTTGCAAGTTCAACCACATGTTGTTAATATTTACGGAGACACCCCTTTGCATTTGTGAGTAATATATATGTGTGTGTAATAATGCATATACATATATTCATTAGTTTCATATGTATACTGCATACGCATTATCACTAATATGAAATTCTTCTTTAATTCTAGGGCATGCTACAATGGAAAATTTGAAGTTGCCAAGGAAATTATTCAAATATCAGGAATAGAAAGTCTGACTAAGGAAAATATTTTTAGTGAAACAGCTTTTCACAGGTAAATGAACATTTAAGTGCAATGACCACTAAACTTCACTGATGCCCCAGGCACCTGGAGTTATGTATGTAAAGCAAGAACAAACAGAGGCAGATGTTGTAATCAGAGAGCAAGGGTAGAGGGTGGGCAGAGGACAAGGAGCTCAAACTAGAAGCACAAAAGAAAAGGTAGAGGCAGATGCTGTAGCCAGTACAACAGACGGGGCTGGAGCCAGATGCTACGTTGCTGGCAGCGGCCACAAAGACAGGGGACTGATGTTGCCAAGGCAACAGGCGTATCAACATCTGTAAGCATATTGCTTCTATTCCACTTCACTCTGAAGATAACTGCCAAAAGGGGCAGTTCCCATAATCCTCCTCTGACAAGAATCTCATTACCAGAATTCATCAGCATCGGATGTGACACATTTTCCCTTACTACTTAAAACTTACGCGCAGATGCATTTACCTATCTGAGACATCCATCTGTCAGCCTGTGCAACTTTAGTCAGAGTAGCCACTGAGGTGCCTCAGGACACAATAGCACTTTTCTAGGAATTTGCTAGTCCTTAGCAGTGTGTTCTAGAAAACTACTCTGAAGAGCAGCTGGGTTTACAAAATTTGAAAAAGAAAAAAGGAAAAGAAGGGACGGAACAGAAGGAGAAAGAGTGGGGAAAGAAGAAAAATGTTTTTTCTTTAATAACTATGAGCTTTTCTCTAAAATGCCATAAAGAAAGACTGGTATTTTGTAAACCATAATACCTTCATTTTATTGAGTTACTATTTTATTATAAAATTATAGTAAATTTAGTGAGTCTTAAGTATAATATTGTTTTCTGCACATTAAAGTTTTTATTTAATTTTTGTGGGGGGGTTGATTTGCTTTTGAGCCACACCTGTGGTTCTTAGGACTTACCTCTGACTCTGCACTCAGGGATTACTCCTGGAGTGCTCAGAGGACCAGAAAGGGTGCCAGAAAGCAAAAACAGGTCAGCTGTATGCATGTCAAACACCCTACCCACTTGCCAATCTCTTGGACTATGTACATTATAGATTCTGAGCTGGTTAGCTCCTCTAAATATGTATTTGGTACTATTATGATGTCTACATATATTAGCATATACTTTAAATAGCATAAATGATGATATTTTCATTTCATTAAAATTAAACTCGTGCATTGGGGCCAGACATCATATTTTCAGAATGTCCATATACTTCTTAACAACAAAACACTTTAACCAAAAAGGAAGCAAACTCTGGGGAAGGAAAACTACCTTTTCAAGTTACTTTTCTTGGCGAGAAAGTATCATTTTTATAATAGTGCCTATTGGATCACTTACCAGCCCTGATGTTTGATCACACTTGTTAACTTGTTAGCCCTGGGATTTTGCTTTGCTAATGAAGAATTGTTTTTCTCCTCTCTACAAGCTTTTTACATGTATTTATGCTACTAGATTTGTTCTTTTATAAACACCGAAGGAGAGTGGGGGCAGTGTATTAGTGATTTAGTTTACTCTAAATTAGTTGCTTCTGTACATCTCCTCAGATTTTCTAATGTCTCAATTTCCCTTAGATCGATCACATTACTCTTACTCCTATAGAGTTCTTCTGTGAGAGACTGGATGTTACGGAAAAAGTCCATCCTGGCTATGATATGGCAAAACTTTTATAATAAGCTCTGCTCTGACCCAAAGTTTAGAGCAAAGATCAGAACAGGTTTGTTCTGACTAAAATAAGCGGTGAATGGTCTTGCAGCAGAGAAAAGCACTTAAGACCTTCCTTGGAGCAATGCAAGACTGTTGTTGGAGCTAGCAACCTGAGGGGCGATGGACATGATCAATCTGTCATGGGGAGCATAGTTTGGTGCTAAAATAACATGATCATCTTTTTTTTCTTAAAGGAACTCAATTGTAATATGTCAAAGTAAATGAATAGAGGTGTATCATTATACATACAACAACATAATGCATCATTATACATACAATGATACATAAGTATCAGAAGACTAAAATGACAAGGAGATAGCAATGAATTCAGTCTTTGATTTATGAAATTTCATAGGAGCAACAGCTCACTTTAATGAATATAGGGATTTACTAAAGGAAAACAGTTCAGAAAAGTAATGGTGTTTTATTAAAAAAAATATTTGGGCAAAGCTACCTAGAGAGGAGAGAATATTAAATAGTAAGACCTAGTAAATTACTTTTTTAGAAGCCAGTATGGAAAGAAAAAAAAATCACTCAATACTTCACATTTGGAAAAGGTCTGACATGAGCTATTCATGTTTTTCCAAACCAAGCAGTTTTCCAGTATTCTGCAGCTACCAAGTGAGTGTACAATAATTCTCTCCAGCTATCCTAAGTTAGTTCCCAGCCTCACAGATTAAGGATTCGTTTTCCCCAGACTGCTTCATACTTCAGATGTCAATATCAAATCCTGATTGTTACCTCTTCTTCTAACTATCTTTAAATCAAAAGTTCCCACAACTCTTCCACAGGTTTGATACTTTGCTTAGAGCAGGTCACAGGACTCAGAAAAATAGTTTAATGAATAAATTGCCAATTTAATATAAAAATATGCAACTCAGAAACAGATGAAGGAGATGCTTATAGTAAGATGTACTGGAAGGTACTGGGCCTCCCAGAGTGTCTCCCAGTATCCATCCAGAGCTTGCATATATTCAATTACCCAACAACTCTTTGAATCTTATACCTTGGAAAAATTTATGGATGTTTCTTTACTTGACGTGATTATCGGCATTAAGTCACTGGCCATTACAAATGATTTGTGTATCCTAAAACCCTCTTACTTAATAGGTTGGGTCATGGATCTTATAAACTCCACTAACCATAGTCACAAAATCAGTTCCCTGGTTATGTAGTCCCCATCATGTGGTTGCCTTGGAATGTTCCAAATATTATCGCATTAAAATAGACAAGTGTGTTTGAAAGAGGCTTACTATGTTACAAGAGATGCTCATTTCATCTTTATAGCTCTGAAACTATTTCAGAAATGAAGAACAAAGGTCAAGTACAATAATAGCACACATTCATTGCAATAGTTGCTTATAAAATTGCATGTGCTTCAATTATTCTGTGCTAGACATATGGTGAAAGTCAAAATATATATTTAGTAGTAAAAATATCTATATCATATTGTTCCTGTACCTTCCAACATGATATAAGGGGCATTCTTGCCAGTTTTGCCTTTGTCCAATCATTACTGTCTCCCTGGCATTTAGAAGTTGAGTGACAATTAGATTTTGTAAAACACTAGGGATAGTAAAAGAGTGTAGGAAGAAAACGGCTTGATCACTTGATCACTTGAATCCCATTATTCATCGATTTGCTCGAGCGGGCACCAGTAACATTTCCATTGGACCCTATCACGTGCCAATTTAGCCCAATGGCATCTGGTTAATTCAGGAATATGAAGAGCCTCAAACCGTTCCTTCAGGGTATTGACAAGTAAGTCTGACCATCTTGTAAGTGAGCGGCCACGTGATCTTTTGACATCCCATGGGATCCAGTCGGTAATGGCTCTAGTCCAGCTGTTGTCTTCAAATTGCATTACATGTCCAGCCCATCTGATTTTCAATGCCTTGGCAAGAAAACTCTAAGAAAATAAAACTATTGAAAATTATAAAGCAAAATATAAAAAGTAGTTTCTATTATCCACAATTTATTCGATGCATTTTTCTGCATATATACTAATATCCTTAGTAAGTAGTAGAAATCAAACATTTGCCAAATTTGTCGTAAAACTTATTATATAAATCTTTACATCCTTTTGTATCTGTAAATATGTGAGTTAGGGAATATATGGTACTTACCCAGTGGTACTCTACTTACTCTTGGTTTTGTGTTTAGGGATCACACCTGACTATGCTGGGAGACCCTATATAGTGCAGGGAATTAAATTAGTAATCACAATGTGAAAGTCAAGTGGCTTACTCCCATACTAAATCTGGTCCAATATTTTTTTGCAACTTTCTCCCAATTGGACAGAGTCAACAATGAACTGTCTTCTATAGTTTACAATATGCTTCTATAGGCATTTATTACTTTTGATTTTACTAATACTGTAGTAGGTGGAAAATTATTCTATACCATTATTTCATGTGTAATAGAACTAAAATTGAAGGAGATCACAGTGCTTGTTCACAGTAAATATTTATTTCTACAGCCGATGTTTCCTTAGCAAGCTGGCAGCATTGATTATCTCTGTTTTAGACTTCATAAGAGACAATGTGTGTGAGTTGTTTTGTTGTTATTTTTTCTGGGAATAATTTTAGACTACAACTTGGATTTAGCTGAATCTCTAAAGAACCTCAAGGAGTTTTCATTCCTTTATCTTGAATAGAGCCTTTGTTATGAAGCTAAAAATGCACAGAACATGAGACATATCTCCTTCTTTTATGAAATGTACCATAGGGAATATTTTATGAGAAGTACTAAAAAATTTGAACCAGAGGTAAAAGATCACTTTCTTTGCCTGTGGCCATCACTGGTTTGTTCCATGTTACTTTGCAGGGTCCCCTATGCACTGTCAGGAGTAATCTCTGAGCACAGAGCCCGGAATAGGGCCTGATCAATGCTGTGTGTGGCCCCAAGTCCAAAGGAAATAAAGAAAGAAATACTGGAATATATACAAGTCATTTCTTGAAACCTCTGATATTAATAATTTTAGGATGTTATTGATATATGAATTTGCTTCTTTATCTCTCCTCTCTCTCTCCTCTCTTCAGTGCCCCCTTGAAACTCTTAAATATGCCAGAATCTACTGTAACAGGATAAGAAGGATCTATAGAATTTTCTAAGCCTTCTAATACAAAATACTCCATACTTAGTGACTTAAGAGGCAGAACTTAATTGTTTCACTGTTCTGTAAACTACAGGATCAAGGTTTCAGTACGCTTGTTTTATTCAGAGACCTCTCCTGTAGCTGTCGCTATGCAGCATTTTATGTGTCTTCAAATATTCATTCCATAGTGCTATCAGTGTACAAATCTCTCCTTATAAATTCACCATTATATTGTGTTAGGGTACACCTAATGATTACGTTTTAATTACCTTTAGATGTCTATCTTCTTAAGCACAGTTTCATTGTAAGACTATGGAAGTTCAATATATTCAATATATTACTTTGAATAGCGCACTAGTCAGTCTCTAACAGGGGCTTTATGTTTTTCTTGTGTTGTATTTTACAGTGCTTGTACCTATGGCAAGAACATTGATCTGGTTAAATTTCTTCTTGATCAGAATGTTGTAAGCATCAACCACCAAGGAAGGGATGGGCACACAGGTAAGACTGTTTTGAAAACAAGGTCAGTTTCTACTGTCTGCACACAGGATAGTAGTGCTATGAAGAGGGATGAGGCAGTGAGAGTGGTCAGTCTCAATGTGGATTAACATCTCACCTATGGCATGATTTCAAATCAATTGTACTTAGTAATATTATCATGTGCTAAATTATACATACTCATTGTGTCCTTAAGACTACATCAGACAAGATTGACCATACTGCAGGGCATTATGTTTGCTACTTAAGCGAGGGACTAGTGTGGATTAATTTTGTCAAACATCTTAAAAATTGCAGTGGATCGAGTGGTATACATTCACCTAAACAAGAGAAAATTTATATGAAGATTTTCTAGAATAGGATGCATTTTTTGCTCAAAATGTCTTGTTTGATTTAAAATACAAGTTCTTTGTTCAAGAATCAAATCCTGGTATTATATTTGTAGCAATATTATTTTATGTAGTAATAAGCATATTGAAAGTAGAGTTTGGTTCTTCTCCTTTTTTCTTCTATGCTTTCATGATGTTCTGTTATAGGATTACATTCTGCTTGCTACCATGGTCACATTCGCCTGGTTCAGTTCTTACTGGATAACGGAGCTGATATGAACTTGGTAGCTTGTGATCCCAGCAGGTCTAGTGGTGAAAAAGATGAGCAGACATGTTTGATGTGGGCTTATGAAAAAGGTAAGCTTTTTCTTATTTTATCTCTGTTGTGATACATTGAGCTGCAACTATAGATTATGCCAAAGAATAATTTAGTTCTTCACAGGATTTCTACACTCTCATATCCTCTGTAAGTTTTACTTGATTCTCTGGGTTTAGTTTGAACCTCTTTAATCAAATGTTTCAAGGAAAGACCACTCTTGAGCTTCAGATGAGTTCAGGGAATTCTCAGTATTGGCACTTTGAAAAGGGAATGAACCTTCAGTTTCTTACGTACTAAGGAAACAAACAAGTAATAGTTAATGATAGCTTCTTTCTTAGCGTACATGTAAAATTTGTCCTTATCACTCTCATAAAGGAATTTTGATATGGATTACTGAATTGTAATGAAAGGTAAAAAAAGTAAAGCAACACTTATCTAATCCTACAATATCTAGAAAATATAGTGTAAATGATTGTTGCTTAAGTATAAACTGTCTTAAATGAAAGTGTTGAGACCTCAAGATTTGGTATAAGGTATAAGAATACCTGAGTTCAAATTAGGTCATGTTCCCTGATCTTGAGAAAAATATTTATTCTTGCTGAACTTCAGTGTCTTCACCAAGAAAAGAGTATAACAATCCTATCTCATAAGATTGTATATATCAAACATAAGGTATGAATATTGTTTTTGACAGTGACTCTACAAAATATATAACTAATAATTGATGTACCATTAATAACAGTGGTCATAAGAGTTATGAAATTGGAAATAATCAAAGGACAAAATAGCATCTTTGTCATTATTATTAATATATATTTTATTTTCAAATTGATTCTAAGAAATATTGTAGCTTCTGTACAATTAAGTTGTACAGGTGAAATGGAAAAGTATACATTATCATTAAAATTAGAGAGTTCCGACTAATAATGTGAATTACATCAAACTTTGATTCATGTGTTATCTTTTGAGGATGTTCAAAGTATGTAATTAAGTATTTTGATCTTTTAAAGTTCTAGACTCTTAGGATACAATACTGAAAAAAGAGCTAATTACTAAACTATAAGATGTCTCAGACCACCAAGTCTATGTAAAATGTTTTCAGTCTGAAGTAGAAATGGAAATCCATCAGTGAAAAGGGAAGTTGATTTTGTTTAATAGTAATTGGGAACAGTTGTAAGCACATGAAAATAAGAAAGGAAATGTATGGATCTGAGTACTATTAGGAAGAAATGGTATAGATATTACTTTAATACATAATGTGAACAAATATGACTCAATTATAGGAATGAGTCAAAAATATATCTGTTTTAGGGGCCGGAGCAATTGCAATAGCACAGTGGGTAGGATGTTTGCCTTTGCATGTGGCCAGCTCAGGTTCGATCCTTAGTATTCCATTTATTCTCCGAGCACTGCCAGGAGTAATTCCTGAGTGAAGAGCCAGGAGTAATCCCTGAGCATCACAGGGTGTGACCGAAAAAAGCAATATATATATATATATATATATATATATATATACACACACACATATATATACACATATATATAAATATATACATATATATACATGTATATATAAATATATAATATATATTATATATCACTTGATCATTCGATACCCGTTATTCACCGATTTGCTCGAGCGGGCGCCAGTAATATTTCCATTTGACCCTATCACATGCCAGTGTAGCACAATGGCATTTGGTTGTTTCAGGAACACTGAGAGCCTTGAACCATTCGTTCAGGTTCTTGATAAGGAAGTCTATCATCTTGTAGGTGAACGGCCACACGATCCAATCGGTAATGGTTCTATTCCAGTGGTCGTCTTCAGATTGCATTATATGACCAGCCATCTGATTTTTGATGTCCTGGGGAACGAGACTGCGTCCTTGATTTTCGAATAGCGACGAGGAGGTTGGAACTCCAGATGCCTTCTCTCACTTGAGTGAGCATGATATTCCAAGTATAGCTCTTTCAATTCCTCTTCGGGAGACCCAAAAGGCATTCTCATCCTGCTTTCATCCTGGGCCCTCATCAGGGCCTAGGTCTCTGAGGCGTATGCTAATGCAGGGAGAATGGTGGAGTCAAAGAGATGTGCCCAGAGCCGGAGATTCTTTGTCCTTTGTTCGATGTTTTTGAAGGCATTCCTTGCCGCTCTCTTCCTCCTGCACAGCTCAGGTTTTAGGTTGTTCATCTTGTTGACTTCTCGACCTAGGTACTCATAACTGCTGCATTCAGAGATGTTTGTTCCATTGAGAGTGAATGGGGCTTCTGGAACTAGTTCATTTTTCATGAGCATAGTTTTGTTGAGATTCAGATATATACATATATATATGTATATATATACATATATATATATCTGTTAGTATCTGTTTTGTCTTTTTTAGTGTTGTATAAGCACACATGTATGTGCACAATACACACATGTTTATATGTTAGTATACAACTCAATAAATGCTTATAAACTGAACCTACTCAGCATCCAGAAAAAGAAACTGAACATCATAAGTACCTAAAAACGTACTTACCTTTTCTCCAATCACTACCCCAGCAGTGATGAATCATGCTCTTATTAGGGAGATTAACTTTGTCTCTTTCTTTAATTTATACAAATTGAAAAATTGGCATTTATGGTTTTATGCCTGCCATCTTTTTAAACATTTTATGAGATACTCATAATATTTTTGACTATTATCACAATTTATTCTGTCTTCTGCTTAGAATTTTTTCCTGCAGAAAATTACCATTCGAGATTATTAAAAATGCTAACAGCATGTCATCCATCTTAATGGCATATGATTGCTATATGATGCCTTTCTCCTACTTTGTATTAAAATAATTCTAGGTTTTCTAAATTAGTGCTTCGTATGGAAAATTTTACATATTCTGAAGACTCCAGAGACCTCCTTCCTAAGTTCTAGTTACTCAACACAGGCACATTATATTTAGGCAACTGATTCTCAGATGGTGTCTCTCCAAAAAATGTGAGTTTCCAGAATAAGACTTGTTTACAAAGCATTCCGGAAGGCAGCTCAAAAATAGTTTGTTGCAGCTAGCTTTGCACAGGGCTTGACTTTTGAGAGTAACTGACTGAGAGTAAAACTAGTTTTACTTTCACTTTTTGGTGAAATTCCATACTTAACAAAACAAAATCATTGTATGAGCTGCTAGATTTGGAGGAGGAGAGTTTGGCCAAATCCTGAAATGCACAAAGACCCCTCTTGGCTTTTTGCTCAGGGATCACACCTGAGATAATCAGGGGACCATACACCATTCAGAGAGTATCAAATTGGATTCAGCTGTTTACAAGGAAACTACTTTAACTCTGCACTATATCTATGAGCCTAAGCCCTTATATTTTTGAATATAGCATGCAAAAAATCTTTTCTAGGACTTACCCACTCAATCTCTGAAACATATGTCATATTTGTTATCCTTATTTGTTCAACTAATGTGCTAGACTTCAGTGTTGCATTTCATTATTACTATGAATTTTAACAAATTGAATATTAGCACTCAGGAGACAGGTGGATATTTTGCATATGTTCTAGGGCAAAGCATATCACCAACAAAATGAAATTGCTTCTATTTTCTCTTTCTTGAAAAATGTTGCATAGCCTTGTATTCAGAAAGAATTGAAATGACCTTGTTAAAAATATTGTCAATGGTGCACAGTTCCTTTTTTGAATGCATATACAAATGCACTCATTTTCCCTCATACAGGAAGTAATCAAATTAATTGTTGTGGCATACTGATGATTTTCATGAGCTACTTGGGAATGGAGTTTAGGAAGCACAGTAACTTTACTTGAAGTTCAGTCGTTATGGAATAGAAATAATTTGTAGGAATGGCCCCATGGTGGTTTTCCATGCACTCTGTGCCTTTATTGGGAGAAATGAATCAGAAGGAATTTTCATAACCATGATCCGTGCACTTCTAAATAAAGGGTTCTATATGTGCCCAAATTGAACAAATCACCACTTTACCTCCTTAATATAAAAAGAAACCAGTTCTCAATAGAACCTATCTGAAAATTTCTAATAAAAATTTTTGACCTGACTCACAAAAATTCAGCTGATTTTCTTTCATTAGTCTCTTTGAGCACATAGAGAAAAGGTGATTCTCTTTTTAGAATACTTTAAGAAAATCATATACTCACCATGGTTCTCTATTAAAAAATGTATGAGGAATACTTTCCATTTATATCACCCTTTAACCTAATGACATCAATATGCAGCTTAGAAATAATTTTTTTTTCTGGTAATCTGATTCCACACAGAAATTTACTGGTTAAGCTTCAGTATTGTTTAGCCAAACTGTTCAGATTTTTAATTTTATAATATTTAGAGTGTTTCTCCTCCTGTATGCTCCCCTTATACTTTCTACTATTACATCTGAAAGTGAAGCGATAGCTGTCGCACTCACTTGAATTTGTTCTGCCCTTTCCCTAGAGAACAAAGGACTTGTATGAATCAATTTAAATTGGCCAGAAGAAATAGCCAGCAGCCTGCTTATGTTCAAATCCTCTGCCCTAATCACCAGTATGGAAAAACCATTGAAAAGACCTACACGTAATCTTACATCCATTGCATTAAAGATGAAACCACTAAATTGAAAAGATCTCAGCCAATTAGAATTGAACACATAGTTCAATAGTGGGTCTGGCAGTTAGATTTGAAAAGCCTGCCTTTGACAAAGAAAAGCAGGCCTTTATGTCAGACTGTTAGGGTCAGAAAATAACCCAAACTAGAAACAGAACTAAAAACTTCTTATTTGCTTCAGTACTGTCACCAGTTAAAGTAATTTATAGAGACGCCTATCCCAATATCTAATTACCCAGAATACAATATTTGTATACAGCAGAACCACTCTAATTCACAGTGACAGGGATCTGCAGTTGGAGAATTAGTGAGCTAAGTGAGCAAAAACAATAAAAATCAAGACTTCTGTACCATGATGTATACTTTGTTCATTCCTTTTGACAAGTGTAGTATGGTGTGAATTATAGTAAATGTACACAATAGTATATTCTCTAAAAATAATTAAGTCTTACAGTCTTGAGTTTCTACAGTTTTAAGCCTGTAAAAAATAGCTAAAATCAGTATTGGAAGAGTAAAGGGAAGAAAGATGACTTTATTTAAATTATGATTAGTTTTTGTCAGTAAGTTATAAATCATCAAGATTATTTTACTGAACTTTACATAGTTGATATTTAGTTATTCAGTTTATCAGCCTAGTTGAGTGCTCTAGAATGGGTTCAGGAGTAAAGGAAAGACTAAACAAACGTTATGGACAACCTCAAAATCTATATGTGATTTTGTGAATATGATTACTTTCCACATGCTTAGTTTGTCTTTTTAAAAATAAAACATCGACTCGTTAGAATGAGAACTTTCATTCTTGCAGAGGGTTAACTTAAAAACTATTTTTGAAAATGCTGGAGCATTAATGCAGCAGATAGGGTTCTATACCATAGCTTTGTATGCATCTGACACAGGTTCTATCCCAGGCATTCTCAAAGAGTTCTTTCATGGCCATTCACCCCACTTATAAAATAGCAACACCATACAGATTCATAGGATCCTCTACCCTGCCTTTCTAGCACTTAGCTAATAACATTTTGAGTGAGGATTTAGTTATTTTTCTTCTAAATAGCACTCACCATGAAAGCAAAAAAACAAAAAAACATTTCTTTTCCTCCTCTTAGCTTGTATTTAGACACTCAAATACTGTTAGTAATAGAATTTCAGACATACAATGTTTCATTACCTACCACTAAAGTGTCAGCTTCTGTCTACTAATTCTATTCTCTCAAGGTTCCCTTCACTTACACCCTCCTCATCCCACTCCCGTGGCAGACTCAGTTCTGTAGGTGAGCTATCAAGGTCTGTTACCAATGAAAGAGAACTTGATAGGAAAAACTATTAAGGTCTATTTCAATGAGATCTTTTTTACCCTCAAAAAGGAAAAACTTGGGGCTGGAGTGATACTTCAGCGGGTAGGGTGTTTGCCTTGCACGCAGATGACCCATGCCGGCCCGGGTTCGATACCCGGCATCCCATATGGTCCAGCAAGCACCGCCAGGAGTAATTCCTGGCTGCAGAGCCAGGAGAAACCCCTGAGCATTGCCAGGTGTGACCCCAAAAAAAAAAAGGGAAAATTTTTTCCCTTAATGCATTTCTTTTCTTCCACATATGGGAGAGATTGTTTCATAATCCACCTTCTTCTGACTAACTTCACTCAGAATCACACACTCTAGTTCTAGCCATGCATGAAATCAGAATAACTTTGCTTATATGTAATGTTCTTTTGGTAAAAGACCTATTGCTTGTATTCTTGTCTCAAAGTGAAGCACTGTTAGCTTTCTTTTCTGAGATGGGGGTGTTGATTAAGATACAGAAATTATAATAATAATATGTGATGTGTGATCTTGAGTAATATGTGATCTCTCACTATGATATAAAACTAAATCATTGATCATACTTAAGATATGAGAAAATGTACTACACCTAGAATTTTTGGTACCTCAGGTAAGTTACCTTTTTTGGGACCAAGACTGTCAGGAGGAAGATGAGTTATAGAAGATTAAACATCAGGAATCATTCTTTATGCTATTTATCTCTGAAAAAAAATGTGTTTAAACCATGATGAAAGGGGAAACAATATGGTCCCCGAGCACCGCCAGGAGTAATTCCTGAGTGCAGAGCCAGGATAAACCCCTGAGCATTGTCGGGTGTGACCCAAAAAAGCAAAAAATAAATAAATAAATAAATAAATAAATAAATAAATAAATAAATAAATAAATAAAAAACAAAGATTCTATTTTTGTAGTTAAAGATTAATTTTTTTATTCTGGTTTTGGATCATACTCGGCAATGCTCAGGGGTTTCTCCTGGCTCTGCACTCAGGAATTACTCCTGGTGGTGCTCAGGGGACCATATGGGATGCCGGGGATCGAATCCGGGCAGGTATGGGCGGCTGTGTGCAGGCAAATGCCCTACCTGCTGAGCTATCGCTCCGGCCCTAAAGATTAATTTTCTGAGACAGGAGTCAAAAAAACCTTAGATACTTATTTTGATGATCTGAGCATATTGAACCCATGGATTAGAATTATAATTCTGTAACCATGACCAAATATCTATGTTCACTATTTATCTGGAGGATCTCAGAGTCATAAAGTCAGGGGAGAAGATAGTATTTCTGACATTATTTTTCTTTAATCTTTAATCTCTGAACTATATTCTTAAACTAATTATCATGGGAACTTTTGTGTTCTTAAATTGTCATGGAAATAAAAATGATTTTTAAGAGTCTAAGTGGACATAGTGTTGAAGGAGCAAATAATATGAAAGGTATTCCTTGAAAAAGTATATAATGCATCTATTGTATAAATGTATATGTGTAGACATTAAACTATCTTTGTAGCAACATTTTTTGGAAAAAAATTGTACCCAAACAATTTGGGGTTTCTTGTTTGTTTTGATTTGGGGCCCACATCTGAAGTATCAGGAATTATTCCTTGTTCTGCACTAAGAGATTTTTCCAGGCAGTATGACTTAAGGAGCCATATGCAGTGTCAAGGATAAAACCTAGGTTTGTAGCATGCACGTTAAGCACCTTACCCCCTGTATTATTTCTCAGCACAACTTATGTTTTATAATAATATCCATTTATAAAGTTGAAAGCAAGAAGTTGCTGGGAATCATTCCAAATGCATGTAGAAAAGGAGCAAAAAGAAGACAAATTAAAGGAAAACATCAGTGAAATTTGGGGAGAAACAGGCATTGTCGGGAGCGCTGCCGGGGTTCCCAACAGTGTCGGGAAGTGAGTTCCCTTCTACCTCCGAAGCCGGCAGGGAATGGATGAAAACTCAAGAATCTGATGCAGTTTTAAAAGGGCTTTACTATCACAGGTTCCAAGATACAATCCAAGAGCAGGGAAAACCTCCGGACTCTGGGTTCCCAGCTAGGCCCCAGCCAGGTGTAGGCCAAGATGGCTGCCACCACGTGTTGAGGCCCAACAAAGAATGGAGAGGACGGAGAAGCAAAACACCAAGGGAAGCCGAAATGGCAAAAAGGGGAAAAGGAGAGAGAGATTCTTTCTTCTTGCAGCTTATTTTATAGCTAGAAATCCGCCCAAACTCCCCAGCCCAGCCCAGATGGGCTGGGCTATCTAGAGATAAAAACAGGAAAATAACTTTATAGAAATGCTTAGCAACTTCAGGAGAACATCTGGTTGTTTACAAGGACCCAGAGCTAATTCAAAGCCTCCTAGCAGAGCTGGGAGAAGCTATAAGCTAAACGTAACTTCCCCTGGCAGGAAGGATCAAATGCCCTCAGGTAATTTCTCCCAGAACCTCACCTAATATCTTAAGCCAAGATCTGCCTGGAAATGCCTTTATAGGGTAGAGAAGGGGGTTTCTGAGATGGCATGTCTCTGTACCAAAGACTAATACTAATGCCAGTTAAATATTTCTCCAAACCTTCACAAGAGTCTCCTCTACTTCACGGTAGTTTTGTATTTTAGTTGCCTTTGAGTTACCAGGGAGTCATGCTTGCTTGCGTGGAGGCAAACAGCATTTCTCTCTGGTCTAATCACTTAGAGATCCAATGTGGCCAGGCAAATATGCTGGTAAGATCTAGCTAGTCCCACGATGCTTGGGGTAGCATGAGAGAATATTTATACCAGCCAGTACAGAATACATGGTCAGATAAGACTGCCACATTCAGACTACCCCCCATCTATGAAGTGACCTGCAGGAGGCAATCCAGGGCAGATGCAGAGGCCTAGGCTTCTAGGTGTCCTGCATCAGGCATGAGTAGTAAAATTAATAGAAGGAAATGAAAGAGACTTCAAGCCAAGTTGAGAAAAGCCTCAGGGTCCCCAATAAAGAACACTCTGTAAGTGTAAATAGTTATTATAACTACCTAAGATTCATAATACAGCACCCTCCAATTTTAGTAAAATACTGGGATTTAGAAAGTAAATTCTTAGATAGAGGAAAACAGTTTACTTAATTAATGGACATTTGATTATCTCAGGATGTTTTCCATTAGTTTGCTTGGTTATCTGGGTGTACTCATTATCAGAAATTTGGCTTAACAAGTCCATTTAGTGAGTATCACCAAGACATTTTTCTGCTTAACTCCTTCTGGCTAAGTTTCTAGACTCTTGTGGATTTCAGGTGTTCTTGCACATAGTTTTTGGTAGACTGTCAAAGCAATTGTAGCAATGAGAATCTCCCTATGTGCATGTCTCAGCCTGCAGTTAGCTAGCAGGAGGTGAGAAATCAGGCAGAAATGCCTTCCAGAGTCTCTTGGCATTTCCTGGCAGCCATATGCTTATTATCAGCCAGACCTAGGCACTCATTAAGCTCCTGATGAAAAGCATCCCAAAGAAAATGCCAACAAATTGTGCCACTGTGCTGGCAGGAAATTAAAACTGCTCAGAGCAAGTGGAGCCAAGAGAGCTGTTGAAATGAAAGGTAACATCAAGGGTGTGATCACACACTCATACAGGCATTCAGGATTCAGGATATGACTTTCTTCTTCGGTAAGGAGAGCAGGAGACTCTCAAAGCTGTTAGTCACAGTTATTCCAACAGAGGAGTTGGTGCAGGTAGGGAAGATAGTAGAATCTGTACTATGAGTTGTGGCACATGGGTAAATATTTGGGGGTTGAGCTCTTTTCTTTCCCCATTGGGCGACTCCTAGTTAAAGCAAAAACAAAATGTTTTATTTTTCTGGTTCCTAACACTTAAATACAAGACAAAATTAAATTAATGAACAACCACCAGAATACTAAGTTTCTTCCAAAGTGAGAGGCAGTGTGTAAAGGAGCTGTTCCTGGTAAGGTGCTTGCATTACATGCTGCTGACCCTGGTTCTAACTCCAGCACCATATATGGTATCCAGACATCACTATGGATTCATTCCTGAGCACAGAATCCAGAGAAAGCCTTAAACTCCACCAGGTTTGGTCCAAAACCAAACCAAACAAACCATATCTCAGAACCTGTGGCTTGAGTAATAAAAAAAAAAGAAGAGGCACTTTTATTTTACTAGAACTTTTGTTGTTAAGTGATGTTACTATTATCCTGAGGCCTGAATGGCCATCATCAACAAAGGGGAAGAGGTATTCTACAGGATGGAGTTGATAGAAAAATTATCCTGACACTTCCATCGTACTATGGCATCAGCATAATGTCCCTTTCTTCAGTAATGTTGAGGTTCTGTTTGAATACAGATCTCTGAGTATGTTACCTAATTTGACAAAAGGGAGTTAATGTTGCAAGTAGAATTAAAACTACTTTAAATTGGATTATAATAGGTTATCGAGAGTAGTATCTGTGTAACTGTAATGGGCAGGATTCCTTAAATGTGAGAGACAAAGATTAAAAGCAGGTTGGAGTGATAAGGTGTGAGAACTCAGAGCACTTGTGACTTGAAAACAAGGAAGGGGTTCTTAAGACAAGGAATATCTATGTCAGCTAGGAGGTGGAAAAGGCAATGAAGTTGATTGTTTTCCTAAGACATTTATTTGGGAAAACAATATAGTCTTGCCAATACCTTGATTTGAAACCAAGAAAATTGGTTTGACGACTGAGCTGAAGAATTGTAATATAATAATATTGCACAGTTAAATCCACCATGTTTGTGATGGCTAATAATAGAAAAAATATAATGGAATTTATTGGTACTTGAAAAAATTGTCTAAAGAACTATAAAGGAATTTACAAGTTCATTTATAATTCTTGGGGCAGGATATAAAGATAAAGAAGTGGTGAAAATACTACAGAGATATATTTATGTTAGAACTTGTTAGATGTATTTTAAATGTTCTTAATCTTTAAAATAGTCTTATTACATCATGTTAGTACATAATCAATTCTAACAGATTAAGACCTTTGAAAATGTGTTTTTTTTTAAAAAATGGAAACAGTGTCTTTCAATTAGTTAAGGTCCTCTCAGAGTCCTGCATCTAGCCTATATTTAAATTTAAACTCATGGTGCAGTAGTATCAACATTAACTGCTGATCAGCCTTACTTGGGGCTTTGTTAGAAAAGCAACCATTGGGTCCCACTACAGACTCTTCCCACTATAAACTTTTGGAGCAAAGCTCAGGAATCTGCGCTTTAAAATGCAGTATGTCATTAAACACATTAAAAGTTTATAAAGGCACAGCTGCACATTGATGTTTATATCCATACCTGTTCAACCGAGTTTGGTGCTCTTCTTTTTTCTCCTACAAGGATCTCTCTTTTCCTGAACAGGCTCTCTTGCTTGTGTGCGTGGATTTCTGCAGTGTTCGTTTCCTCTGCCTATTAGGCTTTTTCTTCAGAAATTTGTCCATTCATGAATCGTGGGATTGCCTTTAGTGTAGGTCACTGAGTCCAAAAACTGCCAATGAGTCTGGCTTCTCATTATATCATAAGTATGTATGATCTGAGAACAATTTTTTTAAAAAATATAACAATCAGGGGTCTGGAGTGATAGTACAGCATGGAGAGAATTTGTCTTGCACGGGCTAACCCAGGTTCAATCCCTGGCATCCCATATGGTCTCTCCATAGCACCAGGAATAATTCCTGAGTGCAGAGCCAGGAGTAACCCCTGAGCATCATTGGGCATGACCCAAAAGCAACAAAAGAATATATATATACCTATACATATATGTATGTATGTATGTATATGTATATATATATATATATATATATATATATATATATATATACCAATCATGGAAAGGAAACTATGGAGTATAAGAAAAAACTGCTATTGAGGCAGCCTGGGGGTGGGCGGGAGGGGGTGGGGTATATTGGTGGTGGAAATGGGGCACTGGTGGAGGGATGGGTGCTGGAATACTGTATTGCCAAGAACCAATTATCAACACCTTTGTAATTATATGCCTCGCTGTGGTATAATAAAAAAATTTAAAAAAGAAAATGGGCACTGATCATGAATTCTGTAAATTTATGTTTTTCTGTAAGTTTTAATAATTGTAGTAACATATTTTTTAAATCTTAAACCTTGTCCTGAAGGTTCCACTCAAAAAGGCAATAGTGTTAGAAAATTTGTTTTTTATCCCATGATCATCTGCGTTCTATTAAGTTTATTTCGCTCACAAAGGGAGGATTTGATATGTAGTTATAATTCATAGTGTAATTCTTTATATTACCAAGGTATATTTTAATCAATTACCTGTGAACCTTTTGTAATAATCGCACTCAATAAAGCTTTTAAATTCCTAGTATTTGCCATTTTTATAATAAATTTTGTTACTTTTTGTAAGTTTATTGGAAAGGTCTTTATGATTTACTTTGTTTTTCTCTTTTATATAATAACAAAGTAAATTGTAATTTATAATTAAGTCATGAAATATGAATAAAATTTAATTCTATTGAGAACCCACTCGTCTACTCAGAGGAGCATTTAACTTTTATAATTCTTTAGAAATCCTACTAAAATTATTAATACTACTTGTCCCGCAAAGTTTTATAATGTTATATGATAGACACTTAATTCTCAGGTCTGTAATAGGCAAGGTCAGCATTTCTGTTTCGAGTAAGATCTTGCCCCATCCTCTATGACCATAGAACCATGTGCTCCCAGCACAAGGTAGAAAAGGCTCTTCTATTTCTTAAAATCAAGGCCTAAAACTAACATTTCTATAATTATCAAAAATTATTATTACAAAAAAAAAGAAAGAAACTGTGGTTCATCTACAAAAAAATTATTACAATGCCACAATTGGATACAAGAGTTATAGGAAACTTGTAGCATGTAGACAAACATGCACAGTGACAAAATCACTCCCTGAATGGGGAATATGTGCAAATATTGATGGGCAGCCATCTGTTTCCTGCTTCAGAACTGTGTGAACTACCTTAGTGCCATGTTATACTACTGTAAAACAAACGTAATGCTCATTCACAGCAAATATATCTCATTTCTTCATTACCAGATCTGCTTTTCATTGTTATTTGGGGAAGGCGGGAAGGCATTGATCCACACCTAGCAGTGCTCAGGGTATTCCTGACTCTAGGCAGAAGGGTCATTCCAAATCATTGCAGTGACAAGGATTAAACCAGGGTTGGTTTTCTGCAAGGCAAGCACTTCAAACCTTGCACTTTCTATCCCGTCTTCATTTTCACCCTTTTAATGGCTTTTTTACTACATATTCCTATTGCATTTACTATCTCCTTATGTAGAAATTCCCACCATTTTTATAACAAAATCTGCACTGCAAAGTTAAGGATAGGGTCTTACGCACCCTGTTCATTGTATACTCTGTTCCTATTATAATGTTCAAGCATAGTTTCTCAGTAAAATAATGATGATTTATCTTCAGTGACTGACCAGAAATACTAATGTCCTACTGCAATACAGTATCTCTTAGGATGCATCCTGTATTTCATGCTACTCCACTTACTGGAGGTATTGGGTATGAGGTGGATAAGGTAATGAGAGCATTTTTTCAAAGTGAATTTTTAAGTTACTTTATCATTTTGTTCTTTTCATAAAGGACACGATGCAATTGTCACACTTCTGAAACATTATAAGAGGCCACAGGATGAACTACCCTGTAATGAATATTCTCAACCCGGAGGAGGTACCCCTTTTCTTATTCAGTATTTTTTGGTTATTAATTGAAATTCTTTTATATTGAATTTCATACAATTAACATAATGCTGTTGAAACAATAGTGTGCCTAAAGGTAATTCTGTGTTTCTATTACTCTCTGGGGACAAGGGAGGAGAATGTCTGATTAGCTTCATTTTAGGGAAACATCTGAATGAGACTGAAAATAAAGAAGTATCTTTTTAAGCTATTTTCTAACTCACCAATCTGCAGTTTTTCCAAGTTAACATTCTCTGGTCTGGATGTTTATGAGACTTGTAAATGATTAGGTGAGTAAATGCAGAGTGGTAATTTTCTATTTCAGTGATTAAGGCAGAACAAAGAATAGTCATGTGCAGACATAAGTAAAATCTGCTAGTCTATGATGCCTTGGGTTTTCTTGCTCATCTTTTCGTGTATGTTTTAAATAAATTCTTGGCTATCCAGTTCAATATCCAGTAAAAGACCTGGACTTACACTATAGCCTCATCTGGTTTTCTTAACAAATTTATCATATTACTTGCTTCTTTTTGTAATGTTTAACATTTATGTAGGTAAAAGTGACTGCTACTTTCAACTCTATAATATAATTTGATTTCTAGATGGCTCCTATGTGTCTGTTCCATCCCCCTTGGGGAAGATTAAAAGCATGACAAAAGGTATTTTTATATGGGATCATTGTTACATTTTATTGCTAAGGAGAATTATTATTTCAAATTATGATAGTTTTCCATCTTGTTTTACCTGTTTCAAATGATGACTATTTTTTTCAAGGGTAAACAATACAAATAGGCCATTTCCCCATATTTAACAGTTTTTGATGAACACTGCACGTATGCCCTTTCAGTTAATGAAGATATAACAATTAAAATTATATGATTATTTTTTTGGGTCACACCTGGCAATGCTCAGGGGTTGCTCCTGGCTCTTCACTCAGGAATCACTCCGGCGGTGCCCAGGGGACCATATGGGATGCCAGGGATCGACCGGGTTGGCTCTGTGCAAGGCAAATGCCCTACCCACTGGACTATCACTCCAGCCCCAAATTATATGAGTATTTAACAGATAAAATTCACACATTTATTTTTAATAAAATAATAATTAAAAGTATCAGTAAGGATAATTGAGAATAGATTTGCCATGGGAAATAGTCATTAATTTTTTTTAATTCCAGAATAAGTAACATACTAGAAACTATTTTAAATGCATTTGGCACACAGAAATTAATGCCATTGAATAAAAATATATATATTTCTCTGTAAAATTATATTTATTTTATTTTGGGGGGTTTCTTAATAATTATTCTTTGGTTGGAATTTTTTACAAGATTTATCTATGTATTATTTAGCATCTATTTGATAAGAAACTTTCATGATAAATTATAAACTGTTTTCAAGGGTTGTTTGTCATGCAGATAGGCTAGTTATTGGTAAGACAAGAAACAAACCTTAGTCTTTGATATAAAGGTCAGAAATAGAAAACTAATATACTTTTAATGTAGAGGGTTTGGGGTCAATTTTGATAAAGTCTAAGTGTCTTCAACTAGTTAAGCATAACTGAAAAATTAACCATTATAATGACATTTTGGTTAGAGTTTATGTGTACACATGTGTATACAAATCCATGCATGCTATTTACCTTTTTTGTTTGTTTTTTTTTTTGCTATTTATCTTAAATTTAACAATTCATGTTTTCAGAGAAGGCAGATGTTCTACTTCTAAGGGCTGGATTGCCTTCACATTTTCATCTTCAGCTCTCAGAAATTGAATTCCATGAGATCATCGGCTCAGGTAACCTAAGAAATCAATAGTCTACTTTAGTTTTAATAAACTCAAGATAGCATATATTTATTTACTTCTTTTAAACAATTTCAGGTTCTTTTGGGAAAGTATATAAAGGGAGATGCAGAAATAAAATAGTGGCTATAAAACGGTAAGCAAACAAATGGTGAAATTTAGCATCCCTGCAGAATTACAAGTTTTGAGAAGCATATGCATTACAAGCCCTTTGTCTTGATCCATTTGTTGACTGCAGATTTCTTGTCTCTGCCATTTCCAGTTATAGAGCCAACACCTACTGCTCCAAGTCAGATGTGGATATGTTTTGCCGAGAGGTGTCTATTCTCTGCCGGCTCAATCATCCCTGTGTAATTCAGTTTGTGGGGGCTTGCTTGAATGATCCCAGCCAGTTTGCCATCGTCACTCAGTATATATCAGGGGGTTCTCTGTTCTCCCTCCTCCATGAACAGAAAAGGTATGGGTCTCCTATTCCGACTTAACTTCACATATCATTGAAATTGCACTTGCAACATCTCAGAGGCTTTCTGCTTGGATGAGTATTGGTTTTCTGAGTCCCTGAGTACTAGAAAATCTGACATTTTGAAGACAGCTAATAATTCAGGGCCAATAACTGTAACTTGGTGGATATAAATAACTTCTGTGCCTTTTCCCTGGAATTTTTTAATAGAATTTTGGTTAAAAAAAAGCAAATTCAGGAATTTAAATTAGTAACTGAAGTTTATAATAATTAAAATAAACTTGATGTTCCAATAAAGCAGATTATGTAGATGAAGAAAAAGTAATTACCTTGATCACAGTATTCATAGTTTTAAAAGTAATTTTCTTGCAAATTTTTAATTCTTAGAGCTTTATATTTGGTATTTAAAAATAAACATTTTTATTCTGTCATTAAAGTATATTTCATTTTGTTACAAAAAGTTATACTTCCAAGAATGAAAATCTAAACTGCAAATTGATTTAATTAAGTATTGCACTGTACAGAAAAGCTATTTCTCTGATTTATTGAATTTTGATTTACCTTCAGTAGAGAAAAAATGGTCAAAATTATGCATCATAACAATCATATACACACAAATATTTCCTTTAGAAAGAGGTGATACTGACGTTGATTATTTAATTCTCATTAAGTCTTTTTTTTAAATTCCAGGGTCCTTGATTTGCAGTCAAAATTAATTATTGCCGTCGATGTTGCCAAAGGTATGGAGTACCTTCACAACCTGACACAGCCAATTATACACCGTGACTTGAACAGGTATTTTTTTTCCTAGATAACAAATTCAGGATTGTATAACTGACTTGCAGTCTGAGACCGGTTTCACTGAAGAAACATTTCAGATTTATTACAGAGCAAGGTGTACTGCTGGGTGAGTAGAGGGGCAGGCTACCATAAGCCTCGACAATAGAAAGTTTTGTTGTTATCTCGTACAGAAATAGAAAGCTATATTACTACCACTAAGGGATCTTTTAAATCTATGAAAAATGTTCAGAAATGTAGAAGTGACTATAAGATTCACCAGCAGCTAGCTCTCAGGTCAGTAAAGTCAGATCGAGAATTGAGATCAATGACTACTATAGAAAGTTGTATTTCTTACAAAGTCAGGTGTAATAAAATGTCCTGATTAAAATGATTTGAACTACTACTTTTGTTGATCCATTTACTATCTTTATCAATAAATTCAACTGAATACAGAGGGTTATTTTTTTATGAGTTTTATGGAGATAGTTTTATTTAGAATAGAGACTTAAAATAACACACACACACACACACACACACACACACACACACGAGTATTCATTCCCATAGAGGAACTCCAAGGGATTAGAGAAAAACCTTTAAGCAATGGAAACTTTGTCTAGCAAAGTCTTATAGAAATATCACTATATAAAGCAGAGCGACTTTAGTTGAAGGCAGGATGTAAAACAGAGAAGGGAGCCAAACAAGAGCTGTATGATACATCAGAAAGTCACATCATCCCATTTTGCAAGAAGGGAAATACTTTTATGACAGTCTAGAGTGCAATCAAGACAGGAGCAATGTTCAAATACATCTTGCTGTCCCTTTGTTTTAGGGAATATTGCTATAGGTAGATGGAAGGATTGATTGAAACTTCTTCCTATTGTTAGAAACTGTTGGGTAAGTTTAAATTACTTTGAGAAATTAAGAGAAAATTTCATGGTTGATGAGATCTTTGAATATAGCCCTAAAGGATGAATATAGCCCTCAGGGATCAATAGGACAGAGTCCCTGAAAAAACATATCTTAGAATAAACAAGATAATGTTTTGTTTTCTGTGCATGTATTTCTAAAAAAATAACTGTAGTAGGTCATAGATTCTTCTACTAGTTTTGAAGCTAAAAGACAAGGAGTAATGGGTGTTAGGGCTGGGGGCTATGAAGTTGGTTAGAAGATGGTACCTGAGTGAGTCTCTGATTATCATTCATTCCTGAAGAGCAGTTACATATATTTATAGCTTTGGAAAATCTATTCCTATAAAGCCAGTGTGGAAAAAATACTGTTATTATCATCATAATCATCATTATTATTATATTTATTTTGGCCCAGTTTATTAGCATCAAGTCATGGTCTGTCTTTAGGAAAGTGTTAGTCCTGATGCTTTACTGTCATATTTTCTGTTCCCTTCCCTTTTCCGACTGCTGTGGGACCCTGGGGCACCCTGTGGAATCCCAAAGATGCTGTGGAAAATATTTAGATAATATCTGATATAATTAATTAATAAGTAAGATTATTAAAAATAACTACAATTCATAGTTGTCTAAGGTCCATCAAAATCTTATATATTGCGTGCCCTTTGTAGAACTGTCAGAGTAATTGAATGTTGTATTTAAAGTTTTACATTTGGCACAGTTTGCAAAGTGAAAGTGCTATAGATTTTGGGGGCTGGAGCGATAGCCCAGTGGCTAGGGCGTTTGCCTTGCATGCAGCCGGCCCATGCTGGCCCGGGTTCAATCCCGGCATCCTATATGGTCCCCCGAGCACCGCCAGGAGTAACTCCTGAGTGCAGAGCCAGGAGTAACTCCTGAGTGCAGAGCCAGGAGTAACCCCTGAGCATAGCCGGGTGTGACCCAAAAATCAAAAAAAAAAAGTGCTATAGATTCCATACTCAAGGAAGTTTCATGTCCTACTAGAGGAGAAAAATTTATGTAACATATTTTAGGTATAAAATAGAAAATGTTGTGACCAGAGAGATAATACAGAAGTTAAGATGCTTGCCTTAACTGGAGCATACCCAATTTAACCCCCTAACATTGCAAATGTTCTCCAAAAACCACCAAGAGAAACCTGAAGTACCTAGAATAAGCCTAAGCAGTGCTGGTGTGATCCCTGTTGGAGAACAGGGTGCTTAACAAAATCAAATGATCTCCAAAAACCACCAAGAGAAACCTGAAATAGCTAGAATAAGCCCTAAGCAGTGCTGGATGTGATCCCTGTTGGAGAACAGGGTGCTTAACAAAATCTGGGAGCAGGTCAGGGATTCCCTTTTATCTCTCGGGAACGATGGTTGGAAGACAAGGACAAAAACTCAAGAATCCAGCAAAATCCCAGAGGCTTTTAATCACACAGGTTCTGGTATACAATTCAATAATAGGAAACCCCCAGACTTTAGTTACCTGGCTGGCCCTTGCCACATGTAGGTTTAGAATCCTAGACCAAGATGGCCACTACCACATGCTTAGGCCAACAAGGCAGAGATGGCAGAGAAGGAGAGTAGAGACAGAGAGTGCAGACAGAGAGAGAGAAAGAGAGAGAGAGAGAGAGAGAGAGAAAGAGAGAGAGAGAGAGAAGCAGAGAGCTACTACTTTTATACTCTCAGTCCTCCTGACTAGGCCCACATCAACTGATTGCAGTCAAGACCAATTCTTTCAGGTTTGCTTCTCCCAGGACCTCACCTGGTCCCATTGAAATGTTAATATTGCCCCAGCCAAGGTCTGCCTTTGAAGTTTCCCTGCAAGTCTTATGCAGAAATGGGGAAGGGTTCTGAGATGAACTATATCTCAGAGCTAATACAAAAAGGCATGTGTCTGTACCATTGATGTTCTACAGCTAGCTATATATTACTCTAAGCCTTCACAAGATCCTTGTCTTTACTTTACAGTTGTTTTGGGTACTAGTCTTTAGAATTTACAGAGAGTCATGTTTGTTTGCCAATAGGCAAAGAGCATTCCCCTCTGATATAATTATGTCTATATTTAAAAGAAATCACAGACAGAAAAACTCTGGTAAGATATTACAGTACCCTGAATGGATCCATGAAGAATGAGAGAAAATATTTAGATCAGCTGACAAAAATATATGGTAAGATATTCTGCCACATAGGGTCACAGATCCAAACTGTTTTCCTGGTCCTATCTACAAAATGGCCTGCAGGAGGTAATTCCAGGAAAGATACAGAAGCTTTGACCACTGTGTACTCCAACAATCCCTAAATAAATGAATGAATAAATTTATAAATAAAATAGCAACGTTCTATAAACAAAATACAAAATTATCTGTTAAAAAAAAGGAAAATAAATTACTTTGAGAAATTTAGAGAAAATTTCATGGTTGATGAGATCTTTGAATATCAAGTATGACTAAAATTTGGAATAGTATCCTAGATTTAGGAATACAGAGTAGGGTATAGATGAGAAAGCTATAGATATATCTATATAAATAATCATTCACTTCCTTGGATAAAATATATAACCATATGTAGTACTTTCATTAAGCTAACCATTGAGTACAGAGTTCAGAAATATTCACTGAATTTTGCAAAATAAAAGAAATCAGAGATCCAAATTGAGATGTTTTGACTTTATTCCACAAGCAAGAAGAGAAGACACTGTGACTATTTGAGCTAGAATTCACAGTTTGAACTTAGCATTGTGAGGAGCTTAAATCAGTATCTGCATAATTGATTAACTTGAAGGCAAAGACAAGAAACTGGTAAGACAATTATTATGAAAATATCTGTGAATCACTATCACTATCACTATCTTCCCGTTCATCATCTATTTGCTAGAGCGGGCACCAGTAATATCTCCATATGTCCTGTCTCATGCCAGTAGAGCCAAGGGCATCGGCTTGCTACAGGAACATAAAGAGCCTCAAACCATTATATCAGGTCATGGGAATGACCTAATATAATTGTTACTGGTATTTGGCATATCAAATATGACACAGGCAGCTTGCCAGGCTTGCCATGTGGGAGGCATACTCTTGTAGTCACCTCCAAATAAAGCATTTATTGATGAACCGGCGCGAGTCGCAAGCAGCCGCGCAAGCTGGGCTGTGATGGGCTGGTCTGCTGGGTGGAGTTCTAATAACAGGGAAGTTCAAATGTGGAAAATGGCGGCCCCCATGGAGTGGAGGGGTCGTCTGGCTTGTTGTGAGGCTCTGCTGGGTTGGTGGGCTAGGGCTACAACCTGCCATGCCTCCCAGTGTCTCTTGAACAGCTGGGCACAGGGAGAGCAAGGAGCAGCTCTGCCCCTTGTCTGAAAGTCTCTATCAGCATACCTGGGCGGATTGAGGAAAAAAATTATTATTTTTTTTTTTTAGTAAATGTTCCTAAATCCTTGCATTGTTTCCTTTTTGGAAGAGGGATGGATGTCTATAATGACTAGACTTTGCCTAGTCCATCACTGTCTCCCAGAATTAATGACTTGTTTTCT
The DNA here is from genome assembly GCA_021461705.1 of Cryptotis parvus. Taxonomy (NCBI): domain Eukaryota; kingdom Metazoa; phylum Chordata; class Mammalia; order Eulipotyphla; family Soricidae; genus Cryptotis; species Cryptotis parvus. The sequence goes on along the minus strand of JAJIBD010001503.1, from coordinate 311,503 downwards.
AGTTCCATCAGTCAGCAGATGGAAACTAATTTTACAACAAGAGAGCTGATACTCCATCTCGTTATGTCTTAAATGGGGTTTTTTCTCCGTGCCAGGGATCAAACAGGGCCTCACATATGTAAGGCTATTTGGATTTCACTAGTGAGAGTGAAAATGAAAGAGAAGGCAGTTTAGAAAGACAGGAGCAAAAATTAGCCTAAAAGCATCTGAATCTTAAGAATGAAATATAAACATCTATTATTCCATAAATATTTATAAAAATATAAATGCTTTAGGTACTTACTAGTTTATAAATGAAAGTTTATTCTGCACTATTAACTATTCACTCTTACAAACATGTTAATAAGCATATTCTTCCTTTGCATTTTAGTGATATTTAGGAAACAGATTTAGAATATGAATTAAAATAATATAACTGATGATCTGTGTGTTTTAGGAATATTATTTTGTCATACCCATAATGGCCAATGGAATTAAAAACAAATGAATGCTCATTACAAGTCTCAAATCGCAACACTTAACTTGAAATAAAATTTAATGTGGTTCTGTTGCCCATGAACAAGTACAAATTGTTTCCACCAGGTCATGCAACAGGATGCAATTTTTAAAAAAAAATAAAAACAGGACATTGACTACAACATAGACATTTGTATTTATTTTTTCCTTCCTCTAAACAACTTAAATGATTAAATTATATCAAAAGTTTTTGCATTTTAAAATGCAATCGCATAAATGCCTTGAATGTAATAGATACACAAATGAATGTATTTCTTAGTTATAGGCTATTTTCTACTAACCTTTAATCTGGTGGCAATAAAACATTTTTTTTAGAGTAATACCTCTAAACTATTACATAACCCCCACCCCAAATATGAGTCCTCTCCCCCAGAGAATTTACCACAATCTGATTCAATATATAGAACATATGCTAGGAAGCAATTTAATTGCCATTTAAGGTAGAAAATGATTAAGAACCAAATGATTAAGCAGTAATTTTCAAAGGATTTCAAGTAAGTCAGAGATCAAAGCAGAGTGGAAAGCTTCCTGGAGGCTCTATAGCTAAAACTAGACTTTGAAGAATAAGTATACATCTTTCTTCAGTCTTTCACAGCATAGTAATCTTTGTGTTTCCATAGACAGTACTTAGAACATCTCCCCTAAAACAAAGTTGCAGAGTCACCTACATTAGAAAGCAAAGAACTCAAACACATGTTTTCAATCATACTAAAGAGACCTGTTTATATTTTTCTCCCCACCACTAATCTAGGCATGTCAAGACTTCAAGATAAAGACCCTCCTCTGATCATCTGATTCCCAGAAATAAGCGTAGTGTCTCAGAGGAGATGTTCAGCCAAAGAATGTTTAACTGGACCAAATTAGAAGAATTTTTTCTATGAATGTCATTTCATAAAGCAATGATTTTGTTTATTTGTGTACGGCTACTCATTGGTAAATTCCTGCTACTCATTGGTAAATTCCGGCTACTCATTGGTAAACTAACATTCCTGATCCCTTTTCACTTTTAAAAAGGAGCTTGTTGATCTATGGACAGAGAGGAAATACTTATCTTTTTGGCTTTATGATGGTTGATCTGTGTGAGTGGAAGAAAAAATTCTGACACCCCCAGCACACTTCCTACCATTCAGGTCTGAAAACTAATTTTGATACTAATATACTAATGAAAAGTTGAGTAATTAATAAAATGACTTCCAAAGATGATTATTAGGTAGCAATATTAGTGATCTTAATATTTATTATGAATAATAATCCTTGTCACTTGTATTCGTTGTTCATCAAATTGCTCCAGTAGGTCCCAGTAACATCTCCATTTGTCCCTGTTACATGCTAGTGTAGCCCAAGGGCATCTGCTCTCTCCAGGAATACAAAGAGCCTCAAACCATTCATTCAGGTGATAGGAAAGAGGTCTGTTATTATTGCTGTTTTGGGCATATAGAATACAACATGGGTAGCTTGCCAGGCTCTGCTAGGCAAAATGAATAATAATGAATAATATTTTGAATTTTGATCTTAATATACTAATGAAAAGTTGAATAATTAATAAAATGACTCTTCCCAATGATGATTATTAGGTAGCAATATGAGTTAGCAACTACAATGTAGAAAGAGCTCTGTTAGCTTCCAGTATGCTCTCATTTAATCTCAAAGATTTAAAACACAATTAGCTACTATATCCATTTCTAGTAAGTATACTGACCAAAGAAATTAAGTAGAGGGTCACATCCATATAGCATTCTTAACACAATTTTATTATTCCTCCCCAAAGAAAAATAACAAATCACATTTATCACTTGTCTTCCCATTGTTCATCGATTTGCTCAAGCTGGCGCCAGTAATGTCTCCATTTGTTGGGAATGAGGTCCATTATTGTTTCTGTTTTGGGCATATCAAGTACACCACAGGTAGCTTGCCAGGCTCTGCCATGGCTCTGGGTTCATCCCAGGGGCCCAGTCTTTTTCTATGTCAGACAATCAACCATCCAGGGCTCGCAGGACAGAGCCCTGGGTATAGACTAAGCCTGTCTCCTGTCTGCCACCTGCTGGTGCAGCCAGGCACCGCAGCCACACCTGCCACACCGGAGGGGCAGTATAATAACAAAACCATTTGAAAACAAGGAGATAGAAGACTATTCTGTTATATAGACATAAGCATTATTTATAATTTACCTTGTACTTTATTCTTTAATAACTCCAATTCTGTCACCCAAACCATTCTCAGTTCATCTCTCATTATGTTTCTAAGTTGCTGCATTGTTTATTTTATCATACTCACTGTTCTGCTAGTTGGGTCATAAAATGCATATAAGTAAGGCATACATATAAGTTTTCTTTGGCTTATTGTGTCATAATAATTTAATGCTATTCCCTTTAAGTTTTATCAGTAAATGCTCGAGATGAGAGCCTTCTACTAAGACTATTCTACACTTACGCAGCAGAGCCTGGCAAGCTACCTGTGTTTTATTTACTTGTTATGCCAAAAACTAGTAACAATTATGGACCTCAGTTCCATAACCCGAAGAATGGTTTCGGGTTCTTCCTGTCCCTGGAGCAAGCAGATGCCCTTGGGTTACACTTGCTTGTGGCAGGAGTAATGGAGATGTTACTAGTGCCCACTCGAGCAAATCGATGAACAATGGGAAGACAGTGATACCTTTATGCATAAATGCTTTCCAATTTGTCAAAGACACAGCACCTATACTTTCCATTGCTTTAGTGTAGACATTTATGCCTTTTGAGAGTTTGAGTCATTACTTTACAGCTAAGTGTTTTTAGTTAGTAGGTGTCATTGTGTTCTTGGGAAACTAAATTCTCCAATTTATTTGATATTAAAACTAAAACACCACTTGCAAATATCTGAATCAGATTAGGGGTCTTTTTCTGTGCAAGTATATAGTATATAAAAACTATAAGCAATGAAGTAGTGAGATTTCCATCACAGTGTCGCCATTACAAGGTATTTATGGGAAAGTGTTTTGTAAATTGTGATACATGATTTTGCTGTTAATCCTTCTTATTCCCACACATATTTAGAATGGAAAAACACTCCATACTTTTCTCATACAACAGGTATTTCTGCTATTGAATATGACTAATATATTGATATTATAGATCCAGAGCTGAGAAAGATTCAAGGTTAGGTTTTTTAGTATAAGTTTATTCAGAAGATGATGAAGAAATTCATTAATGATAATTAAAAATGCTGGCATACTGGGTGACTAACGAGTTAATATTGTTCAATAAGGAGCATTCCTGGCAATGCTCAGACCTGTGGTGCTTAGCCATGCAGTGCTCTACAGAGGCCACCTAGGGGGTTACCTGAGTCACACTTACAATGTTTGGTGTTGGTAATAGGGAACATAAAGTCAAGCCTCAGACTCAGAACTTGTAGAGATGTTGTGCACATGGTTTAAAATATGAGACACATTTTTTGCACAAAGTTACAAATGATTTTAGAAAAGAAATCTTGTAAGGACTATTTTTATTGGAAGATTCACTATCACTATCACTATCTTCCCATAATCATCTATTTGCTAGAGCGGGCACCAGTAATATCTCCATATGTCCTGTCAAATGCTAGTAGAACCCAAAGGTATCCACTTGCTCCAGGAACATAAAGAGCCTCAAACAATTATATTAGGTCAAGGGAATGACCTAATACAAATGTTACTGGTATTTGGCATATCAAATACAACACGAGCAGCTTGCTAAGCTTGCCGTGTGGGTGGCATACTGTGGTAGTCACCTCTAAATAAAGCATTTATTGATGAACCGCGCGGCCGCTAGCGGCCGTGCGAGCCGGGCTGTGATAGTCTGGTCTGCTAGGTGGAGTTGTGACCAGAGGGAAGTCCGGATGTAGAAAATGGCGGGCCCCATGGAGTAGAGGAGATTGGAAGATTACATTTAGCTAATCAAGTCAAGGTATCAGAAAGTATTGAAGGAAAATGTTGATAGAAAATCCTTATATTTTTAATTTGATATATTTATTTGCTTTGCAATTATATACAAAATATAAAACTCTTGGAATTTTTAAAACCAATAATCAAGAAGAAATAAATTGTTTTACTAATTGACTAACTAGTAGATATAATCATGTTTCTTGTTTTTTTTTATAGACTCTAGATTCCACTCTCAGCTATTTTTCCACTTTTCTAATAAATACTTACAGAGAGAGGTTTTAGAATTTTATATAAAATGTCCCTGTGTAAAATTGTGACTATTTGAAAACAGACCAATGAGTCATTTCCATTGAAACAGAACCCCATAAACTAGTGAGATCCTCCCAACTCTGCTTTGTGACTCCCTACTATAAATACACATTAATAGAATTAAAAAGTTGCACTTTAATTTTGTCAATCATTTTTTTATTATTGCCACCTTAAAAATAATTAATAATAACATTCAAATTTTATATGAAGGGGATGAACAAATCTATTATATGTTTTAGTATAATAGATCATTGTTTATATGACTTAGAACACAAACATTTTCCAAATTCTTTTTACAATCATAAGAATCTGGATATCTTTTGGATATGTGCTAGTGTCTGTGGTGTGAAATGATATCTCATTGTTATTTTGATTTGAATCTCTCTGATTATTTGTGATGATGAGCATTTTTTCATATGCCTTTTGGCCATTTGAATTTCTTCCTTGTCAAAGTTTCTGCTCATGTCTTCTCGTTTTTTGATAGGGTTGGTTGTTTTCTTCTTGTAAAGTTTTACCAGTGCCTGATATATCTGTAGCAAGTAGATGCCCTTCGGTTGCACTTGCTTGTGACAGGACTAATGGAGATGTTACTAGTGCCCACTCGAGCAAATCAATGAACAATGGGAAGACAGTGATACAGTGACAGTGATATATCCAAAAGAGCAAGGAAAACAAATGCTGGCGTGGAGAGGGGAGACAGGGATACTTTTCCACTGTTGGTGGGAATGTCGACTGGTCCAGTCTTTTTGGAAAACATATGGACATTACTCCAAACACGAGAAATTGAGCTCCCTTTTGACCCAGCAATACCACTCCTAGAAATATACCATGGGAGGTCAAAAACACAGAGCGGCAACACCATCTGCACTTTTATGTTCATTGCAACACTATTCGCAATAGCCAGAATTTGTTATGAATAGAAGAGGAGCTGATGAATTTTATATGTAGGCCCTAAGATTTAGGAGTTAGGGCCTTAGAACTCTGGTAAACCTGCACTTCTGAAATATTTATGTCTAAAATTATAATGTGGACATCAAAGAGTACAGCAGGGCCATTTGTCTTGCATTTGGCTGACCTGGATTTAGTGTCCATTACTCCATATGGTTCTCTGATCCCTACTAGCAGTGATTCTTAAGGACAGAGCAAAGATTAAGCGCTGAACACCATCAGGGCTTTGTACTAGCACAATATACAAACCAATGCCAGTAAAAGTGAATTCTATTGAATTAAACATACCATACACAAATCACCTCTGAGGTAATGCTTCTCATTTATTATTGCTAGTTAATTAGACACAGACTATATTTAGGTATATGTGGAGACATTTGAACCTAAGCCAAAATATGGGTCAGGAGTAAAAAAAAACATGTAATGTAGGAGATATAATGGATAAAAATCTATGTAGCTTCAAATATGACAAGTTTCATGTGAACTCAAATCCATATACATATCTTTAAGAGTGAATATTGTGGGCTAGAGAGATGGTTTAGTTGGTAAGTGTACTTTTGTACACTGCTGAACCTGGTTTTATTTCCAGTTCCACTTAAGGTTCCTCAAGCTCTGCCAGAAGAGATCACTGAGCAGAGTCAGGAGTAACCCCCTAACACCGCTGAATGTGCCACACCACCACCACCAAAAATAAATAAGTAAATAAATTTACTTATGAATAAATAAGTAAATAAATAAAGACAGAAAATTTGAGCTGGATATTTGGCTAAGGGGTAGCCATATATCTCATTATCAATTCCTAGGTTTGATTTCAAACACCACAAAAGTAAATGCATGAGGAAACATCACTTGATTACTTGATATCCTGTTATTCATAGTTTTGTTCGAACAGGAGCCAGTAACATTCCATTTGACCTATCATGTGCCAGTGTAGCCCAATGGGGCATCTGCTTGCTTCAGGAATATGAAGAGCCTCAAACCATTCGTTCAGGGTCTTGATGAATAAGTCTGACCATCTTGTAGGTGGGTGGCCACGTGATCTTTTGACGTCCCGTGAGATCCAGTCAGTAAGGGATCTAGTCCAGTGGTCATTTCCCAATCGTATTACATGTCCAGCCCATCTGATTTCTGACGAGGGAACATACCAAAGTATAAATATTAATGCACAGAAAACTTATAATCACTCTTTTTAAATAACTTTTTTGTACCATATCTAGCAGAAATGTTGTTTTTTCAATCATTTTATTCTAAAGTTAAACCTATTTATGAGATTTAATGTTCAGTCTTAATTTTGTCACCATCTCCAACATGCTCAGTTCCTATTTGCTGTGTTTTTCTGACCCTCCAGATGAAGCAAGCGAATTCCATTCACTCTCAAGTGAATGGAACTCTCAAGTGAATGGAATTCACTCTCTCTTACTTACCTATTAAATAAACAAACTTCACCATAAAACTTATCCTCATGTATTCTGATAGTGTATTCAAACCTGCCTATTTACCTAGTATTGCATTTTTCTGAGGGCTAACTATGCCCCTTACATGTGATCACATCTGATTTTGTTCCATTTCCTCCACAGCAGGTTAAAGTTAGTCTTTCCTACTCCAGACAACAATGTCCAAGAGTCCCGAGTTCCTTCTGATACTAAAAGAAAATAGTGCATTTCTTCCCAGGGCCAGTTAAAATGTTCTTCCTTTTTCAACTACCTCCATTAGAACGTCTCATTTCACTTTGGCTGCATTCACTAATTCTAAAAATAGTGTTCTTAACACCCCATTAAGTAAATTTCCTTAGACACATACTCCCTTTAAATTAAAATAGGTATATTTAAGTCAGAGGAAAGCTTGTCCATTCTGCCCACATTATCATCACATTGCTCATCAACCTGGCCAAACAATCCTTTTCTCTGTAATTTCTACTACAATCTGCCTCGGTCATCAAAATCTGAAAAATCTTTGAATTTCACTTCTGAGAAATAGACCCTAAGCTACAACATGCCATTTCAAACACTATACACGAATATGTGTGTCTGAAAATAAGTGTATGTGTTTGGCAGAGCATCAAAAATCAGGTTTTGGCCTTCAAACAGGAATCCTGGGATACCAAGATTTATTTTTCATTTGCCCTAAAAGCAGTGCTACTACTGGAGCCTAGCATTGGGATTTCTTATTACAGTGCTTTTCATGGTTTCTGCTTTCACTCTTTTTATTACAGCATAAGCATATGTGGAGAATTCATGAAGCTGGGGAAACTAGAGTGCATTTCCACTAATAGTATTAGCTTTTCTCACCCAGATACTGAGCTTGGAGGAGTAGAAAGGACTCCCCTCTTGATCTTCTAAAACCTTTCAAATGCTTTCCTGTGACTGGTGGTGAACTTACTGGCCTGCAATTTTCTAGTGTTACTGGTTCCTTACATTGCCATTTTCTTTTCCTCGGGGATATGGCCTGTATAAAGTCAGCTTTTGAAAATGTCAACAAAGGCTTTTCTCTATTCGGCTTCGTTTCCTCTCTGTGCTTATTTCTTGTGAAGCATTGTGAGTACTCCTCTTGGCACCTTGTCAATTTCCTCAACAGCTAACCTTTCACTAATGATATTAGTGCTGCTCTATAATAATTTGTACATTTCTCAGTTCATTTTCAAACTTTGCTTGCTGAGATTTATTTACATTGCTGTATTTTAAAGACATCAGTGTTTAACTGCATGTGATCTGACTATGCGCAAAGCTACTGAATTTCTGACTAATAAATAGGAGACAGTATTTTTCACAATTTTTTTTGGTGGTGATAGGGGTCTTGTTCCAGACACCGCTCAGGTAATCCGGGTCCATTCCCAATATACTCCACTGGGATCTGGAGAGATAGTACAGCATGTAGGGTGTTTGCCTTACGTGAAGCCAAACCAGAGTTCAGACCCTGGCAACACATGCTCCTCAAACACTGCTAAAAATGATCCCTGACTGCAGAGCCAGGAGTAAGCCCTGAACAATTCCAGGGGTGGCAAAAAATGTGAAAAAAAATTCATTCACTTGTATGGTTCAAATGGTTCAATCCTCAGGCTTGTAATTCTACTTGTACCAGCAATGATACACCACCAGGGCTAGTTTTATTAGTATTGAGTGAAGTGTTGCTGGAAATTGAAATCAGGTTCTCATGCTTGCCAGACTTATACTCTAATCCTTTGAACTATCTTCTGACCCAATAAGGAATAGGTGGGTATTCATTTTCTCTTTGAATTTCCAAGGCTTGTACCTTGATTGTGGTCTATAAAGTACATATACAAATCATTGTAAACTTCCCTTCTGTGCATCACTCTATCACTGTCTTCCCATTCATCATCGATTTGCTCGAGCGGGCACCAGTAACATCTCCATATGTCCTGTCTCATGCAAGTAGAGCCCAAGGGTACCTTCTTGCTCTAGAAACATAAACAGCCTCAAACCATTCCATCAGGTCATGGGAATGAGGTCTATAAGTGTTACTGGTATTTGGCATATCTAATACGACACGGGTAGCTTGCCAGGCTCTGCCGTGCGGGTAGCATACTCCTGTAGTCATCTCTAAATCCAACATTTATTGATGAACCGCGCGCCAAGCAGCCGCACAAACCAGACTGTGATAGGCTGGTCTGCTGGGTGGAGTTCTGACGAGGGGGAAGTCCAGATGTGGAAAATGGAGGCCCTCATGGAGTGAGGGGTCGTCTGGCTTGTTGCAAGGCTCTGCTGGGGTGGCAGGCCAGGGCTAGAACCTGCCATCCCTCCCAGGCGCCTCATGAGCGGCTGGGAACAGGGAGAGCCAGTAGCAGCTCTGCCCCATGTCTGTGAGTCTCTATAATATATTCTGTGTAATATATTATAATTAAATATTACTTGACACCTTTGGTGGAAGCATATTTTAAAATAATATTAGTCTTATCTTAAGACTGCTGACTGGAAAGATCTAAGATTCTTTGTTGGATGAATCATCATCTGGTCACAGGATAAACAGTTTAGAGCTTAGACTCTGGAGCAAAATCACGCAGGTTCACGTGAAAACTCCATTTCACCTTCTCTGTGTTCTTAAGAATTTTGATATATATTCTTTTTTTAAATTTGTAAGGTGACAATATTAACATATAATAATTCAATTTTTTTATTTTAATAGGCAATAGTTTTATTGTCATTAATTTTGGTCTTTATTTTGTGGTGGGAAACTCAGGACTGTTCAGGATTTCCTCTTGGGTCTATGTTCAGGAATGACTCCTGGCAGGACTTAGAGGACAAAATGTGGTGCTGGGGACTACCAGGAGCTGACTGCATGCAAAGCAAGTGTTAACACCTGTGCTATCTTTCTGGTTCCTCATATTTATTTTATTTAATAGTGTTTTTAATTGAGTATTCTTAGATACCCAACTTTCTCAAGTGAGCTACTTCTGAAGACACTTTTATTCTTCTATTACCACTGACCGTACTTATAATATTTCAGATAGATAATGCTTTTTTGTCATAATGACGAAATAGGTAATAGGATTATTTGACCATAGATCTCTCTATATGTACACATAGAATGGGAAACTTTAATCTTACATTTCAATCTTTGTTGTGACCTCTCTGTATCCTTGAGGTTTAAATTTTAGCTAGTATTTAGCCTAATATACTAATTATGTAAATGCAGATCTGAAACAATTTGGATAAAAAAATAACTGTGGGATAAAAATTATTTGATTTTTCTAAGTTACTTCTTGATTATTCTTCCTAGAACTACTTTGAAAAAAATTTAAATACCAGCTACAACAAACAGTCATCAATTATTTGTTGGTTAATCTATTAGCAGAGAAAACAGGTTATCATATGAGGCAAATCCCATCAATCATGATTAAAAGAGAAAAGTCATTTTATAATGACTTAAGTCATTCTAGAATGACTGCATTCATTAATGGGATATAAATATATATAGTGTCCTACTAACTGAGATATGGTAATGTCAGATTAGAACTCACCATTGAATATACACAAAGAGACTTCATGATAAACCCTAAAAGTATCTAGGAAAAGCCACAATGTAAATAGAAGAGAGAGATACAGACAGAGAGACAGAGACAAAGACAGAGACAGAGAGAGAGAGAGGAAGAGAAAAGTACCTGCTATAGAGGTGGGTGGGAGGGAATGTGAAGACATTGGTGGTAATGGGGCACTGGTGGAGGGATGGGTGCTGGAACACTGTATGACTGAGACCCAATTATGAGCAACTTTGTAATTGTATATATCAGGGTGGCATAACAAAAATATTTTTTTAAAAAGTCAAGTAAAAAAAATCTTGTTCAGGACATGTAGAGCAGCTATGTAATTAGGTAGCTTTATTTTGCCTATTTAGTTCATCTATCAAATGTCATCACAATAATCCATTATTGTTACTGTTTTTGGCATATTGAATAAACCATGGGTAGCTTGCCAGGCTCTGCAGTGGCACTGGGTTCATCCCAGGGGGCCCAGTCTTCTATGTCAGACCATCAACCACCCAGGGTGCACGGGACAGAGCCCTGGGGTGTAGACAATCTGTCTCCTGTCTGCCACCTGCCAATGCATCTGGTCACCTGGTCACCGCGCCACACCTGCAACACTTCGAGGCAAGTAAATATATTTTCAAAGTCAGCATATAGAAGGTTTTCCCTGCCATTGAGAAAAAGATTTCATTCCATCACATCGTTTTTAACAATTTTTTTTTTTTTTTGCTTTTTGGGTCACACCCGGCAATGCTCAGGGGTTTCTCCTGGCTCTGTACTCAGGAATTACTCCTGGCGGTGCTCGGGGACCATATGGGATGCCGGGGATCGAACCCTGGCCAGCACAGGCCGGCCGTGCAAGGCAAACGCCCTACCCACTGGGCTACCATCACATTGTTTTGACTCCCAGGACACAGTCATTTTTCCATTTCTAATTTTGTTTTTATTGTGTCACAGTTGCTATTAACTTTCTTATGTTTCAGGTTCCCAGTTTTCAAAATGAAAGGATGATCTCTTCATTTACCTGTTCACAGAGCTATCCTGGCAATTAATAAGGGTACCTAGACAATGGGACATAGAACATGTTTGAGAAAGACTAGAGAGGAAATGTGTGTGTCATTTACAATAATTGCATAAAACTCAGATTTGTCAGAAAGTTTTATAATAACATTATTTTTTGTATCTAGAGGCTAGATCTGTACTATTTGTGTCGTAATCTGCCCTATCTTGCTCCAGTTGGTAGGGGTAGGTTGTGTGGATTCTAAATGCATGGGGAATGACATACTATTTTTCTCTAAGATTTATAATTACTATAACCAAAATGGGGACAAGACTATGCAAATCTCATGGGATGATTAGAACACTTTAATCCTGGAGGAGTGGTCTTTATATCAATTATGTTTTAATTCTTATATCTGAATAACTACATTCTTGGTCACTGAAACCTTATTTAGTGTCTTTACCAATCTACAGAAAGTTAGTGAAAAGCTTGCCTTGGTATCATTGATGAAACAGCGTTAGGGCATTGTTGATATCTGCCTTCTTTCCTTTTGGGAGGGAAATCCCCTTCTAAATTCTTAAAAAAGCTGTAGGCTTTCATTAAGTCTATTCAGAGTTAAGGGTCTGAGGATCTTGTGTGACCCCTTTCTTTGGAATGGAGCACATTTTAATAGGCTTTTTCCTGTCTGTGTTCCCTGAAAGATTTAGCTGCTGACAGCCTCCTGAATTGCTGGGATTTGTAAAGGAAAGGATTGATTATATGCTGCTTCTAATTCTTTTTCTTCCTTTAACTTCTTTTCTCCATTTAACTCCCAGAGAAAGATATTCTGAGCCTTCTTCTATTGTGATCTGGTTGGCAGACATTTTAGCATTGATCTTTAAAGAACCTCTTTGGATTTGACAGTTCCTTATTTTTGAGTCCTAAATATGAAGCTAAGGAATTTGTCAAGATTGTTTGTTTCCCCAGCAAATATAGGAGATAGGGAAAAGAAGTCACATTGTTTATTTGGGGTGATATAGAATTGTTTTATTCTGCTTTTGCCCCTTTTAATTGAACTGCACCTAGAATCCCTATCTGAAAGATAAATTTTACATAGGTGTTAGCACATGTTGTTCACCCTGGTGGAAGCATCCATCCCCGGATATTTCCTTCCTTTGCTTTCTTCCCCTAAATGCACCTTCCCCCTTTACTCCTAAATTGCTTTTATTTATCTATTTATTTATCTATCTTTCTATTTATTTACTTATTTATTTGTTTGTTTGTTTGCTGTTGTTTTGGGCTACCTATGGCAGTGCTCTCAGGCCACTCCTAACTCTGCACTCAATGATCATTTCTGGAATTCTTTAGAGGTCATATACCATACAGGGGGTCGAACCTGTGTCAGTCTTATGCGAATCAAGTGCCCTACCTGCTCTACTATCTCCCCAACCCATAATACTGCTTTTGGTGTGGCTAATTTGCAATCCTTTCTCTAGAAAGTCCTCCTGTGTTTGTTTACCCTACAACATGCCATACCCTTGTTTATCTCAGTATAAATTCTTTATTAAAACTGTTTATATATTTGATTGTATTCATATTACACAGTAAATTTAAATAGAATAGGAACTGTGACTATATTTTGTACTTTTGTCCCATATGCTTAGCAAAATGTTTGGGACCAATAAAAATTCAATTAGTGTTTATTAAAGGCATGAGTAAATTAGAAACATTTCAAGAAATATAAGAATATCATTTATTGTTTTTCTGTGCCAAGCACTAAACTTAATGTTTCACAGGCATTAGGTTTTTTAATACTATGATGGGTATTTTAAGCAGTTAAAGACAGAGTGACTTTATATAATCAGGATTATGCAATTTATCAAGATGGCACAGCTAGTAAACATAGACTAAGTTATTGCCCTTGGTATATCATCAGCTAGCACAAAGCATAGGGATATGTAGGTTTTTAGTTCCACAAACCAGAGTTACCACTGACTGAATATAAAGACAGTATTTGGTAGATTTCAAGAGAGGTATCAGAATTCATAACAAAAAATTAGACCATAGCTTTTACTTAATTCTTGATAATTAAGTGGCATTAAATAATATTAAGGTTATCATTTTGCTCAATTTAGATTGTTTTTCACAAGTCACCTAAATGTTTTATACTATTTATCAGTGTTTCCTAAACTTTTACTGGACTGACTGTGACCCCTTCCAACCTTATTTCTTTCCCATGGCATCCCTGTTCCATGGGTGCCTCCTAGGCTGATGCTGTAGACACACATTTACGTGATTTTTTTTTATCCCTAACCACCATGGAACATCCAGGGAACCCACAGTGGGCACAGAGTCACTGAGAGAGAGGATTGTTTGCATACGAGTTAATAAAACCTAGTCTTGCCACCACATCCCCAAATAAAACCAGTGAGAGCAGTGAAGTCAATAAGAAAAGAAATATAATCAATATATCATAATATAGTTATGTTATATTATAATTATAATCAGTTTGATTGATCCAATTATCTAATTTACTCAGGTGAAAAGTTAGCCAACCAAATAGTTTTGCATTGGAGACTTAGCCTAAAACTATTTGATGATTCTTTAAAAAAATACAATCTCTTGAAATTCTAGTAATAGTCAACTACTGACCATGTAGGTTCGAACCAATACATGCCTTTTCTAAATTGATTGATTTTCCTTCTCACAGGCAACGTTTTTATTTTCAAACCTGCAGTAAGTATTTCCATGCCTGACTGGAATATTTTTGCATTTGATTAATGTTTTCATTTGACTTTCAATGAGGTCTCAAAACGTTTGGCTTGTCACAGTCAAATTATTTAAATATTCTCTGAAAAAAGTATGTGGGAACTGAAATCAGATTTATATGAACCTGAAAAACTAGTGGCAACATTTTCTGACCTTATTAGATTTATATGTCTAAATAAATCAATTCACAATTTTGTTTTATGTCGATGTTCAACTTCTTTCACATAGTGATTATTAGATACCTTAATGGAGAAATTTTAATTTTCACCTGACTCAAAAGTTACTCTCTGATGAGGATTTATGCTTCTTTTTGGAACAGTCCTTGTGGTTTCAAGAGTACAAATGTATTGTACTTCAAACTTATATTTTTAAAAGTTTTCTTTTGATTTCTTTCACACAAATGCCCAAGTTACCATTAATACTGCTTAATTACTATTCACACCCAATTAACTAAAAGTATTTTAATTATGTATTTAAAGTGATCATCATCATCAGTCTACATGCAGCATATTCCATACACTTTAAAGAATTGCTTACTGTGTGACTTAATTGATGTGAAATTTTAGGAAAAGCAAAACTAATTTGTTGAGTCAAAGAGTAAATCAAATGTTTCCTATGACTGGACAAAGAGAGGAACACAGTCTCAGGAACCTTTTGAAGTAACAGATGTTACGTACCTTGATTTAGGTAGTGATTTTATTTGAGAATTCATATGTACATAGACAGACAGACAGACAGACAGATAGATAGACATATAGATAGACATATATCCATTAAAACTCATTGAACTCATAGCTGTGGACCTTCCATAGATTAGTTGCTTCCTCTAATGTGAATCTAATGTAAATAGTAAATATAAAAATGATAAATCCTTTAAAGGAGACGCATGTGAGTTGATACCACTCAAATCATAAACAAAAAATATTTGTCTTTTTCTTAAAAAACCTGCAAACTAAAAATGATCATTTACCAAACAGCCTCACTGAGGTTATCTAAAACAATTCCAGCTAAAGTAGAAGAATAAACATAACTGAATTGGAAGAAAAAAGTGTTTTACTCAGAATCTATCACTGAATACAAATCTGTATCACTCTAAGGTCAAGTTAGCTGTCTTCAAATGTTAGCATTAAGTCAAGCAACTTAGCCATTGTCAGGAGAGGAGATGAGAGTCTAGGAGAATATGAGCTTACCCTCTATTCACTTTTTGTTCGTTCTGGTCTGATGCAAATGATATTCATTACCAGAATCTATTCCTCAGCCAAATGTGAAAGTACATTCATTTAATAGCAAAGGAAAAGTCCAGAATGTTTATATATCATTAGAAAACTGGTGACTTAAAGACATTAGACCTAAAAATAAAATGTAGACAGCTGGATATAACATCTGCAAGAGAGAGAGAGAGAGAGAGAGAGAGAGAGAGAGAGAGAGAGAACTACCATAATATCACTCTATATTAAAGCAATATATTGTTAGATGTGCAGCATAAAACTGTGGGCCGTGGGGATTGCAACTAGAATAGCTTTGTTTCATTTATTTAAAAAATGTCATTTATAATATGAGACATATATGGTGCCTAAAGAAAAGAAAATCTGTGCCTCAGAAAAAAATAAAATAAATTAATTTATAATCAAGATTGAGATTGCATAAATATAACTCATATTCAAAAAATTAAATCAGACTTCCTTTTAAAAATAAGAAATGTAGAACACTTCTATCTGAATCTCTGAATAAACAAAAATATATGTCAAATAATTAGTATGTGAAAAATGTTCCCATTTGCAATTTAATCTAAGGCCATTTAGCCCAAATTTAGAAATTGAATAGGACAATTCAGAATTAGTTGGCAGAAGGAAATGAGCAATGCGAATGTCCAAAAGTCAACAATAAAAATAATGAAGCTATTTTGGATAACCTGAATCTTCTCTTTGATGCATATAAATGAGTCTGAAAGATATAGATCAGATGGTTCTAATTTGCACAGAAGTTTACCTGTTTTGCTAAATTTAGTTGGGTATCAGCAAGTCCACTTACTGCTAAGGCAGAGAGGTTTTATCATTCTAGAGAACTATTTTCTACTTGTAAATTTTAGAATCTCTACAGTAAGCCATACTGTACCATATGTATGTCTTCTTATTTACCATATTTAAAAAAAGAATTTTAATAAAAACAAACAAGTACTCCTGGTAGCTAGGTGGTCTGGCTTGATAAATGTATCTCCTTTATTCAAATGCATGGAATACAATAAAGTTTAAATGAAATTGAATGAAACAATTCAAAAACACAAATAACCTTATATGTATTTTTTTATAATTTGCCTCATGTTTTAAAGGAAAAGCATGTTTATTGGTAAATTAAAATATATCTTATAAGAGCATTTATTTTTGGTGAAAGAAGAACAAAATTGAATTCATTGATTTTTTTTTAGATTTAAAAAATTTTGAGCTATCAGTAAAATTCTCTAAAATCACAAATTGGTCACATGATTTATAAACAGCAAGAATATAGACTTTTAGGGCCTCACAGGATAGCATAGTAGGTGCGGCCCTCGCCTGGCACGTGGCCACCCTAATATCATTCTGCAGCACCACATACAGTCCTCGAGCACTGCCAGGAGCGATCTCTGAGCACACATCCAGGAATAAGCCAGGAGCACTGCTGGTGTGGTAAAACAACAACAAAACACAATTTTAAGACCAATTCTAAACAGTGGAATTTGTTACTAAAAGAGAAACATACTTCTAACATTGAAGCTTTCCTCCAAAACTGAGACTCAGTTTGCCCTACTATACCATTTAGTATCATTTTTGTATTAGAGTGTAACTATGACCTACAGTCAATATTATATGCAATGATGGAAAACTAAAAACTTTTCCTCTGATTCCAGACACAAGACAAGGATGCCACTTACTTCACTATTATTACATAGAGTCGGAATTCCTAGCTGCAATAATTAAGCAAGAAAAGAAAGAAAAAGAATCCAATAAAATATAAGTAAATGTCACAACTTAGATTGTGTTTAGCATATTTCCATTTTCATTAAAGTACTTTATCTTTCAGTGTATATAATAGCAACTCTATGAATGATACATAATTTTGATTCTGTTTTACCTTTCGGAAAACAGAGATACAGTGATATAAAATAGCCTACCTCACAATTTCTAAAACAATAATGAGGTTTGAGCCTCAGCCAGCTAATTCCAACATCTGTGTCTTTACTACTTTACAGTACAATTTCCCTAAAATCCAATGATTGTGGCTCCAGGATAATAATGGAAAGTAGAGCGTTGTGGAATACAAGAAATAGGAAATAGTGGGAAATGCAAAATTGGATTTTAATAACAGGGTTCTGTGACCCAGGGAGGGTTTTTTAGAAAGGGGTGAGGAGGACTACTAGAGCATGTGAGCACGCTGGGAGTAATCCGTAAGAGGGAAAATTGATGTTGCGGGCAGGAAAATCTAATTGTGTAAACCAAGTTCTTACACTTAGCTAGGGTCTGGCAGAAGGGGAGACTCTACAAGTCGGCTAAATTACAAAAACTTACTTAAATTTGGCAAGTAACTGAAAACTGGGATTTAACTCTAATCCGATTGCCGTTCAAGTCCTCAGGCCACTAGACCATGCTGTCTCATAGCTCTTAGTCTAGTCTATGTCTGAAAATTCATTTTTTCTGTGACTTTGTCAGAAGCACTGCTGTTTTAGATGCAGAAGCTCCAATTCAATTTCTTGCTGGAATGGATTCTTCACAAATATGGATAATCTTCCATTTCATGTTTACTCACTTGGCTGACTTCTTGTATTCCAAAGTCTTTCCACAACAGGCTTTACAGTTTCTGTTTTCTAAGACATTCAAATAGAATGTGAGTTGGTATTGTGACCAAGGACCTCCTGAAATGTATAATTTCCACCCCCTTATCATTTTTGAAAGCAATGCATGAATTTGAAAAGAGTTAGTGAATGAGATGTTTAATTTGAGGTTTTAGTTTGTAAGGGTAGGGTTGCATAACCAAGGTTTAAGCACATCATTTAAGTATCTTCAGGAGTTCAAAATAACTATATTTCGCCTTGAGACTCTTCGAACACTATTTTTGCCTAAACAGACCTCTTGTATTTAGTTTTTCACCCTGAGAACAGTGGAAAAAAGACAACATATAGTCCTCACAGAAGTAGCAAATAAATAATTAGAATAGGTATCTTGTGACAATTAGCAGAATACAGTGCTGCAGTATGTTAGAGGTGGCAGTGAAGGGAAAAGTCACTGGTGAGGTTGCTTTTACTCTTAAATTACAGAGCATTTTTCTTTAATTTTTCAGTAGATGATATTTTAAATTAGTAAGACAGTGAGGAGAGAAAGGAAAAATGAAATTGTGAGGAATACAGATAGGATAGTAAAGATTTCTGAGAAAACAATCAATACAGAAAAGATTTGAAAGCTAAGGGAAAAAAAGCAAAACAAATTGTATGTAAGTATTTCTCTGTTATCAGCATGATAAATAATTATAAAAGAATTAAAAAAGACATATACAGACTTGGTAAATCTATTAAGGTGAAAAAGAAAATGGCCTTTCATTGTGGAGAGCAAACTATTGATAGTCAAACACTTGAGACGGTCATTTCAAATAAAAGCAGAAATTAATGCCTCACACCATTACTAGCACTTAACACATAGTCTATGACAAAACAGACAAGACAGTTTGAAAAACAGAAAATAAAAATTTTCTTTAGTTGGAGAGCCCACCCAGTGAAACTCAGGACTTTCTCCTAGCAGGCTCTGGGGACCATGTGGCATGCTGGTTGACAAACCTTGGATGGTTGCATGCAAGGCAAACTCCCTATACACTACTATGGCTCTGGACTCCCTGAACGAAAGGAATTTTCTGTTTATACTTCTTTTGACATGGTATTACATATAGAAATAAATTTTGAGAAATACATTGACTAATTCACTCTATAAATATTAACTGAATTTATGTCAGCTTCAACAATATAAATTATTATTTGAAAAGTTACAACTGGGGTTAAAGTACATACCTTGTGTATGGCTGAATCCAGGTTATTCCTTGGAATCACATGGTTCCCTTAGGACCTCCTAGCCTGGGTAATAGTGTGGCATGACAGGGCCTGACTAGTACTGCATTTTCAGTCCTTAAATTGATCCACCTGTCCATTTGGTCAGAGATCACTGGCAGTGGCTATTGGGGTCACTGAACACTGCTCAAGAACCTCCATACACCCTAGGAAATTATTTTTGTTGTTTAAAATTAATGAAAATATCCAGTGTCACATAGTTCAAGGTGATACTATCTCTAAATTAATTAATCAAATTTCTGTCATCATTGAAAAAATATTTAAAAAAATAGCAGCCTAGATTAATATTTTATTATATGACATACAATATTATAAAACATGATTTTATATAACATAAGCCATTTTCCACATCTGGACTCCCCTCTTGTCATAGCTCCACCCAGCAAAAAGAGCTGATCACAGTCCAACTCGCACAGACACTTTCATCAATAAATACTCGAAATTAGAGGTCACTACAAGAGTATCCCACCCGCATGGCAGAGCCTGGCAAGCCTCACATGTCGTATTTGATATGCAAAATACCAGTAACAATTATAGACCTCATCCCCATGACCTGAAGGAATGATTTGAGGCTCTTTATGTTCCTGGAGCAAGCAGATGCCCCTGGGCTACACTAGCATGTGACAGGACATATGGACCTTTGCTCAAGGTGCAACTTTGCTCAAGGTGCCGGCTTGAGCAAATCAATGATCAACGGGAAGACAAGTGATACAAGTTGTTGGAGGACAGGTTTAGCTAACCTGGGAGCTTTGTTGTTTTGCCCACTCCCAGCTTAATCTTATTTAAGTCAAGGCTCATTCTAATGAGATCTCTCTTCTATGTAAACACTGCTAGAGGGTGTGGCAGTTACAGAAGTCACATTGATTGAATAGCTTCTGGCTTATACATCTACTAAGACTATGTTTTCTAGATTGGGCACAGCTCCTCTTTATACCCACTGCACCCAGCGTGGGACAGTTAGAATTTACTAGGAGACTACCACCCTGGCTACGCTGAGACTATAAGAAGACTATAGGAAGCATCATACTAGTTTGCTCTAAGCAGGCGAGTGTGACCCTTTCAGTACACGAGAACAAGATACTCAGAATCACCCTGGTGCAGATAATAATAAGAAGGACCTTGTGGGTACCATGTAGATTTGAAGCTCATGAAGTTAAGATGTATTACTTTATATCAGCCCTCCAGTGGTTTACATAAGAGATAATCTTGGTAGAAAGGATTAGACCTTGGCATAACCTTTGTTTATACCTGCAATAGGGTGTGGCACTACACTCTGTTTAGAGTTCTTTGTTGACATGACCCTCCTGATTGGATTACTTTGGTGTATATAAGGGGCTGACTTGAGGCCCCTTCACCTTTGCCTTTGGGCCTTTTAGCTTTCGGCTTTTGGCTCCTCAGCCTTGCGGCTTTTGGCTTTTGGCTTTTTGCTCTTTGGCCTTTTGCTCCATCTCTGGGTAGGACTCAGCTCGGGTGAGATCCTCTCTCTTTGGTGGGAGACTTAGACTCTTGTGTATGGTCTAAATTCAGACCAGAGCTAGAGTTTGTTCATTATATTGGATTGCTGTGGAAGGGCTTTTGTACTATTAAAAGCCATTTTTGGAACTGCACCAGACTCGTGAGTTTTCATCTGTTCTCCCGGCGTCCTCGGAGGTAGAAGAGAACCTCTGTCCTAACACTGTCAGGGACCCTGGCAGGCGGCGTTCCCGAAATCAAGTGAAGTTATTAAATTATTATAATATATTATTATTTACACTCATTGAACTTATTGTAGAAAGAAAAAATTTGATGAGTGATAGCCCAGGTATTGTGGAGGCACATAGAAATAGCCAGGAAGCTCTGCCCAGAAAGTATAGAAGAACTCACAATTCTTGTAAATACTATTTTTCACTCAGAATAAAATAAAATATTAATCGGTGAGGTCCAAATAAACTAGGTGAGAATTTGATCGGTAAAAGGGGAAACCTAAATTATTGCTGATTTGTGAGTTGAGAGAAAGGTGTAGTATAGTTTGAATCACAGTGAAAATTTAGAGAAAAACCCTATGTAACATTAAGACAAAAATCTGATAATGCAAATATTATCTAGTGCTATTTAACAGAAGAAGGGCCAATTAAACAGGAAAAGAAAGAAAGCTTTGTTAAAACCTTTTCTTTTGGTGAGAGAGGAATGGCTTAAAAATTCAGTTTACTAGAGTTATGTCATTGGAGCAAAGAACTGAACCGTTTCAGTCTCTCAGCTTATATGGGGAAGAAAAGGAAAAGAAACATTAAAAAAAGTTTTGTGTGCTTTTTACAATTTAAAAGAGTGTTAACCTTGGTAGCACCTAGAAATAGGATGTCAAGAATATTGAAAAGTTTCAATCTTAAGTTCAAGATTCACTTTTTCTACTTTTCAAAGTTGACGACAAACCTTGTAACTGAAAGGCAGATTTTTAAGCAGTTATTCTGCTCTAGCAAAAGGATTGGGCCTCTATGATGTATTTTTCTCTATAAATATATTGAAGATGCTTATATTTTATATAGCTATACTTTTATTAATGCAGATGTACCTTTTTATATTCATTCTAATATATGTCTATGTGATATAGATGAAATACTGAATATTACCTTTGACTGATTTTCCAGGTCACAGAAATCTTGATATTTGTGTTAAGCTAAAGAAAAGGTTTTTTTTAAAAATGCATTCACAGTGGGAAGAAAGGTTTTTAAACCTTTTATTTATCAGTTTTAATACTTCACTACATAATTCATCCCTTTGTTCTTCAGAAGTGCTATTGGATCTTTAATAACACTATCAATGAAAAGGCATGTACCTGCCTGCATTTTGTAACAAAAGGAAAATATATAAATAATTTTTCATTGTTTGATAACTGCTGCTGTTCAGATATTAGGCAACTAAATAATCCATACCCCTTGTGAACAAGTTAGAAAGTAGCATTTAATGAGATACTTAGGAAAAGGTTTTCAGAGTATCACACCATTTTCATAAATGTTGGTGGAGAGGCAATTGATCGGATATTATTCTCCATGAGGAGGTTAAGAGAGACAATAACAGCTTAACACAAAAGGATATAACAAAAAATATAAGGTGTCAAGTATGATCAGATATTTCTTTGTCATTCAAATTCAAACAATTCAAACAATAAAATTGCTATGAAATGATTTCAAAATTCCACTTATTTTAGTTTTCTATATTAAAATATTTCAACAGGACCACTACTTTATACATGAGCTTTGGAAAATCCATAGTTTGCTCTGAAGGAGTGCTTGTTATTTTTAATAGAAAATAATGGATTTTCAAATTTATCCTTATTACAGCTATTCTAAATGATATTTCTAGAAATAATAACAAATACATATATTAAATATTAATTACCTCATATTGGAATAATCTGAGTGCTGGTTCACTGTTTCCATTTGTAGCTTAATTTGCATTCTATAGATAAATTTAGCACTATTAATAGGTTATTCAAATGGAGATAAATAAAAATAGCACAAAAATAAAATGCTTCAATATTTTATATCAATTCTTGATATTGATTACTTCACTTTAGAAGTTATAGAATGGGATAGTACTAATGTGGTAATTCAATAGGCAATCTAAAAATAATAGTCTTCATTCAGAAAGTCCCTAAAGAAATCATAAGAAAGAAATGTATAAAAATGCAAGAATTTGAACTGCCAACCCACTTAAAAAGTTGTTTCTGATTTGGAATGTATGGAAAACTCATTTTCCCCTGCCCTGTTCATACTCTGGGTCTTGAAGCTTTCCCCCATGCAAATATAGAATTCCATGACTAGTGATGGCCAATCTTTGAATTTTTATATAGAGATTTACGAGAAAATTTATATTTTTGCTCCTTTTGTTTAACTTCCTTTTTCTGTAAACTCCTATTTAAAGTATTTCATAGTATTTCATTCTTTGATTGTATTATGTTTATTTTCTCATCTGCTGATGATTGGTATTAGGGCCATTTTTTGCAATAAGAATATCCTGGACTATTTGAACATACATTTTGGGCATAGTACAAAAAAATCTGTATCTTATTGTTTAGGCATTCAAACAGGGAGATTATAATAGGAGAAAATTAACACCACCTATTCCAGGTGCACATATTTGGGTCTCCCACTCATCCCAATCTTAACTCTTATCTCCCTACAATGTTTTGACTGCTTTGTGACTCAATACTGATTTTAAAGTCTTTGCTGTAATTCTGCTCACATTACTTTTTTCCACTATTATCAAAAGCAAGATTCTCAAAAAACATTCTCTTCAATTTATTTTAATTTGTCAACAAGTTTTATGTTCATTTTCTTATAGAAAATCTGACTATATTTTATCCTGAAATTTCTTGGTTCTGAAAGAGCATTTATTTTTTACCCCTTATTGTCAGCAAGTATTTCATTTATATTGATTATTTAATTGCCAGATGAATGGTAGGACTCAATGAGCATTTTATTTTAGTTATTTTGAGGGTAAAGCAAAACAGATTTATTGAAAGAAATTTAGAGAGATATAAGGGGGAGAGAAAGAGAGATGTATGTTCAAGAAGAACACTGGCTTGGAAAAGCAAGCCTCAATGGACATTTTTAGCAATAGATACAAAGTAATTGCAAGTCATTGCAAGGGTAAAAATATTTTTCCTTAACCACAAAAACCAATTACATGAAAATTGAATGTAAGTCTGTCTATATTGTTTGTTTACATATTGCAAAATATTTAGATTTGGGGAAAATTTATAATCTATTAGGTTTCCGTTATATTATTAATCTTTGGAATCATGAAAACAATCACATGCAAACTGTGTTCTTGTTTAGAATTCTTGTATATATTTAACAGGAAACAGTGTTGAAAGACTTGCCTGACAATGATAATAATCCCATTAACATAGACAATGAGGAGTAAGTTGAGTACCTGTTCTAAAATTTTGATCTGTGTTTCAGTTTCCCTTTATCCTGCTCTTATTACCATATTTTGAGTACAATACTAAACCATTTTCAGTCTTCTTTTTGTTTTATCTATTTAGATATAGTTATTGATTAAAATATAGATGTACAACTAAATATCTGCACATATATAAAATATATACATAACTGGATTCCTTCTCTCTGAATTAAATTGAATACTTTATGTCTATATGCCAGTTCTAACTCTAAGTCAGAATATTTGATTATGGTTTATGAAATGATAGTATAACTCATGAAGGAACAAGACAAGAGCATATCTGATCACCTGGATTTTATTAAATGCAAATTCTTAGTCTATCTCTTTTACTAACAGATTTATACAAATTTGTTTATTCCATTAGCCTTTTACCTATTAGGACCTACCACACAGGGAAATATCAACTCCATTATTGCTATCTTATTTCTTTTGTTTCCCTGTAGTATTACTTTTTTAAGTCCATTCAAACTGGTATCTTAGCTTTTCATTTCCAGTGTCTCCAAAACTTTGTCCCTTCTTCACAGCAACTTGATCACTTACACATTGGCTCTGCTTACTAAAATTGTGATTGCAAATCCATTTCTCTTGTCGTAGTTGAGTACTTCTCAGACTACTGGCAGGAAGACATGCTAAACTCTTATTTTGTTTTTACATTCTCAATATTCAGTAGAAAGTCTGAGAAAGGGTCACAAGTTTGCATTTCTAACAATTATTAAGTGAGAGATTCCACTGTTTGAGAATGTTTTAAGAAATATGACCCTGACTACCCAGGAAAAGAGAAGGTTTTAGAAAAGGGTATTTGAGTTAAGCTCATAAGTACCATTTGTAGTTTATAATGGATAGAGAGATAGTGGGTATGTAGAAATGATTACTATAAACTTTAAAATATTAATGTGATGGATCAAAAAGTTAGAGATACCAGTCTAAAATGAATAAAGACCAGTTAACAAGTTCCATACATATACTTAGGCCAAGGGATGACTATGGGGCTATTAGAAATATTTTTTTTCATTTCTCACAGGTGAATCAGTCTTATTTTTCTTAATGGCTTAATTGTATCGCAATAAATACTTCTACTCTTAAAAAACAAGCAGTGATCTAAATGAGTAATAAGAAGATATAGGCAAAATAGTGAAACTAATATATAACAAACTGAAATGATCTTTATAGACCAAGTTAGCTCTTATATTATTTTATAATATAACAAGATACCAAAAACTGTTTCACTGTCTTTATGGCAGAACCAAATTTGCACACCAGGAGAGCAGATTAAAGAGGCTAGTTAGAAGAAAGAATGATTGCTAAGAGGAAATTATCTAGGAATGAAAAAGAAGAAGCTTGATTTCATATGATCAATTACTGGATTCTTTTAAATATATTTAAATGATTTGAGAATAAGCCTTATTAGAGTATTATTCCTTCATGATATTCAAAATGTCAATTGAAACTAAAAAAGGAAGTCTTTACATCTGAACATGGAATTTTACCACAAATGAGCATGTTCATTTTTCTGTTATTTGTGTCAGCCTATTGATTATTTATGCTAAATTAAATTATGATTAATTTGGCAATTAAGTACTATAAATGTTTTATCAAACAGCTCTATAGGTTAAAATAGAATTGTCTTAACTGGACTTTTTGTAAAGGAATAAAAATCTGAAGCATTGATTAGTCAGACTTAAATTTGAAGACCTGGAAAGAACCCAATTCTACAGGCATTTAGATGTCAGGTTTGGTTTCTGTGGCCATAGTCTCAGGAGCCTATTCTGTTGTCAGTGATTAAAGGGTTATTTTCACTGGACATGGTTCCTTTAAATACCACCCGTGAGAGAGATTATCCAGTAGATGTTTTTCCCCTTTGACTGTTTCACTTAGCATGATTCATTTCAGTTCCATATTCTTACAAAAGACAGTATCACATTTTTCTATGCTGTACTTACTGTGTATACCATGTCTTTTTTATCTAATCATCTGACATTGTATACTCACCTCTTGTAATAGTGAATTCTTGACTATTGTGAACAGTGCTACAATAACTATAATTATACACATGCACTTGAAAATTACAGTTTTTGTTTTCCTTGGATACCTAGAATTGTAATTCCTGTGCCATATTCATGTGGCACATGATTTATAAAACTTTTAGTGAATCCAGTGTTTTATATACAGGATTAATAAAGTACAGTGCCACCAAAACTGTAAAAGTTCCCTTGTATTTACATCCTCACCACACCAGTCATTTCTAGTCTCTATTGGCCTTTCAAATTAGTGTGAGGTGTGAGGTGATACATCATTTTTATGAGATATCTCTTTCAATTTTTTGAGGCAGTTGCTTTTTTTTAATAATGGAGTCTTGTTAGTTCCTTGTATATTTTGGATGGTAGCCCTTTTCAAATATATTTTTGTGTGAATATATTTTACCATTGAAAAATGTATCTTGGAATTTTGTTAGTTCTTTATATATTTTGTATGGTAACCCCTTTTTACAAATATATATTTTTTGACTATATTTTCTGATTTAATAGTGTATTTTTTAGGATAGTATCTTCCACTATTGAAAAATCTTCCACTATTGAAGATGGGTGATTTATTTGGACTTTTTATTTTTGCAAGATTTCCTTACCTTTAGAATCACATACCTGAAGACACTAAAGGCAATATCATAAAGTGTTTTGACAATATTTTCTTCAATGTACTTTATGATTTGGGGTATAACATTAATTTTTATCCATTTTAAGTAACTTTGTACAAATGAGCTAGTGATCCAATTTCATTCTTTTCACATGTCTATGTCATTTCCCCAATACCATCTGTTAAAAAGAATTTCATTTTTTCCCATTTTATGTTCTTGCTTTCTTTGTCATAAGTTAACTACCATCTATGTAAGGCATTATTTATGGGCTCTCTATTCTATTCTATTGGTCTGAGTACCTTTTATTCAATTACCACACTATTTTCATTACTATAGGTTTGTAGCATAGTTTAAAGTTAGAGAAGAAAAATACTCAGATTCTTTTCTCTGGACTTTTTTGGCTATTTGGAGTAAATTGTGTTTATATACAAGTTTTGGTAGTGTTCATTATATTTCTGTAAAGAATTTTCTGTGGGATTTTGACAGGAATTGTGTTTAATCCATATAATATTTTAAAGTGATGTCATTTTAGCAATTCTTTCATCAATTAGGATGAAATAATTTTTTATTTACTATGTCCTCTATGTCCCCTAACAACAACATTTTTTCAATGTCACTATCACTATCACTATCTTCCCATTCATCAATGATTTGCTCGAGCGGGCACCAGTAACATCTCCATATGTCCTGTCTCATGCTAGTAGAGCCCAAGGGCATCTGCTTGCTCCAGGAACATAAAGAGCCTCAAAGCAATAACAATTCCCTCATGGGAATGACCTAATATAATTGTTATTGGTATTTGGCATATCAAATACGACATGTGTAGCTTGCCAGGCTTGCATGTTGGTGGCATACTCTTGTATTCACCTCTAAATACAGCATTTATTAATGAACCGCACAGTCACAATGTAAAATATTTTTATTATCTAGGCAACATATACCTAGGAATAAAATATTGATTTATATTAATTTTACTCCTAGGCATATGTTGGGTTTTGTTTTTGGTTTTTTTGCATTAAAAAAGTGTTCTACTGCTAATTCACATCCCTGATCCTTTATGTATTTAATGATTTTAAATGAAAAAACAATTATTCTCTTCTCTAATTATTTGTGTAACAATCGCAATATGATTTTTGTGTATTATTTATATAAAATTCTGTATACTGATTTTATTACCTGCTACTTTAATGATCTATTTCTAAAAACATGAGAGGGACTTTCAGTGTTTGCATATCTATTAGCATGTCATCTAGAATAGTTTTAGTTTTATTCCCTTTCATTTCCAAATTGGATCTGTTTTTGTTTGTTTAACCGAATTAGTGTGGCTCAGACATCCAATATCAAGTTAAATAGTAGTGAGAAGTGTACCAGCTGTGTCTTGTGCCTAACTTGAAGGGAAAAGCTCTAAGTATATCACTGTTTTGTATGATGTTAGGAATGGGTTTGTTACGTATGTTGTTTAGAAGGTTTAGGTATGAGTATAAATACTGTGATGTTAGAGACAAAGAAATACTTATGATGCGAGTGGGATGGAAAACACTATCCCCAAGTTTGAGTGTTATTATCTTACCACAACATACATACCTTTAATTAGAAAAAGCCTCTCTTCATTATACATAAATATAGGTAACTTATAAATATAGGTAAAGATGACCATGATCTTGAGACAGAATAAATGGCCTTCTAAGTTCCAGAATTAGATACTACATCAGATAAAATTGTGCAATGATAGTACTTAGTAGTTTACAAATACTTTTTACTTCAATAATCATCTGATCTTCTCACATTCTATACTTCTTTAGAGACAAACTTATTACCTATTTTTATGTAGCTTGCCCAATATCATGCAATGGCAACTAGAAATAAGTGTTCAAATATAAGCTCAGTTCAGAATGGAGATTTCCCTTGCTGTGATGATAAAAAGTCACCCAATATCTCTTTATTCATAGTGCAGTGCTCTTTGTCATAAACTTTTTGACACTTTTTATTTCAATTCTGGGTCTGGTGCCTTTTGCTTGTGAATCGTGCACTCTAACACATTGAGTCACATCCATAGCTCTAGCTTTTTTTTTAAACTGAAGAAGAGGTATATGCAATTTTGTTTTATCTGAAGGTTTTACAAATAATACTTTGAACTGAACATTCTTCAGCATAAAAATCATTTTATTTCTAGTTGTATTTGTGTATATCAAATTTGATGTAAAATTCTATGTGGAGATTTGATAAATAATTATAATTACACTATTTTATTATGACATGAATATTTTGTGACTTTGAATGTCAGAGAGTAGATTTTTATCAAAATCACAACCAAATCAGTCATTATTCCCAAATATACTCAGAAACAGAGATTTTACAGAAACAGCTTGCCTCACGATTTAAGGTATAAATTCTTAGGTTGGAATAATTTAAAAAATTAATTAAATGACATTTTATTTTTAAATAATATTGATTGAAGAAAATAGTAGTAGAATTCTACATTATGCATTAATTCTAACTTAATAAGTTATCAAATAGGAAATACAAAAATAAAGTTCTAGATAACTAGTCACATCAATGTAGACATTTTATATTTATAGCTAATATATTTCTATTTGTAGAATCTGACTTCAACATAACAATTAAAGTAATTCTTAGATCAAATTTTTTACCTAAAAATGTAAAAGCATATGGCTTCCCAGACAGTTTATTATCTTCCCCAAGACCATAGAACTAGATCGTGCTAAATAGAATTAAAATGTTTGTAGCCTACACTCTTACTCAAGTGCTCTTCTACTTCTCCAGGCTCTATAATGCCTGAATGTCCAACATTTTATGAGAAAACAAATATATCTCTTATGAAATTGAAAGTATATTTGATTTTTAACAAAATAGAGGTCATTCATTTTTATCTGCATTTTACAGTTTACCTCTAATTCTACTGTAGTTCTTTCATCAACCTAGTTTCAGAACTGTCCTTCTCCTAAGATCTCACCAGCTCTAAAATTAAGCTATGAAAAGCCAGAAATAAATCTTGACATCTAAGAAGAGAATAAAAAATATATAAAAGTAAAAAAATAAAAAACCCTAGCACTCCTTCCTAGATACAGTAGTATAATAGCCAAGATGATGAGACAACTGTCAGAAACCAATAGAGATCTTGAATTGAGATTTATTATTTGAAGGTCTAACGATGCTCTTATGGTGCTCTCAAAATCAGTAGTGTCTTAAGAGTGATCACAGCCTGAGACTGGCTTTGAATGATCTCACCAACAGTTTCAAACAGACTGATTTCTTTCAATGCTCACTCCTATCCTGTGGTGATTAAGAGATTATTGAAAGGAAAAGATTTCTTTCCTTGACAAATGTTTTTTTTTTTGTGGAAAGATTTTTTTTTCTTTTTATGTATTTGTACCTCAGAGCATACATTGCATGCTAAGTTTCGGGGCTGGAAAAGTGTTACAGGCATTTCACGTTTCGATTTTATATCATAAAATACATAGAATCACACAATCAGTACATGGGCTTTTATATCTTTATGCCTTAATTTTTATATTGGAAGATTTCTCAATGAAGAATAATAGTGTGACCGTTTCACTAAATAATAAACGTAGCTGTAAGGCCTCTGAATAGGTGAGGTTCTATTTAAATGCTAATTATCATCATTATAAACCATTAGAGATGCAACTAAGTGTGGATATCCTGAGATAAAATCTTTTATCTAAAAGAGAGGATAATAACCATGGGTAAAATTTGTTGGTTCTTATAGGTATCATCCTAAGACAACCTTCAATTAGAAATTCTCTTAGTACAAATGCTGTGAAAAGATATCTAATGAGTAGATCAGATAGGTTACAAACTATATGGTGTACATTGAAGATAAGCCTCCTGCTTCTTCCTATACATGTGTATTCTTCTTTACTATTCTAGCTGCTAGAATGAAATGAGTGCCACCTGAAATTATGCCATGAGGTTATTTACTAAATTGTGTTGATTGTTTATTGTACATGTAGTCCTGAGAGAGTTTTAAAAAGTGAGTGAAAAATAAGCATTGCTCTCAAGAAGTGAGCAATGGAAAGAAAGGGTATTCAAAAGGAAAACGAGAAGAACATGAAGGAGGCAGATACAGTAGCTTGATATGAGCATCGCTAATGGAGGAGTGGGCATGTGGGAGAAAGTATTAAATAAGGTATGTTTAAATCACTGAAAAGTAGACAAAATTTGGACTTACAGACATATGGGGAATGGGCTTTCCAAACTCTGGGAAAGGGGTGTTTTGGGTTAATATACAAGTGATTATCAATAGCAATTGGGTAACAAATCAATTTCCATATTGAACAGTAATACAGGTAGATGAGCAAAGGACTTGTGGCGTTTTCAGTATCTTCTCTCTTCTAGTTTCTCCCCTCAAAAATTAATGTTAACGTCCCCGGTTCCCTCCCCCTCCCCCCCCAGCCCTGCTCCATGGCAGGTGGTGGGAGATGGAGCACTGGTGGCCGGGATGGGTGCTGGAACACTGTATGACCAAAACCCAAATATGAACTTTTTAATTGTATATCTTTTGTAATTGTAAAAATAAAAAATTTTTTAAAAAGTAAAAAAAAAAAGAAATAAAACTAGGAAACGATCACGATCACGATCTTCCCGTTAATCATCTATTTGCTAGAGCGGGCACCAGTAATATCTCAATATGTCCTGTCAAATGCTGTAGAGCCAAGGGCATCGGCTTGGTACAGGAACATAAAGAGCCTTCAAACCATTATATTAGGTCATGAGAATGATCTAATATAATTGTTACTGGGCATTTGGCATATCAAATACAACACGAGCAGCTTGCTAGGCTTGCCGTGCGGGAGGCATACTCTATAAACACCTCCAAATAAAGCCTTTATTGATGAACCCGCGGCGCAAGCAGCCACGCGAGCCGGGCTGTGATGGGCTGGTCGGCTGGGTGGAGTTCTGATGAGAGGGAAGTCCAATGTGGAAAAGCGGCGGCGCCCATGGAGGTGGGGGGGGGTCGTCTGGCTTGTTGTGAGGTTCTGCCGGGGTGGTGGGCCAAGGCTGGAACCCCACCATGCCTCCCGACTGCCTCATGAACGGCTGGGCACAGGGAGAGCAAGGAACCGCTCTGCCCCATGTCTGAGAGTCTCTGGACCAGCATACCTGGGCGGATTGAGGAAGAAACTGCTCCAGGGTGGGTGTCGATGATCCGGGCTGTGATGGGCTGGTCGGCTGGGTGGAGTTCTGACGAGAGGAAGTCCAATGTGGAAAATGGCGGCGCCCATGGAGTGGGTGGGGGGCGTCTGGCTTTGTTGTGAGGTTCTGCCGGGTGGTGGGCCAAGGCTGGAACCCACCATGCCTCCCGACTGCCTCATGAACAGCTGGGCACAGGGAGAGCAAGGAACCGCTTCTGCCCCATGTCTTTTTTTTTGGGGGGCAAAACTAGAAAATGGAAAAAAAAAGTAAATAATCTGTGCCTGCTAAGGGAGCAGGCTTGAGGGGTAGGTGGAAAACTAGTGTCTTTGGTGGTATAAGGCCACATTGAAGGGTGGGGAACGGCATTGGGTACCGAATACCTGAAACAACTGTATCATGAACAATTTGTACATCACAGTGTTTAAATAAAGTTAAAAAAATTAATGTTAAAATTTTTCTATCTTGTGCACAGAGAGGTAGTTTAGTCATAAAAGGTTCTTACCTTGCATGTGGCCGACCAGATGAAATACCTGACCGCCTGTCATACAGTACCCACATATGAACATCTTATGAACATCTTTGTAATTGTATATAATTTTATAAATTTATAAATATTTTATAAATTTATAAAATTTATAAATATTTTATAGATTTATAAAAATTATAATATTTATAAATGTTATAAATTTTATTTATAATAAATTATCAAAAATAAATAAATAAAGTAAAAAAATACATTACCATCACCAGATGTGATCCCTATGTGCAAAGCCAGGAATAAGTCTTAAACAGTACTGATGTAATTCGAAAAAAGGAAAAAAAAAACAGAAAAAAAACAAAGTCCTGCCTTTACATAACTAGGAAATCAAGTCTGTTTATTGAATACACTTTTGAAACTAAGTATCCCACTGAAAATTTCCTCAACACAGCAAAAATTTAGACAGTTTGCATTGTGTTTTTTCAATCCTTATGCTATACTCATCAATCTGAATTTCTACCTTGATTATGTCACAGTACTTTTTTATGAATTTAATTATTACTTCAAATATTTAACTTTTTCCCCCAAATTTTATTTTATCAAAGCACATGAGACACAATGTTCTTCATAGATGGGTATCACTGTATCACTGTCTTCCCGTGATCATCGATTAGCTCGAGCAGGCACCAGTAACCTCTCCATATGTCCTGTCACATGCAAAATAGCCCAAGGGCATCTGAAGCTCCAGGAACATAAAGAGCCTCAAACCATTCCATCAGGTCATGGGAATGAGGGTCTATACTTGTTACTGGTATTTGGCATATCAAATACGACATGGGTAGCTTGCCAGGCTCTGCCATGCGGGTGGAATACTCTTGTAGACACCTCAAAACTCGAGCATTCATAGATGGGTATTTGACGTAAAATGTTCATCACCAATCCTGCCTCCAGTGTCAATTTCCCTATATCAGAGTTCTCAGGTTTCTTCCCCTACCCTGCCCCTCCGCCCCCAGCCCTAGCCCCAGCACCAGCCTGCCATCTTGACTACATGCTTTAAGTTTGATACTAAGGTTTGGATTTCATCATTTCATGCTGTTTACTCTGTGGTTTGGATATTTACCTCTATAATTCCTTAACACCACTACGTACCGGAGTCTCCTGGACTCCTGCCCTCCTTGCTTCTCTTCTGTCTCTTCTCCCCTTCCTCTTCATTCTGTTTCCTTCTCCTCCCTATATCCCTATATTCTTTGGCCAAGGGTAATCTAAGCATCTCGCATCCCCTTCAAACCATTGCAGTTTGTTACCTATTTAGTCTAAATACCACATAAAAGTTAAGGCATCCTTATATCTTTCTGTGTTCCAAACTAAATGTTCAATATGCCTTTAACATTCTAATTAGGGTAAGTGTAAAGAGGCTCCAGCTCACAATGTCTATCATCAAATTTGTGACCACCTTGCTCTTGTTCAGTGTTTCTCTTCTTTGAGTACCATTTACCTGAGTGCATATGCCAGAAGGTTCAAAATTATCCTTATTCTTTTTTCACTCGTATTGCATTTAAATGATGGAGTTACCTTTTATTTGAACCTGCCAATAGTTTTCAAAATTACCCTCTCTTCTCAGAGTTTCACACTTTTCAATTTCTGTTTTTTGATATCTCACTTAGACTCTAAACAGACATCACCAAATTTTCATCTTTTTCGTATCCAATCAGTTTTTATTTTGCATATGAAATGACTATTCAAATTATGTATTCAATATGTCGACTATATTTAATGTAATCAATACAACATATTGATAATATTAATTTCATTTTGCCCCAGTGAATCATAACTAATGGATATCTAAATCCCTATGCAATCACTTGATCTCTTGATTACGTGATATCCCATTGTTCGTCGATTTGCTTGAGCAAGCACCAGCAACTTTTCAATTTGACCTTATTACGTGCCAGTGTAGCCCAATGTTCCAGGAATATAAAGAGCCTCAAACCATTTGTTCAATGTATTGACAAAGAAGTCTAAAGTCTGACCATCTTGTAGGTGGGCGGCTACGTGATCTTTTGACAAATGTGGGATCCAGTTGGTAAAGGCTCTAGTCCAGCGATCATCTCCAAATCACATTACATGTCCAGCCCACCTAATTTTCAATGCTTGGCAAATGAGACAGTGTCCCTGACTCTGGATTGTCAACAGAGGTCGGAACTCTGCATTCCTTCTCCTACTTGAGTGAGGCATGATATTCCAAGCATAGCTCTTCCGATTCCTCTTTGGGAGTAGGAGACCCAAATAGCATTCTCATTCTGCTTTCACAGGGCCCAGGTCTCTGAGGCATATGTTAATGCAAGCGGAATGGTGGAGTCGATGAGATGTGCCCAGAGCCAGAGGTTCTTTGCCCTTTTAACTATTTCTTCGATGCTCTTGAAGGCCTTCCATGCTATTCTCTTCCTCCTGCGTATCTCAGGTTTTAGGTTGTTCACCATGTTGCGTTTCGAACTAGGTAAAAATAACTGCTGCATTCAGAGATGTTTGTTCCATTGAGAGTGAATCCCTATGCAATACATACCATAACTCTATTCTTGGACAAGTGATTGATTATGGCCAAAGAGAAATCAGCAAACTTGACATATTATGGCAATTACTTTGTTAATTGAAACTAGCTTCCTAGAATAGTACCATTAGCATATAAAGAAGCCCAAATTAGGAATAGAAAGAAGGAAGTTGCAGCTGCTATGTAGGAGGAAATTGAATATTTTGTATATGAAAGAGTTCTGCTAAATATGCATCATCTTTACTCAATATTAGAAGACCACATAACTTTAAAGTGTTGTCTGGTTACATTCAATCTCAGTTCTCTGTTCCGCAAATATAGCTCTAGTTTTGAATTGTGTCAGAAAAGGAAATGTAGACAATAAGTAGGTCATAATCATTACAGCTATAAAAAAACAGTTCAACAGCAGTTTATAAGTCTGATAGCAGATAAATATTGCCACCTTGATTTCTTATAATTTAACTAATTTATTCGTTAATCTGTTTATTCTTCATTCATATATAACTTTGTTTAAATACAGATAAACACTTTATCATATTCACTATTCCTACAAAGCCAGGCTCTGAAAGAGTAGGTGAAAGGAGTAAAACAAACTCTTCTAAAAGCATATAATGATTACACTCATAAGTGGAAAGCACAGGAAAACCCAAGAACTGAGTCTAAAGCCATCACTGCATAATTTTTGTAAACACTTTTAGTCCATCCTCAGTTTAGTCACTCAGTTCATTCTATTTTATAAATTTTTGCCATACTTCATTCTAAACAATTTCAAGCTATATAAATCTCATTTCTAAAATTGTGATTATCATTTATAAGTGAGTCATTACAAGAAACCAAGCAGCCTTCTATGTTTCAATAGCATCACAAATTTGACCTAATATTCAAGAAATTAATTGAATTCTGGTGAAATTCTTCTAATATAAACATTGTATTTCATTACATAATTAAAATTAATTCAGCTTTCATGGAAGCTTATTGCAGGTTCTATAGTTTTTTATGAAGAACTTGGAGAGTTAGGTATAGTTTGAATGAGAGAACCCCCCCACACACACACACACCACACACACATACACACACAATGATGTGTATAGTGTGGAACTACAGGGGCCAGAAAGGTAATATAGATGTTAGGATCTTTTCCTTGCATGCAGCCAACCCAGGTTTGATTCCTGGCACCCCATATACCTACCTGAGTCTACCAAGAGTGAACCTGTGAACTCAGAGCCAGGGGTTAGACCTGAGCACCACCAAGTTTATCCCCAAACCAAAGAAAAACATATGGAACAAAAATACATATTTGGTTTTTTAGTGCACATCCCAAGCAGTATACCTTTTTAGTATTATTTTTATTTGAAAGCTCAAAGCACTTTTCTTACATAATAAAAAGTGAATAATGTAATGGAGCAGAGCAATGGTACAGCAGTTTGGAAACTTGTCTTGCACAAAGGCTGATGAGGTTCAATTCCCGACACAACATATGATCTCCTGAACTCCATCCAGGAGTAATCTTTGACACAGATCCAGTAGTAAACCCTGAGCACTGCCAGATATTGCCTAAAGAAAAAATATATGTATAGTTTGTGTAGAGTAAAAAATATATATATAGATGTATGCATATCTGTATATATATGAATTATTTGCAATCAATTCATTTAGTTACCTGATCTCAGAGTATTTAATGTAAGTATATTTATTTTGAATTTAGAATGATTTGGCATACATATAATATATATCACATTTTAGAACCATTTTAGTACTATATTTTAGTAGCTATATTTTAGTACTAGTAATAGTAGTACTAGTAGAACGTAAACATTCTGTAAATTAATCTTCATCAAAGCCTACTGTAAAAATTCTAATTAGTGGGACTAGAGACATAATACAAAGGGCGTCTGCTTGACTTGCATGAAGCAGACTCCAGTTCAATTTCATGGTGCCTCATCTGGACTGTAGAGTCATGAAAAAGCCCTGATTATGAATAACCACCAGGTAGGACCCAAACACAACAACAAAAATATTTCCCAATTAGTACTTTACTATGTACATCAAAAGTAATAACTTTAATTGGCGCTGTTGCATTTTTTATTGCATGTAGAACTTTTGAATAAGCCACACAGCAAAAATACTTGAATGTTTTTACTTAATTTTTTCTAGCAATATATAATATTCTATGTTGATTATTTTACAACTGTGGGCATCACTATCACTATCACTATCTTCCCGTTAATCATCTATTTGCTAGAGCGGTCACCAGTAATATCTCCATATGTCCTGTCTCATGCTAGGAGAACCCAAAGGCATCCACTTGCTCCAGGAAAATAAAGGACCTCAAATAATTATATTAGGTCACGGGAATGACCTAATATAAATGTTACTGGTATTTGGCATATCAAATACTACGAGCAGCTTGCCAGGCTTGCCGTGTGGGTGGCATACTGTTGTAGTCACCTCTAAATAAAGCATTTATTGATAAATCACGTGTCCGCTAGCGTGCGCGTGAGCCGGGCTGTGGTAGTCTAGTCTGCTGGGTGGAGTTGTGATGAGAGGGAAGTCGGATGTGGAAAATGGCGGGCCCCATGGAGTAGGGAAGGGTTGTCTGGCTTGTTGTGAGGCTCAGCTGGGGTGGCAGGCCAGGGCTAGAACCCGCCATGCCTCCCGGGCGCCGCACGAGTAGCTGGGCACAGGGAGAGCAAGTAGCAGCTCTGCCCCATGTCTGAGAGTCTCTGGTTCAGCATACCTGGGCGGATTGAAAAAAAAATAAAACTGCTGCAGGGTGGCTGTCGATGATCCGGGCTGTGATAGTCTGGTCTGCTGGGTGGAGTTGTGACGACAGGGAAGTCGGAT
The DNA here is from genome assembly GCA_021461705.1 of Cryptotis parvus. Classification (NCBI taxonomy): domain Eukaryota; kingdom Metazoa; phylum Chordata; class Mammalia; order Eulipotyphla; family Soricidae; genus Cryptotis; species Cryptotis parvus. Next base: position 273,399 of record JAJIBD010001503.1, on the reverse strand, counting down.
GTGGAAAATGGCGGGCCCCATGGAGTAGGGAAGGGTGGTCTGGCTTGTTGTGGGCATACAGTAATAAATACTCTGGGCATAAATTAATAAATACATTGTCTTTTCTGTAAAATTTTTATTTTGACATCGTGATGTAAGAGTCTACCATGAAATATGCATGGGGTTTTGTATGTAAATCATAATAATGAAAGAAACCGTTCCCTATTTGGTCTAGAACATTAATTTTGGCCCTTCTTTCAAGTTCTACTTTAGTATATCTTATTTATGAATTCACATCAAGCAATGAGATTATAACTTTTTACTTATATTAGATGAATTTAATATCATTATTCATCTCTTACAGAAAAGATATGTTAGTGAAAATGATCTAAGATGAACAATAAATTTATTTTATTATTGTGGGAATTAGTTTTATGAAGCAAACAAATAAGCAAATCAATATCTATGGAAGGCATCTAACCAAAGAGGAAATTCTGTGTACTCTTTTGAATACATGCCTGTAACTGAACAATTTTTACTATGTGCACCGTAACAATTCAAATCACTCTAATCTTTCACCTGGTCAATCACAGTGAATCTCTAAGTTATCTTCCTCTTTCCATTCTTATTCTATTCAATCCTTCATTCTACTTCCTACAAAGCAACAAAAGTCATTTTGTAAAACCAGAACATGTCACTCTTATTTTCAGAGTGTTCTAGTAGGTTCCAAGATTACTTGCAATAAAGGTAAAAATACCAGGTTCTACATCTGGCCTCTGCTAACACTAAGACTAATTTGTACTCTATTCGGGTCCATTTCACTCTAGTCAAAAAGTCCTCTATGCTCTTCTTTAAACAGGTTCAACTTCAGAACTTTGTATTTGTTGCCACACGTACCTGAATAATTCTTTCCCCTCTGTTCACTTGTTCATCTTCCTCTTCCTCCCATTTTTTCACACTGAAATATCATTTCATCTGTCACTGTAGGTACTTACCTGTTTTGTATATTAATGTTTTTAGAAACAATATGTCTTTAGATTTTTACCATTTCTTCTTTCATCATTTTTGTTTCTTATATTTAACTACTGCGTATTTTCTTTTAACTTTTTTTTCTGCCAAAATCTTGTCTTTTTCAAAACTCTTCATAAATATGATAACATTCATTGTCAAAAATACTGTTAGTTTCTACCACTTTTTGATTTCTTAATTTTCTTTTATACTTGTTTTAATACTTGCCTGTTTTATGTTTTTTGTAAATAAACTAAACATTATTTCTTTTCTCCAGTAATTTTAATGCATACTCCATGTTCTTGTCCCTAGGTTGTGATCATCTTTATTTTTTATTAACCAATATTGAACACTTTTCTATATATGTATTGCAAAGAAGGCAAGAACCTAACTCTTGTGCCAACTTAAATGTCACTAATATGCAGTCATTTGTGATTTGTCTTTCAGATGAGAAACTGTTTTATTTATCTGGCATGAATTCTTTGGACAGAAGAAGCTCAAAGAATAACTGTAGTGGGTATAGGAGAATTCGTAGTTTGGCTCAAAATCAGTATAAACCAGATTCCTCTTCTAAAATCTCAGGTCTGAAATTTTGCGAGAATAGGTTGTACGTAAGAGTTGCTATTTTTTTTTTTTTAGTAACAGCATCTCTGGTTTTCAGAAGTCAATGTATGGCACATAAATAAGGAAAGGGAATTACTCTCTCTGAGGCAAAACAAAGCATTGGAATTTAAAGAACATAATCTATTTTTAAACTCGTGGATTTGCAGTGACTGTTGGTGATAATTACCTGGTATATTGAGGCAGATGGTATAAAAATGGCAGTACAATGACATCCTAGGGCTGCACTGATAAACCACAGTAGTGAGCAGAAGTGAAGCATGAACTGTTAAACTTGGCACAGAAATGAAAAATATCTGTCAGATAGTACATGTGACAAGTTCTGAGCAATCTATAAATTATTCGGTGTAGATTTTTTGAAACACATACAGGCCTTAAATTAGGAGGGGTAAATGGAGATAGTTTATATAGCTATCTATATATATTTATATAGTTAAAATATATAAAGGTATTATATAGCTATTTATATAGCTATAGGGTTGTAGCAATAATACAGTAGGTAGGGAGTTTGCTATAGCTATAGTGCTGGAGCAATAATACAGTAGGTAGGGTGTTTGTCTTGCACACAGCTGGCCAGCGTTTCATCCCCGGGATCCCATATGGTTCCCCAAGCACTGCCAGAAGTAATTCTTGAGTGCAAAGCCAGGAGTAACTGCTGAGCCTTGCCAGGTTTGACCTGAAAAGCAAAAAACAAAAAATCTGTATTACAACTTTGGGCTCTCCTGATTGAAAGCAAAGACTATGATGCTTTTTATTTCCCATTTCTTCATATTTTCTATTGCCTTGTTTGCTTTTTTAATATTTTGTAATATGATCTGAAATGAGATATGAGGATTTTTATTAATATAGTTTTATTACTAAAATCTTATCTTTCAAGAACAGTTTTCTCTCTTGAGATTTAATATTATTTTGTTTACCACTATCATTTTTTAAAACTCACTTATTTGGTAATAATGCTTGCTGGAGTTATACTGCAATTTCTCCACCTCTGATCTTTTTTATTTTTTATTAATTTTTTCCTAGACTGTATCTTCAAGAAAGATACCATGAGATGTATAAAATTTTAGTTCTTTCTAACAGTCTTCCCATTATTTTTATATATTAATAAAAGCCTGGTTGTGAGTGCCATTATAATAATACAGAAGATAGGACATTTTCCTTGCAAGCAGCTAATCCCAGCTTCAATACCTGGCATCCCATATGATCTGCCTAACCACACCAGTAGTGATTCCTGAGCACAGTCATTAGTCATCCCTGAGTACCACTGGGTAGGGCACATAAAATAAAAATGAATAAATGTCTTATTTTCTCCACAATTTTACTTCCTTCTGAACTTAAGTAACTGTATACCCATTGATTATCTCCACTGGACAATGTAAAGATATATTAGAATGTTTAAAATAAATTAATTATATCAGCATAAAATCTCAGGGGATTATATGCACAACAATGACATTGTGCTTATATAGTTATGGTCTTAAAATAAAGGATTAGATATTATAAAAACTGGATATGTGTTCTCTAACAACTCCTTTGGGAATCATGGTTTTCTGCTCTAGTACTTCATACATTCATGATTCTGTTTTCCTGCTGACTGTTTTCTTTCCTTCCTGCCAGCCAGGGACAATTGCTACAAGCTTCCCATGTTCCTTCCTATGTGCTTAATTTTTTGTTCCCCTTCCAAGAAGGTTAATTTTATGCCCTCTTAACATCACAGTCACCTATTTACTTTCTCTTCTGCTTTTAATTAATATAATATTGATTCCACTTGAATAGTCCAGAATTTTCTCCCTCTCTTAAAAATACGTGGTTATAAGTTTTCACTTTATCTGCAAAGTTCCTCTGCTATACTTTATAAAGTAAGCATATAAATAATGAGGGACATGAATATCAGAAACAGAATTATTCTATTTTAAAATTTTGTTATATTTCCTTAACTCCGCTTTCTCTCACATTCATATCCAATCCATCAACAAGTTCTATTAGTTCTATATGCATACAATCAACTTTGTTATTTATATGCATCTTGTACATATGTTTAAATACATATTTAGTTTGATCACTTTGAAGTTCAATAACTATACGCCATCCGTTATTGCTAGTTTGAATTATTTTAATAGCCTACTAAACTTTCTTTATGATTCTATTTTGTCCTTTAACACATAGTTGTGTGTGTAATACTTTGAACATGGGTTAAATCCTGTCATTCCTAATTTAAGCCTCTCCAATGTTTCCCCTTTTCCACCTTAAAATATTTTACAGTAAACCACTAACCTTCATACTCTGCTCTCCTCAGACCTCATCTCTGACTAGCGCTTCTTAGGTCAGTTCCCTCCATCCTTTACTAAAAATTACTAAAGATTCCAATTGTACTCCTACCTCTGAACCCTGCCAATTTGCAGGCTCTTCTTTCCAGCACACTCTGCATCAAATATTCTAATTCATTCCTTGAATTTCTGCAAGCCTCTGTTTCAAGTATAATATAGGTTTAGAGAACACTTCCTAACTCACCAATTTAAAAAAGTACTACATTGCTTTTAAATCTATTTTTTTTTATTTTGGGCCTATCTATACCAAACTGTTTTTTTTTCTTTGTTTGTTCTGAGGTATCATTTAAAACAGCATTGACATCATTATATTATACTTGCAGAGTAATATTCAAATCTTTCCACCATTGTTTTATGATCCATTATCTTCTTGACCCTTTCCGATAAACTCTCCTCAGTCCCCGGTTCTATTGACCGTGTCTCAGGATTTGTTTCTGTTGGACAATGTTTTACTCCTTTGTTTATACTTCACTTATGAGCAAGATTATACAGCATTTATCTTTTATTTTCCTATTCTCTTCATTAAACATGACATCCTTCAATACTACACCATTGTAGAAAACTGCAAAATGCCAGTTTTTTTTTTTAATATTTTATACACTCATCTGTTTTGTGGCACTTGAATAATATCTCACTGCTATTTTGACTTGCATTTCTCAGGTAATAAATGATAGTGAACATTTTATCAGGTGCCTTTCTTTTTGTTTCTTTAAATGACACATATTACTGATATATAGGTATATATCTTTCATTTTCCATTTAATATAATTCTCATGAGCAGAAGTTATTTTCTATTTTCCTTACAGCTACATTTTCAGCAATTCCAACATTGTTTAGAATATAATAGTCTCACAATAGTTTTTAATAAATGAATGAAGTAATGGATTCTTTAAAATCATATTCCCCAAAAAAATGCTACAGAAAGTTATTGCCTTTTGTCTTGCAAAGTTTGCAAGGAAATCCCTAAGTTAGAGATGTTTTTTACTCTAGTGTTGTTCAACTTCAAAGTTGCTTTTCAGTTAACAAGAAATGATATTTCTATCTTGTCCATCTATATTTGTTTCCTTTGGCTTCACTAAAAAATCATCTCTTGACTTCACACACATAAATTTATTTCCACCAGTTCTGGAGGTTAAAATAGTCTAAAACCAAGGTGTCATCATCGTTTCCTATCTGAGCAAGTTCTGGAGGAAGGAAGACTCTATTACTTTCCCCTCCTATTTCTACTCATTCTTAATCTCAAAACCAATCTCTGCCCATCTTCATTTCACTTTCTCCCCTCAGTCTTTGTTCCCTCCTCTTCATTCTCCCTTATAAATACTTGCTACTGAATTTAATGACCATCCAAGAAGATGCCATCCTGAGATTACTGACTTCATTCTATTTTAGATAATATTCTCCCATACAGTATTGCTGCTAGTGGAGTTTCTTTGAATGCCTTTTATGAAGTGAGGAGAGCGTCAGGAGCCTCAAGAAGGAAATCTCCTGCTTTTCCTATGCAATGCTGCCACCTGGGAAATATTTAGCTCTGATTAGTCTTCTATGAGCCCCCTGCACAGCAAGAATACTCACATCCCACCAGCTCTATGAGGTCTGACTTCCACTTGTTCTGAACGGCTTGAGAGATAATCCTGGCACCCAATTCCTCAGAGAGCTGTGGAGTCAGGCTGGAATGAGGCATTGCTCTCTCCAGGAAAGGAAAGCCAGTCCCTAACCATACCCAAGCCCTTTAGGTGTGTAACCTGTCCTTCACAGAAAAGAATTCCTGAAGAAAATGAATAATGACAGATAACAAGTTTATTGGGAAAGCAAAGAGGGTGAGGAGAGAGATAGGTCAATGTATGTACTTGAGAGACTCTGGGTTTTTCCAGAGTTGGATGGAGAGCCAGTACATTGCTCAGCATTAAAGTTCAAAAGCCTGAAAGTACACATCTGAAGAAAGGAGATACAGCAGCATGGCCATTAGCAACATGTGCGTATGCAACATGGGTAGGACAGGCTACATGCATGCCTCTTCTGCTGCCAGGTTAGTTTTTATACTGGTTTCCATACCTACCCTCTCCCCTCCCCTATCCCAGTCCCGAGTTAGGCTGGTTGCCAGGGCAGAAAGCTAAGAGCAATTGATGGTCTTCTGACATTCTATGCATGGCCTTAGTTTCAGTGGTTGAACCTCTCCACGCACAGGGTCCAGCCACATCACTCTTCTCAGGTATCCATCCTTGCTTGGGCCAGGAATTCTGCATCTCAGTGACATTCCCAGGTTCCTAAAATAGGTCCTTGTCCAAAAATGCCCCCCACACTTTTGGGCTGGTTTAGGTTTGAGACAGTTTGTTCCCAACAGATATTATCAGGACCCTTATATTCTGCCTGCAACAAGATGATATCCAAAGGATTTGTGGATTAGAGACGGACATATTTTTTTACGGTTGCCCCTGCACTTTCCATGTTCCTACAAAGGATAGTCCCTTCAAGAGAGGAACAACTAACTGATCGTGATATTACTGTATGCTGTGTGCATAAGTTAGTGCTATTGTTAGTTTGTGTATGTTTTCCTTTTTGTTTGTTTTGTTTTGGGGCCACACCTGGTGGTGCTGAGGGCATACTCCTGACCCTCTTCTCAGAGATCACTTTTGGAGGGCTAGAGGATCATATGAGTTGCCTGGGATCAAACCCAAGTCTGCAGAGTGCAAGCAAGTGCCATATTCATTGTACTATAGTCCCAGCACCTGTACATGCTTTCTAAAGTGATTATAGATGTGTGTGTGTGTATACACACACACCTGTAAACATATACATATATATGTTTACGAACTGTTTATGGGTGTGTGTGTATACACACACATCCACAATCACTTTAGAAAACATATACAGGTGCTGTGGATATAGTACAATGAATATTGCATATATATATATATATATATATATATGTTTATGGGTATATGGGGGGTTGGTTCTTTTTATATAGAAAAAATAAATTCAGCAGTCACAAACAAAGCATGTCAACAACTTCAATATTCAGAATATATGCTAAATGAATTCATCAGTTGTTTTTCAGTCTATGTAAAATAAGGAAACCTCAAATACATATCTCCTAGATGTTTGCTATGTCTAAATTTTTGCATATAAAAGACCCTTTTTGAAAACCAACATTTTAGATTTGACATTGCCCATTCTGTGCATCTAATTGTTCAAACAAAGGGTGGAAAAGAACAATAAAGGATTCTAGCAAGACTGCCTGAGGCAGGTGCAAGGATTTGCTTCCATGAAGTGTCTTCGTGAGTTTCACTTTGCCTTTGAGAAAAAGGCACAGAGCTTAAGAAATACTTCAAAGAGCTTTTTGGGCAGCTATATTTTGCCAAGCTCTTGTAGCTTGCTCAAAGCTTTCAAAAGTATCAAATAGCAACATATGTCTCCTACACTATTACTTATCAAGAAAGGACACTGGAAACAGCACTGCAACATTCAAAATTCTTTATCATCTTGTAAAGAAACTGCAATCAAACTGCAATGCCTCCTCTCTAACTGTAACAAGGCAATGTTGGCATTAAGATATAATGTTCCACAGATGCAAACTATAGCAATCACTGCAATAAGTATCAGAAGAAACATTATGTTCTATAGTTAGCTAATGTTGGAAATTTGACATTCATCAGTCTTTGAAAGTAATTGTTTGGCCCCTAATTTTCATGCTGCTTTTTAATTTTTTTTATTTGCCACCTCCAGCTGTGTTCAGGGCTTATTCCTGACTCTGTGCTCAGGAATCACTCCTGAAAGGGCTCAAGGGACATAAGAGGTGCAAGGATCAAATCCTGTTAAGCTGCACATCGACACAAGAGCTTTACCTTCTGTAGTATTTCTACATACATGCCATTTCAGGTGTGTGTGTGGGGGGGGGTGTTCTTGTACTCTTCATAATTTTCATTCTTTTTATATGAAGTTAAAATTTTATGTATTTGAATAAATATATATTTGTATATTCACATAAATATGTGAAGCAAGATAATTTCACTAAAACTTATTTAGAAAGAGTTGAGGGGAGAGAGAGAAGTATGTATTTTAGAAAAAACACAGGCTTCTCCAGAGTGAAAATAGGCAAGCAAAAAAATAGAGAAACAAGTAAATAAGATACATGTTTAAAAGAGAACACAAGCTTGGAGAGCAAGCTTAAATTAAAAACATATTAAAAACAGAAATCAAGGGGTCAGAGGAATAGCACAGGGGTAGGATGTTTGCCTTGTATTTGGCAGACCCAGGTTCGATCCCCAGCATCACATACAGTTCCCCGAGCGCCACCAGGATTAATTCCTGAGTACAGAGCCAGGAGAGCCCTGCACATCGCTGGCTATGACCCAAAAATTAAATTTAGAATTTATCAGCCAATTGAATTTTTTAATCTCTTAGAATTTTACTGGTTTTTAAATCTTTTCTTATCCTTAACATTTTGCTTCTATTATTAGTCATCAATTTTCTAGTAAACTTCAGATAAGAGAGAAGCTTAGATTTTCTTGAGTCGTCATGAAAGTACGGCTCTTTTTCATACTGGACAATATCCACAGCACTACAAATATGTATATCATTAGCTGAATATATAATGTATGAAATCCAAAAAACTGTTCCAAATTATAATCCTTGAAGAAACAAAGATATTAAAAGATACTTTGTGCTTTTAAGGTGCTTGCAACTGAATAGAAGATGCAGGCGTACTCATAAGTGATGATTAAGTTCTCATATGCATTTTTTAAGTTACCAAAATCATATATACACTTAATTTAGTACTTATAACCAAACAATATAGCTCTGAGTTTAGAAAATCTCAGGTAGTATTTTCAGAGATATATAGCTGAAGTAATTAGAAAAATATTCACATTTGGTAGAGCTGGTCTAGTCTGCCTTGTTTCTTTGAAAGAATTATTCTTTCTACTATATTATAATTGTGAAAGAAATATGAAAGTTTGAATAAAGACTAAAGACAAAATATATGTCAATAGAGGTAAGCAACAGGTGAGGCTTCTCAAACCCACTGTGCAGAATACTACCATAAATACTCATGTGCTAATGATCTCCTAGTCATCGAACTTTCTAATTGCTGCCTTCTTAAGCTTTATTTGCAGTCAAGCAAAATCTGGAACCTGAAGTGTAATATGCATGTTAGAGAAGGAAAAAAAATTAACTCTGAATTTCTTTACTAAAAAAAATAGTCAGGTAATGGTATTGTAATAGTGCTAAATTGTATGGTATTGATGTTCAAAGTTATTGCATCCCACTACCACAGATATGCCTAATACCCTCCACCTCTGTGCGTAACCTAATATTCATTTATCCATCCATATTTGCATGAAGTATTAGCCAGATAAAGATATAGAAGGTCAGAAGTCTTTTATATATATATTTTCAGTACAATTGCTTCCTCTTAAGCACTTATTCCTCCTAAGGAATATTATTTTTAATTTAGGGTAGATTGAACCTTTGGGCATATGTAATCAATTATTATCTTGAGACATTGTTACTATACTTTCCAAAGTATAGAGCAAGATATTCCTTGCTCTATAGAGCAAGGAATATTTTACACAAATGGTGCTAGGAAAAAAGCATAAACTCATGCAATAAGCTGAAACTGGATTTATATCTCACACCGTATACGAAAGCCTACCCACAGTGGATTAAAGACCTAAAAATTAAATGAGAATCCATAAAAATACATTCAGGAAAACAAAACATAACTTTACAGGGTATGGACATCAGAGGGATCTTCAATGTTTTAACTTTAGTTGCAAAGATAACAAAAGCAACATGAACAAATGGAACTACAACATATTTAAAAGAACTTGTATGATGAAAACAAAAACTTGGACTAAAATTAAAATGAAGTTCACTGAATGGGAGAAAATATTTGCATGAAATATTAGCCAGATAAAGAGATGATTTCCAAGATATGCAAAGCACTCAAAAGGTTCAGCAATAACCAAACAAAAAATCTAATAATCTAATCCCATTTGAAAACGGGAGATGAGGTAAACAAACACTTCCCTGAGAACACATATAGAAGGTCAGAAGTCTTTTATATATTTTTTTCAGTACAATTGCTTCTTCTTAAGTATCTTTTCCTCCTGAGGAATATTATTTTTGATTTAGGGTAGATTGATCCTTTGGGCATATGTAATTACTTATTATCTTGAGACATTGTTACTATACTTTCCAAAGTATCTTCCAGTGATATCTACCTAAGATTTTTTAGCTATTTCACTTTTTAAGATTGTTTCCATTTCTCATTTATATGCTACCAAATTAAGGCACACATTTTAGTCATCCTTCTAGATATATATTGTTTTCTTATTTTAGTTATCATCCTTGGTCTATCTTCTGAAAAGCCAACTAATTGATTCTCTGATGCTGGAATTTCATTTTCTTTTTTATTGCCTTATTAAGAAAATACTGTGTCAGACTTTGTGCAAAATGAATTTCTTTCACAAGTACTATTTCATTAAAATAACTCACAGTACTAAAGAACAAAAGAATTGAAGTTCAATAAATTAATTTCTTCCCCCAGTCACTCTGTTAGCTAAGCAGCAGAGCTGATATCTGAACCCAAACCCTCCTGTTCCCTTGAATGAATTGCTTACTCCTCCTAGAGTCCACAAGAGCTCTCCAGCCTTCAAGTGGCTGAGTTTGAAACCTTTCCAAATTATGATTTCCTGAAATCTCAACATGCAAATTGATGTTTGCATTTCCTTTTATTTTTTTGCCTTTTCTACATTTTATTCTATTAAACCACTGTGACTAACAACAGTAGTTCAGTTTTAGACATAATAATGTTCCACCAGCAATCCCAACACCATTTTCAACTTCCTTCACCAGTGTTCCCAGGTTCTTTTTCCTGCCCCATTCCCCACCACCCAGTCCTTCCACCTTGACAGAACCCCCTTTTTTTTTCTTTTTTGGGTCACACCCGGCGATGCTTAGGGGTTACTACTGGCTCTGCACTCAGGAATTACTCCTGGCAGTACTTGGGGACCATATGGGATGCCGGGATCGAACCCTGGCTAGCACAGGCCAGCCGCATGCAAGGCAAGCGCCCTACCCGCTGGGCTATCACTCAAGCCGCCAGGCCCCTTTTTAAGTTTGTAATTAAAGTTTGGGTCTCAGAGTTTCAATGTTGTTGACTATGTGGTTTGCATATTTAGGTCTATCGTTCCTGAACAACACCAATGTACTTGATCCTTGTCCCCTGAAGCTTCTAATCTGTCTCTTCTGCCTCCACCTTCTCATTTGTCTACATTATTTTCTCCTCCCTATACTTTGAGACAAAGGGAGATCTAGGCATCCCCACTGTAAACCATTGCATTTTCTCATCCAGCTACACATATAAATAATATCATTCTTCTGGCTTACTTTATTATCTTCCAGTTCCATCCACGTTGCAGCAAATTGCATGCATTTTTTCCCGAGAATGTGGGTAGGAATTATAAAACTACTGATTCCGTGGTTTTATAGTTAATTCAAATTTCTGCACAAAATTAAAAACAAAAAAATTGAAGACCTACTAAATTTTTTAGGAACAAAATGTTTACTTCATGTAGACTACAAAGCATCCACAGTGTGCCTGATAGCCTGGAGGTATCATTAGGATACTGTCATATCTAAGCTACACAAAAAGTCCAGGTAACTGCTAACAGGAGACTATAATCACTGATTATCTCTGGCTTTATTTCAGGTATGACTCCTATGTACCCAACTCACACAAAGTCAATATCATGAAATACACGTGCTGTTGAACTATTTAGTCACACATCACATTTTCTTTTAACATAATCTCATTAGATAGAACATTCTCAAGTCAATTCATCTTTTCTTGCTTCAGCTTCATTCTTTCTTCTGATACCACAAGAAATCCTTCTTATCCTCTACCACCACAGAACCCCTCTCTGCTCTCTCCACCACCACCACCACCAGAACAGGGACATCTATACCATTACACATCTCACTTCTTATATTTTTTTTACATTTCTCTTTCATTATTCTGATACTTTATTTAATGTGCAGCAAAAGAAAATTATTTTAAGCATCTTGGCCTCTGGGAGGTTAAAGTACTGATATCACCTGTTGGGGAGCACCGCCAGGGTCCCCGACAGTGCCGGGAAGCGAGTTCCCTTCTACCTCCGAAGCCGGCGGGGGATGGATGAAGATTCAGGAATCCGATGCAGTTTTATAAGGGGCTTTACTATCACAGGTTCCAATATACAATCCAAGAGCAGGGAAAACCTCCAGACTCTGGGTTCCCAGCTAGGCCCCAGTCAGGTGTAGGCCAAGATGGCTGCCACCACGTGTTGAGGCCCAAAGAGAATGGAGAGGATGGAGAAGCAAAATGCCAAGGGAATCCAAAATGGCAAAAAGGGGGAAAGAGAGAGATTCTTTCTTCTTACAGCTTATTTTATAGCTAGGAATAACCCCAAACTCCCCAGCCCAGCCCAGGATGGGCTGGGCTATCTAGAGATGAAAACAGGAAAATAGCTTTATAGAAATGTAGTAACTTCAGGAGAACATCTGGTTGTTTACAAGGACCAAGAGCTAATTAAAAGCCTCCTAGCAGAGCTGGGAGAAGCTATAAGCTAAATGTAACTTCCCCTGGCAGGAAGGATCAAATGCCCTCAGGTAATTTCTCCCAGCACCTCACCTAATATCTTGAGTCAAGATCTGCCTGGAATTGCCTTTATAGGGTAGAGAAGGGGGTTTCTGAGATGGCATGTCTCTGTACCAAAGACTAATACTAATGCCAGTTAAATATTTCTCCAAGCCTTCACAAGAGTCTCGTCTACTTCACGGTAGTTTTGTATTTTAGTTGCCTTTGAGTTATCAGGGGAACCATGCTTGCTTGCTTGGAGGCAAACAGCATTTCTCTCTGGTCTAATTACTTAGAGATCCAACGTGGCCAGGCAAATATGCTGGTAAGATCTAGCTAGTCCCACGATGCTTGTGCTAGCATGAGAGAATATTTATACCAGCCAGTACAGAATACATGGTCAGATAAGACTGCCACATTCAGACTATCCTCCTATCTATGAAGTGACCTGCAGGAGGCAATCCAGGGCAGATGCAGAGGCATAGGCTTTTAGATGTCCTGCAACAATCACCATGTAAAGCTGCTATGGAATTGATATAATAGGAAGAATTTAAAGTTCCTAGATATGTTAGCTAACTGTGAAAGGAAGTTACTAATAGCTATGATATTTGTTTTTTCACATTCAAAATGGTCAACTAGTTATATCTACTTCATTGTAGCTTACAACAAATTGATTAATATAAATTGCCTAGAACCATGCCTGGTTCACGGTGCTATATGTTTTATAATGCTATCGTTGTGTTACCTAGATTCAAAAACATTCCATGCCTAGCACTGGAAGGATATATATTAATATCTCTTTACTACAAATAGCATTTTAATAGACAGACATTTTATTAGATAATTTAATTGTCATGAATTGACAAATGCTCACTTTTATGAATGTATAATCCAACAGAACCTCTGTGAAACATATTAGAGAAATAGAATTGATGGAATTTTGTGAGTGGTTTCAAGATTAGAGAGGACTAAAAATGTTTTCCTAGTTTTTATATGAGAAGCTCAAAATTTGATGATGTACCACCATACAAGAAGAGAAGTAGTCTTTAGTTAAGATAGAAGTCTCAGGAGATTATATGGAAATTTGACTAAAGATGCCAGGTTATTTAGCAACACAAGTTAGTGTCTGAAAGAAAGTTATTTTTAAGTGGTAGAGGGAAAAGTGGATGAAGAGGAGAATTATTAATAAAGAAGTAGAAGCAGTAAGTGTAAGAAAACCCTTCAAGTTTTAGTTAAAATACACAACAGAGGGGAGGGGGAAAAATACACAACAAAATACTGTGCTGCTGTAAGAAAACATGAAATCATGTAATTTTCAGCAATGTGGGTAGAGTTGGAAAGCATCATGTTAAGCAGAATAAGTCATCAAAGGAGAAGAAACATACAGGATGATCTCACTCATCTGTGTACTGTAGAGAGGAATAGACCATACAAACAATGGCAAACCCTGGTCTTGGATTACAAAATGTAGAGGAGGGTCTCAACGTACTAGAGTTAATATAGGGACAGTGGTAGAGGGTTATTGGCCCTTGGTGATGGTGAGGTACAGTAACTTGATTTTAATACCATTTTAACTTTAACACTATTGCACCATGTTACCTAAATTATATGAATAAAAAATTAAAGAGATAAAGATCATATCATGTGTCCTAGTGGCACCCTAAATATTACCAAATCTATGCAACACAGAATAATTAGCCATAACCCCAAATTTTGAGTGACACAGCTCTAGACTTGGCCTTATCAAAAGTATATGTGGGTCCCCAAATTCCACTCAGGATAGCCCCTGTAAGATAATGAAATGTTAAATAAAAGAGGTAGATTATTGTTAAAGCAGCCACTGTTCTGACTGTGTGCATTGTTTCTGGATAGATAAGAGTAGCTTTGAAAATTAAGCCATGAAATTTGCTTATAAATGGATGGTCATGGACAATATCATGCTGATTGCAATGAGTCAAAAGGAGAGAGACAGACATAGAATGATTGCATCATTTGGGGGATATATATTTAAAAATCATAATATGAAACTAATACTCATGAACAATAGAAATAAGGGCCAAGAAGACAGTTCAAGAATGGAAGCCTGCCTAAGTATGGGAGGGAGAGCAGTTAGGATAGAAGAGGAACCACGATCACAGTAAGAGTTGGAAATCGTCACTCTGGACAAGAACTGAGTGCTGAAAGTAGATAAAGGGATGTACATGATAAGCTGTCTGAACCTGTCTGTTGTAAACCATAACGTCCAGAAGGAAAGAGAGAGAGAGAGAGAGAGAGAGAGAGAGAGAAGTGTCTGCCATAGAGGCAGTTTTCGGGGAAGAAAACTGGGAATATTGGTGGTGGAAACACACACTGGTGTTGGACTTGTATGACTGAAACCCAATCATTAACAGCTTTGTAACTGTATCCCTTGGTGATTCAATAAAGAAGTTTAAATACTAAATATTATAGATGAAATTAATGGTCAGACTCTGGTTCCCCCGACTACCCACCCCCTTATCACCCAAGGTCAGGAGAAAACTTTTTTAATGGTAAACTTCCAGAAACCTGAACTTTAATTCCTGAAACTCCTTTTTTATGCCTACAAAGACAAAGCCAGGATCCCAGGTACACATTAGGTCACTTGACCTAATATTCTGGAATGTTTCACTTATTCAACCACTGTCACCCTTGCCATTTCTTTTTTAATTTGGAAAATGTTGCATTGAACTTATTCAAAAGCAAAAACAAATAAAGATATATGAAAATGGTACTAGAGAATATATTAAATACTGACCATGTGAACCAGAAGATGATATTATAAGCATTCTGTCTTAGTCATTAGTGTGTGTTTGAATATTTAGGTAAGATTTAAGGAAGCAAGATTTATTTGTTTCTGGAAACAAGGATACAACTTATGTTGTCAGAAAGAGAATGGGGTAGGAAGGGATATATGTGAATAGAGCATTAGGAAGAAGGACTTGTCTATGCCTAGCAGTGATTAGGGGAAAATTGTTTATTTGGCTCATTTTCTTATCTTTACTGGAAAAGTGGATTTTTCTGTGCTGTGAGCAATGTCCATGAATATGATAGAGACCAATGAAATATTAGTCAAATATTTGTTGGGTAAATATTTATTAAGTTGACTGATAAGAATTTTCCTGAAATAGTAAGGTTTAAAAAAAACCAGGAAAATTCCATTTTCAAATTGTCTCTAATCATTAATTTTGAGTTGCAATTTTATATCTTCATAGAAAATATGAAAAATTTGTTTTGAATACAACTATATTAAAATTGAATTCTATGGACTTTATAAGTGACTCTCTAAAAACCATCCTATAAAATTCCCTCATAATTTTTGTTATTTTTACCCTTTATTTCTAGTATCAAGAAGAAATTTCAAATCAATGAGATTTAAAGATCATCATTACTTTCACTAGTTCGTGGGTCTTGTTCCTGCATAGATTATACTTATTGGGGACAATTACTGTGAAAGCATGCATATGAAGAAATTACTGGGAATGATGTTAAATGTAGATATATTTATTTAGAGGAAAAATTGGGAGTAAATTCAAATGAAAAGGGGACAGAGACAAAAGGAAGAAGATAGAGGGACAGAGCTAGAGGATATTGTGGTGGCAGCCACATAGCATTGACAAAGGGTTATAACTGAAATAGCCCTAAACCGTCATGGTTGATAACTTGCATTTCTGTGACTAATATTTCTATCCCAAGGGGATAGACTATCTAGACTCTGGGAAAAAAAAACTCACAGTTCCTCTTCTCAGCAACTGAAGGGATACTGAATGGTTCAGCAGGCTTTTAAAAAATAGACAAGTTTGTTTCTTTTTGAATTTTTAAAGTGTCCTTGATGGAAAGCATGTGAAACTAAGGGCATTTTTAACCCACCCTTTTGCAAACATGGACATTAGTTTCTCTGTGTTCACTGGGTATAAAGACATCCAAGTAAAAGCCTTAGCTCTAAATAGATCCTGTAAGGAAGCAGTTACCTCTCCTTCTTTACCTCTAAGCCCCTGATTCCCAAAAGGCTATAAGCAAATTCTTCCTAAGCAATACTTTTTAAACATGCATTTGTGGCTCATTCTAAATTTAGCCGAGACAATCCTGAGAGGGCAAGATCTACAGAAGCAAAACCTCTCTTTGTCAGGATAAAGCCACTACACCTGCTCTCCTAGAGTTGCCCAAGTTCCAGACAGCTTTACTTAATATAGAAAGCCTTGCTTGTTGATAAAGCCGGACTCTCTTCTCAGCTTTTATTTTTAAATTCTGTTCTGCTCTGCTCAACGATTCTACAACTATTTCAGGTCCTCTAGCTGGAAACTTGGTGCAAATATTACCAGTGTTGACTGCTAGACTAAATTCACAAGATTTTTTTTTGCTTACCTTTAATATATCTTTTCCTACATTTTCCTCTCTCTAGCCTTTTCTCTTTTATTTTGTCATTATTATCTTGAATGTGCACTAATAGAAATAAAGCACTTATCAAGGACATTCCATATCTGCTGAACATTAGGTGCACATTTCCAAAGATTTAGTATTCGATCTAACTATGTGCTTTGTGGGAGGAAATTTTCCTTACTGTCACCTATATATTCCTTTGATAAGATTTACTGTTAACTGGAGTTAAAACATCTCTGTTCATCTATGGTCCCATGCATTAGAAAAATATTTGATCCTATGAAATATTATTAGTCTATATAATGTTTTTAATACACTACTTTCCTCTTCAATTTTAAGTTGAAATAAAATGGCATATGTGGGTGGAGTGATAGTACAGCAGATAGTGCATTTGCCTTGCACACAGCTGACCTGTGTTCAGTCCCTGCGAGGAGTAGTTCCTGAGGGCAGAGCCAGGAATAACCCCTGAACATCACCAGATGTGGCCCAAAAACAAAGAGAAAAAGCAAAATGACAGAGCAAATGCACATCAACTGTGTCCTCTTATATTACCTTGACAATTCGCATACAAAAATATCCCATTTTTCAGTTTGCATACATAGGATTCCTAGTGTGATTAAGAAGAAGCAACAATATAGCCAATACATAAAAAGGATGTTATATTTGCTTGTTGATTCTAAGGCATTAACTTGCAGAAACCTCCAATAAATAGCATGTGCCTGTATGGTTAGATTTATTCTGTAATTATTCCTCTTCAACTTGCATTTCATGGTGCTGAGCAAATAGTAAGTGGAATATTTTTTTTACATTACCCTCAATAAATGGGTTTAACTACAATACAAATCTTTTAATCCACCACTTCAATCCCACTGGCAATGGGACAAATCCAGTAGCTTTAAAGGTAAGCTTTCAAATATAGTTCTACTGACAGATTGAAGTTTGTTTTAGGAAAAGCCAAGGTTCTGCAATCCTTTGCATTTATTAAAGTTTTCAGTTTCCATGGTTTCCAAGAGTTCTCTGAAATTAGGCTTTCAGTGGTTAGAAGTTCATGATATAGGGCTCTGGCAAATTCCTTCTCTCTTACCCAGATTATGTTCAAATTCTGTATATAGCAGCTCCTGAATGAACAAAGGTGGCTATTTCACTGTTGACATGGCTCTTGCCTTCACTTTCTAAAGAATGAAAGGTCGATACAAGACTTCTCAAGTCTGTCTATATGAATCAAATGGTAGCTGCTTCCTGGCAGCATTGAAAGAAGCTTTGGATATCTGGTAATCTGAGCATCCTAAGAGGTCACTCTTGAGCACAGAGCCAGGAATAGCCTTTGAGCAGTGACAAGTATGCCTCCCCTTCCACAGTTAAAAACTGAATTATAGAAACGCTACTTTTGTAACACGAAAGACTAGAAGAACAAAATCCCCTTGCAGTAAGTGGAATGATTGCTATTGACACCCAAGTACAGTGTCACGAGTTCCAAGAATCTGTTCCTACATCCATTGGAAGAGGTTTATGCTTGAGCACAAGAGAGGCAGGTGGGGAGAGAATTATCACTGCACTTCATATTGTAAACAAATTAGAAGCAGTTTACGGCCTGAGGTCAGATAGTTAAAGCAACCTCAGTGAGTTTAGAGCTAAGGCAAATTTAAGGAAAGATTTTCAAGCATGGCTGGAGAGGACAATGTCATTGCTCCTGCCAAAGGTCAAAACTTGGTGTTCCCCAAGGAGAGGAAGAGTACAGGAAAGAGTCCCAGGGCATGAATAGGGCCACCAGCAAATGGTGGCAGCAGGCACTTCCGGGTCTTCTCCATATTATGTCTGGATGATTGCTTGTCAAGCAGATGTGTTTGTAAACTAATGACTTTCACAGTGTGATGGGATTGAAAATGAAGTCTAATTGCTTCCACTGATTTAACCCTTGGAATGCTTCCAGGCATGCCGATAGCCATGTGTCTTTAATCATGTAAGTTAATCACCTCCTGACATATATAGAAAACAGTGACTTACAGGAAGTCTGAGAAGCATTGCTGTTGTGTTAGTAGATTTACACTTCTAGGGGTGTCATCTCTTTATAAGGACTCTGGAAAGTTGGCCATGATGCAGTTAAACCAGTGGTGAAAGGTAGAAACTGTCACAGGAAATTATATAGTTCTCTAAAGCAGCAAAAGAGAATTAGTATTTATGAATTTTTAAGACTAAAAATATCTTTTTTTAGAGATAAAAGGTGACTAGAGAAGCAAGTCACCTTGAGCTTTCTAAGGCAAGCATGAACTTCAGGCCAGTTCTGGAAGAAAGTCAGAATTTATAAATGGTCTAATAATCAGGCCAGTCTGATTAATAGTGACAATTAGTATTGGACTATCGTGCACAACCAACTGATTATGAATCATTTGAGCACTCTAGGTAAATTTTCAATACAGACAATTAAAATCAAAAGACTCATGATGCTTACATAATGACTTCATTAAATTAATTCACTTGTGATTTTGGAGAAAATTTTCTTTTGTCACAAAGAACCAGTCAAATTTAACTTCTATTCACTTTTGCTGAAGAGAAAACATTTAAAAGAAACACACTTACACATGCATACACCATTGAAAACAGCTTATTCTTCTCTGAAATTGAACAGTGCTAATGTTCTGAAGAGAGGACTGAAGGTTGAACATGGATTGTATTCGCAGCTTACTTGGATGAAGTAAATATTGCCCTCGGTTACATTTTGTATTCTGCTAAGTGCCTGCATTGTTAAGGTTAAAGAACTTTATTGTGGAGTGATCTGTAAGAGAAGGGTACCTCAAATAGATAAATACTCTGATCTTTTACAAAAACAGTTGACCCAAATCATTTGCTTCATGACAAAAGACAAAGCTAGAGCAAAGTCCAAATATTACAGTATCAATTTAATCAGAGAAACTACGATTCCTTTTGTTGAAATGCAGTCATTAAATCAAAACAAAAATATTTTAGTAGAATTAAACAACCAGAGTAGGAGAACTAGAGATTCTTTTACACTAAGAGTTGAAATATTCATAGTGCAGTCAGTTTTTATTTTAGTTTTTGATTCAGGAATTCATTTTGCTTCTAAGACTCATCACTTTATACCTAACAAGTGTTAGATGAGAGATACTACCTGCCACAAACAGGGACAAAGATGAACAGGGACAAAGATGTCACCTGATCACTGACATCCCGTTATTCATCTATTTGCTCCAGTGTGTGCCAGTAACATTTCCATTTGACCCTATCACGTGCCAGTGTAGCCCAATGGCATCTGGTTGCTTCAGGAATATGAAGAGCCTCTAACCGTTCATTCATGGTCTTGATGAATAAGTCTGGCCATCTTGTAGGTGGGTGGCCACATAATCTTTTGACATCCCGTGGAATCCAATCGGTAATGGCTCTAGTCCAGCAGTCATCTCCAAATCGAATTATATGTCGAACCCATCTGATTTTCGATGCCTTGGCAAACGAGACAGCGTTCCTGACTCTGGAACAGTGATGGAGATCGGAGCTCAGATTCCTTCTTTCACTTGAGTGAGGCATAATATTCCAAGCATAGCTCTTTTGATTCCTCTTTGGGAGACCTGAATAGCGTTCTCATCCTGCTTTCATAGGGCCCAGGTCTCTGAGGTGTATATTAATGCAGAGAGTTGAAGAGATGTGCCCAGAGCCGGAGGTTCTTTGTCTTTTTGCTATTTCTTCGATGCTTTTGAAGGCATTCCATGCCACTCTCTTGCTCCTGTGCAGCTCAGGTTTTAGGTCATTCATAATGTTGACTTCTCGACACATAACTGCTGCATTCAGAGATGTTTGTTCCATTGAGAGTGAATGGGGCCTCTGGAATTAGTTCATTTTTCATGAACATAGTTTTGCTGAGATTCAGCTGTATACCTATCTTTCCACATTCTCAGTCAAAGTCAGCCAGCATTTGTGCCACTTGGCTAATGTTTCGTGTTATTAGAGCGATGTCATTGGAGAAGCAGAGGTGGTGTAGTTGCCAACTGTCTATCTTCACTCCCATTCCTTCCCATTCTAATTGTCGCATGATCTTCTCGAGGGTGGCGCTGAAGAGTTTTTGGTGAAATGGTATCACCCTTGCCGAACCCCTCTTTAGACATCAATGATCACTTCCTTGTAGAATGGTGAGATCCTGGTGGTGAATCCATAATATAACTCACAAAGGATCTTGTATTGGATTTGAACGCCCTGTTTGGCTAGGCCTTCAATGACTGCTTCAGTCTCCACAGAATCAAAGGCTTTCTTTAAATCAATGAACTTGAGACATTGATTCATTTAAATCAATGAAAGTGAAGAAATAGGCATAGTTTATTTGTGTGCGCTCCAGGATGGACCCAAATGGCCCTTGGGGAGACAGGGGTAAAGCCACAGTCTCGGAGAGACTAAGCAGACTTTTAACTTGTCTTGGGAAAGAAAAGGGTGGTTGGTGGATGGGAGGAACTGTGCATTTGGTTTGACTTTCTGGTACTGTAGGGGGTCAATGTGAGGAAGCATGGAATGCAGTCTGGTGACTTCTTGGTGCCAGGTGGGCCCTAAATCCTCTCTTCTTTGCTGGTCAGGATGATCTTTGATTCTGGAAATGTTGCTATCTCATCAGCCAATCTCTGTTTGGTCCAAGCAAACTTTACAGCAAGTACATAACTTTATGGTTTATAAAATTCGTTTATGTACAATCATGTAAACTAGATCTTATGAGTATTATTTATAACTAATAGATATTTAGCCATTCATAATTTATCAAAAATTTATTTTATTATCTCCTTTAATTTCTTCTAGCAAATATGGGGATATCCAAATAGTCAAAGTAGTAGTATAATTCATCCAAATCAAAAGCTAATAGCAGTGAAACCCAAATATTCTTTTTTTTAAATCATTGTATATCCTGTACTATTTTTGCTCTTCTCTTTCTTTGTCTCCGTTCTGTTTTGATTTTGAAAATGGATCTAGTCAGGAAAATGAGTACCAGTGACAAACACAGTGAAAGACAATTAAGCTCAGGTTTTTATTCTTGACATGTATACTAGGTTCCTGTCATGTATACTACCACCTCTTCTATTTTGTATGATCATTTCTTCTAATTTGCTGATATGTTTTTTCAGACTGATATTAACTGTACATTTTATATATCTTTCACAGTGAAAACCTTTGTAAATCTTAGTTTATGTGTGACAATGTTTCTTCTTTTTAATTAATATTTTATTATACCACCGTGAGATATATAATTTCAAAGATGTTCATGTTTTACTGTCGGTCATACAGTATTCCAGCACCCATCCCTCCACCAGTGCCCATTTCCCACAACCAATGTCCCCACTTCCCTCCCCCTTCCCCTAGCCTGCCTCTATGGCAGGTTTATTTTTAATCTCTTTTCTCTCTCTCTCTCTCTCTCTGTCTCTCTCTTTCACTTCCTTTTCTTACACACTGTGGTTTGCAATATCTACATTTAGAGGTTATCATGTATATCTTTTTGCCTATATTCAATGCTCAGTTCTCGACTGATTTATCATTTTCAACAATTATTAGCAAACTGTTCCCTTCTCTGTCTTACCTAACCTCTGACTCCCACACGTTTGTGGTATACCAGATATTGAACTATCACGTGGGTGCAAAGCACCCGCATGCCATGAGGATTCGGCTGTGTTAAGCTGTGGAGTCAGGACCCTGAGAATGACTGTGGTTGTGTTGCGCAAGGTTTTCTGGCTTCTGAGAGTTTGGGGGGTGGGCAAGCAAGGAGCAAAACATGCCCCCATGGCTGGAGCGATAGCACAGTGGGTAGGGCATTTGCCTTGCATGTGGCCAACTTCGGGTTCAATCTCCAGCATCCCATATGGTCCCTGAGTACCGCCAGGAGTAATTCCTGAGTGAAGAGTAAGAAGTGATGCCTGAATATTGCCAGTTGTGACCCAAAAAGCTAAAAAAAAAAAAAAAAAAAAAACTTGCTCCCAATCCGAGATGCCCCATCAGTGACAATGTTGCTTTAATTTACACTTTATTTACAATCAAACAGTAGTCTTTGAAAACAAGTCCTGCAGTTCTAGCATAAAACTGGGTCTTAACAGTAGGAAGAATAAACTTGCGCACTTACCCAGAATGATAAACACCATTTTAGATATGATCTTTCATCTTTAAATCAGGGCGACCAAGGTGGAAAAAAATCTTACAAATAACACCGGTCTTTGGAATCACTGATTTAAGTGAAATAAAATATTAAATCCAGAACTTCTCAAAATTAGTATATTAATTAGGGTTATATGACCGTTATCCATTTAATGTCCTTTAATGGTATTAATGAACTCTCTGTTATCTGGAAAGTATTCCTCAGTGGCACTCAACTTTGAAGATGCTTCTGAAGATTTTATTTTTTTTCACCGCATTGTGTTTTTATTTTTAATATCTTATTACACCACCATGTGATATACAATTACAAAGATGTTCATGTTTGGGTTTCCGTCATACAGTGTTCCAGCACCCATCCCTCCACCAGTGCCCATTTCCCACCACCAATGTCCCCACTTCCCTCCCCCTCCCCTAGCCTGCCTCTATGGCAAGTTCTTTATCTCTTCTCTCTCTCTTTCTCTCTTCTCTTACACATTGTGGATTGCAATACATACATTTAGAGATTATTATGTATATCTTTTTTTCCTATATTCAATGCTCAGTTCTAGGCTGGTATTATCACTTTTGACAAATATTAGCACACTGTTCCCTTCTCTGTCTTACCTAACCTCTGATTCCCACATGTTTGTGGTAGATTCCATCTTTTTTTTAATTGAAAGATGCTCATGTAGAGCTTTGGTTCTACAGTGTTCCAACACGCACCCTCCACCCAAACCCATCTCCCATCACCAATGTCCCCACCTCCCTCCCCCTCCCGCACCTCAACCACTTGGCGGGTTCTGTATGTCATTTCTTTCCTCTTTATATCTCCTTCCCAACAAACTTTCCTGCTCTTCGTGGAATGCAGTGCATTAAAATACATTAATGTTTCACTATTTTAGTCGAACTGGTTTTGCTCTGTTGATCTGGTCGTGAGGCCGTTTCCCAGCGTCGGACAGCAAAAATGGTGGCTAGTGTGATGGGTGAGTCTCATCCGGCTGCTTCCGGGACCCCCCAGAGGCAACGGGCCTACTCCCCAAAACCCATCTGCCCTCCTCAGGGTTCCATGGTTAGCTAGGCCCAGCGTGAGCCGAGTGCCAGCCTCCCCAGCCGCTTGCGAGGCTCTGTATGCTGGCCCACGGGCAGCTCCTGGGTGGGGCCACCAGGCTCGACAAAATGGAAGGGGAAAGGGCGACCACGCCTCCATCTGACGACTTCCCAGTGATTCCTGCCTCTTGGAGATGCCTACCTGGGCTCGAACTGGTTTTGCTCTGTTGATCTGGTCGTGAGGCAGTTTCCCAGCATCCGGACAGCGAAAATGGTGGCTAGTGTGATGGGCGAGTCTCATCCGGCTGCTTCCGGGACCCCCAGAGGCAACAGGCCCACTCCCAAAACCCATCTGCCCTCCTCAGGGTTCCATGGTTAGCTAGGCCCGGCGTGAGCCGAGTGCCAGCCTCCCCAGCCGCTTGCGAGGCTCTGTATCTCTTCTGAAGATTTTAGAAGACCAGGATATCTGCATTTGCTTGAACATTACTTACATATGTATGTTTACATGTAACAGTATCTATACACATTTTTCTCCTTCCTTTCAGTTATTTTCTTGTTTTTAGTTTTATTGTGGGGGCTGCACCTGATTGTGCCATGGGCTTACTCCTTGGTCTGTGCTCAGAGATTACTCTTGGAAGGCTTTAGGGACCATATGGGATGCCATGGATTGAACCTGAATCAATTGCATGCAAGTGCCCTACCTGCTGTACTATCACTCTGACTCATAAATATGTTTCTCATATCCTGTCCATTGTTTCCTCCACAACATTGATAGAACTGGAATTAAGAGTTTAGCTCAGCCAGTTACTGATGAGTTATCTTCTATCAACAAGAAATCAAACTTGTTGATACTGTTACCAATTGTTGTCATGTGCCTAATATAAGCAACTTTTCAAATAATGCCATCTAAATACAAATTTTTAAAGATGAAATAGTAATAGGAAGAAGCCATTGAGAACAACAAAAGTGAGCAAGCAAGAAAGAAGGATTTAGTCTGCACCACAAAATAAAATCACTAATAATATAAAGGAAGTTAAAAGGTAACTTCCTTATAATGCGAATTCAACACTAGAAAATATTTATGTAAATGACTTATATTTCATATTGAATTTATTGAGGACTCCATATAATGGCACTTTCCTTATTTTGATCACTCAACAAACAATTACAGATAGAACAAATGAATATAGTATCGCCTATGAGTACAAGAAATCCATCAGGGAATATTCTAATGAAATAACTCATTGGTAAGTCAAATGTGTAATGAGGATATAAAAAAATCATTCCATAAGAAATACTAAATATTACACATAAGATATCCCACACTCACCAGTGTGGAAGGAGTGATCTCTCTTTGAACTGTCTCAACCTTGATTTATTTCTTTAAAAGGAAATGAGTTCTTAATTTTGCTTTAGCTCCTAACTTAGAAAAGAAACTTCATGGGGCCAGAAAGATAGCATAGTGGGTAGTTTGTTTTCACTGTACATGGCTGACCTGGATTTGATCCCAGCACCCTATATAGTCCCCTGAAGCTGCCAAGAGTGAGTGAACCCTTTATTACAGAGCTAGGAGTAAACCTTGAACATTACCTGGTGTGGCCCAAGAACAAAAACAAACACAAAAATGGAAGGAACCGGAGGGAGGAGAGAGAGCAAGAAGTGGGCAGGAGAGAGAGAAACAGAGAGAGAGAGAAAGAGAAAAATAGAGAGAGGTCAGTGACATATGTTTTTCCTCTCCCAAAATTTTAAGTAGTCTATCATCTTTCCACGGACTTTTATTAAAACCATTCCTTTTATCTTTAATTGTAGTTAGTATGTATCAATCAAATAATTTTTTCAAAAGGAGTCACATTTCTGTATTCTTGTTAAACCCTGCTTTAAACCATCCTTGTACCTAGGATTCCAGTGAATTGGTTTACTACTTTTGTGTGATACTAATATTCTTACTGATGTCTGTTATTCTGCCTACAACAATTGTGTTATCAAATATCCTCCAGAATCTAGCTGCAAAACTCATTTTAAACTAATAAGAATTATTAAAAATTTAGAGAATTTATATAAGTAGGACACTTCATGATTTTCAAAATCAGATATAAACTGGCCAAATTTGAATATAATCATTTTGAATCAGTTAAGAAAATTAAAGTAACATAGTATCTTAGAATTTGATGTTTTATTAAACATCTGAATTAACAAATTGTCTCCATCCTTAAGAGAACAGTTGGAATAGAAAAAGAATAGTTGACTCAAGTTATTATTTATTTTTACAGCCATAATATTCTTCTCTATGAAGATGGACACGCTGTAGTAGCAGATTTTGGAGGTGAGACTTCCATGTATAATGCCTCAAATGATATTAGTGTCTTTTTACTTTCGTGGTTTGTACCTATGCAAATGATGAATCTAAGAGATTTCACAGTGACAATTTATAAAACTTTTTCAAATTTCAAATATTCTGAAATTTGAAAGTGTTGTTGACATTTATTTTCATTCTTTTTTCCTTAATATACTTAAATGGAAAAAATAGAGAAATAATAATTTAAGTAAGATATATATTTCTTGGAATTTCATAACTTTTAGCAGTAATCTTTGACCTTGGTTTTCAAATATGTCCTTTGACATGAACTTGCTTTTCCCTTCCCTCAGAATCAAGATTTTTACAGTCTCTGGATGAAGATAATATGACCAAACAACCTGGGGTTTGTTCCTGTTTGTGTTCTCTATAATTATGAAACAATTAAAATGTGTCAACTCAGTGTGAGAGGCTAGCTTTAACTGTAAGACATGTCATTGTGCCAGGGACAGGAACACATTTTTTGTCTTCATTTTTAGTAAGCTTTCAAAAGAATGCTGCTAGAGAACTCTGTTTCAAGGCTCTGCTAGAGAAAAGATTCAACATATATTTGGACAATGCTATGAATAGAATAATAATAAGCTTGTTTAAAATTGAAAAGTACACTGTGGATATAGATATTCAGATTTCTCGTTCAGATCTTAGAGAGTACCATGGTTAGGAGTTATTAGGTAACTATAACATTCTCAGAACCTATTATTTTTTAACATTAATATTATAAGGCAATAGGCAGCATAAGTGAGCATTAATGTTTGATTTAAGTATAGACAATATAATCTGTAACAACCATATTTATACTCAAAACATATTCTATTAAATTTGTTGCCTGCCCTGTTGTTCACTCCTGTTACACTCTGTAAATTGTCTTTTTGTAGACTAGCTGTTTTATTTATCTAAGTTTTAGGTCATTTTTGTTCCTTACTTTTCAAGCTAATACATAAAATAATATTTTATTTCTATTTATTTTAGATATATCTCATTATTTTCTCATCCTTAATGAAGGTCCCCATCTTCTCTCTAAGCCACTAGCAGTTCTAATTGTAGCCCTCTCTTCCAGTTCGCTCTGCAACATCAGTCACTTCTGTGTTCTGACCGTCCACCAACTCCTGTAAATAATCAAAAATACCCATAGGGTATTTTACCCATAGGGTAAAATCTAGACAAGTGGCTGATCTGGTTCAGACCATGGACACCCCATATTACGCTCCAAGCACCCGCAAGAGTGGTCCCTAAATAAAGAGCCAGGAGTAAGCCCTGAATATTGCTGTGTGTGACCCTCACCCCAAAACAAAACAAAACAGTCAAATTCATGTTTTTGGCAGCTTTGCTTCCTCCATTTGGCCCCAGGAACCCTCTGTGGCCTCTTTGAAACTTCTTCTAAAGACCTATATTACAGAAAGTGCAGGCAACCTGGCCTTTCCCAAACCACTGAAATTCACTTCCACACTCCCAAGATTACCATTGTGGTAATATATGCCTGGAAAGCTCTCTAGACTCTACCTGGAAGAAACCTACTCATTTTAAGAGGTTCTGGACAAATCCTTCATCTGTGTCAAACACTTTTCACAATCTTCTTACCTCTTTCACTCCTTCCTATTAACTATTTCCTGGCCGTTTGCAGCAATTTGCACTGCTAGTTTCACTCTTATTATTTTACATCATTTATTAAAAGCCTAACCACATGCTAAGTTCTATAAAGCAGGTCAAAATTACAAGATGTGAATAAAAGCTTAGTATTTTATTTTAAGGAACTACATACACACATTTCACTAAGGAGATCTAGATATAAATATCATGGGTGATATAAAGTAATCAGTACAGAGATAGAGGTCATTGTGGAGGTTTAATAAGAGGTGATCAAGCACCATGGGAGCTGAGAGGAGATGAATAGAAGTAAATCAGATGCAAAGCGAATGGAAGGAACATTCAGATAGAGTGAACAATAGCATAGCAATAGTATAAGAGAGATGAGAAGCCACAAAATTGCCTGGGGAATATTTCAAATAGTTTGGCATTGTTGGCATGTGCCATATAAGGATAAGAGTGAGAAATGAGTTTGAGAGGAAGGAGGGAGAAGCAACATCAAAGGCCATGTTGCATTGTAAGGAAGGATATGCATATGCATTTCCCTAGATAGATTTCAATCATTTGCTCAACAGATATTTATGACACTCGAGATGCCAGAAAGACATTGAAGTAAACAAAGTAAAGCTTTCACTGCTCTGGAGCTAATATTCTACAGTAAATAGATAGACAGTGAGCAAATTAACAAAATACAGATAAGGTAGTAGAGAAATATTGTGAAGAAAAAACAAAGCAGGATAAACAAATGGCAGGTGATGAAAATTCCATTTCAGTTGGGCAGGTGGGAAATAATTACCTCTGATAAGGGAGTGAATGTAAAAAAGCCATGCAAATGTGGGAGGAACGAACCATAGAGACCAGGCAAATGGTAAGTGTAGAGTCCCTGAACAGAACTGTACTGGAGTGAGCAAGGATAATGGAGACAGGAGTCAAGACTGGTGTAAGAAATGGTTACTCTTTAATAGGAGACGCAGACTTATCTGGCAGTTATGTCATAGAGCTACATATTGAAATGTCTTAGGAAACATTTTAAAAAGTATGCTATCTAGACCCAATAGTATGCTTATGTCATTGACCTGGGATTTATCTCAGATACCTGTGTCTTTTAAAAACTCTCCAGTTAACTCTAAAATGCAGCCTGGAGAAACAGTCTAAATAAAATTTATGGAATCATCAACAAGAAGTAATATTATTTTTTATGAATAAGAGTCATTAAGAACTGCAGATTTTTTAATTTAATTTAATTTTTTTTTGTTTTTTGGGTCACACCCGGAGATGCTCAGGGGTTTTCTGGCTCTTCGCTCAGGAATTACTCCTGGCAGAGCTCGGGGACCATATGGGATGCAGTGGATCAAACACACTACCCGCTGTGCTATTGCTATGGCCCCAGATTTTTATTTTTAAAGCTACTTTCTTTCTTACTAGTAATTTACGACATCTACAAAATTTGTAAATTACTCTGTTACCTATCTCTGAAGCAAATTGTATGCTTATTCCAGCTTACATAATGTTGTGACAGTGTATGATCTGCTATATAAACAGAGGTTATTTGGAATATGAAAGGATTGCATTTGAGTACCATAATTAGAATGCAATGTTGTTGGAAAGTTTAAATAATATATTATTTCAAAATAAGGTAGACACTTGAGTTATCAGTACCCAGCACTACACACTGAAGTTAAACTGAAGCTGAACAAGAATTATATTAAAGAATATTGGTTTTCTTCTAGAAATAGAAAGAGAAAAAGAAGTTTGGCAAAACTTATTGATATGATTGTGAAGTCTCCAGAATTCAGAATTCGAATCCGTTTCATGAAGAATGCCCAGGGCTGTCCCAATAGCAATAGAGCATGATCTAGAGATTTTATCTCCTAATTTAAAATATAGGGTTGTTTCCTAAATCGCATGATATTTCTTGACTTTATTTTCACAGTAGTGCAAAAAGAATATTTAGGAATAGTAGTGGCTATATAAACAAAGGAGATATACCCACATGATCCTGCCAGTGAAAAATTTACTTCATAGGGATGTTCTCAGACCGTTTTTCTCTCTTCAGTATGAGACTACTTATGGGCCTCATTTAGTCACTTCCTAATTACATTCTAAAGAACTGAAAAGGGAAGGTGTTGCCACAGTGGTGATTCACCTCTAGAGAGTCACAAGTTTCTCAGATAAATCTGTGACTGGTTATCAGATGCCTGTAAGGTTTCCTGAGGAAGGATCACTTGATCCCTTGACATCCCGTTATTCATCGATTTGTTTGAGCGGGTGGCAGTAACATTTCCATTTGACCCTATCATGTGCCAGTGTAGCCCAATGGCATATGGTTGCTTCAGGAATAATGCTAAGGAATAAATAAAAAATGTAACTGGGATCATATTTTTAAGAGATAATTTCTTATTAGCTATTGTAGTATTATTGGAAGGATTATGGATTTTGTGATCATCCAATGAAGAAGAAAATAATTTGCAAACTGAGCAGTAGTTACAAGGATTCTAATTTTTTTCATAAGCACACCAATATGTTGCACACATTGAGGATAGTGTGATTGTGTATTCTTATCTTTTGAGAAGATTGGGAAACTCGTAAGTCTTCACTAAGAACACTGTTCTACAGTGGAAGGAATAAATGTTGGTAAATGACTTATCAAAGTTCCTTGACACACAGAATCTCCGTTGGATGGCTCCTGAGGTGTTCACACAGTGCACACGCTACACCATCAAAGCTGACGTCTTCAGTTATGCTCTGTGTCTGTGGGAGCTTCTCACTGGTGAAATTCCATTTGCTCATCTCAAGCCAGGTAAGCCATGCTGCAATGAAAGTAACAGGATCTTCAGATTCTTGGCATTTTCTCTTTCTTTCTCTTTTCTTTTCTTTTCTTTTGTTTTCTTTTCTTTTCTTTTCTTTTCTTTACTTTTCTTCTTTTCTTTTTTCTTTTCTTTCTTTCTTTTTCTTTCTTTCTTTTCCTTTCTTTTTCTTCCTTTCTTTTTATTTTTAACATTTTATTGTTTTTAATTAATTGCTTTAATTAAACATCATGCTTTACAAAGTTATTCCTAGTAGAGTTTTTATTGGCTTTTGATGTTCCACCTGAGTGTCCCTTCCTCCACCATTGTCCCATTTTTTCCAAGACACACCAAGCCTTCCCCTTAGCAGGCATGCAGTAATTTGTTTTATATTACTTGTTACAAGAAAATGGCTAAGGATTTTGCCATTACAAACTATTAACAAAAAAATAGTTACAAAAAGTACTTCAGTAAAAGAAAATTTCTGAAAACTGTTATATCTCACCATGGTGTTAAATTTTGTCTGAGGATTTACTAAGCTCTTCATCTCTATTTGAACCTTATTTCTTACTGCTTTTGTTTGTTAAGGTTTGCTAGCTTTCATATTACTTTCTCATCTAATTTGGTGTGCTGTTACTGGAATTTTAGTTCTGTGGGATTTAGAGATGCCATTCTGTGGAACTTAGATGAGTCTGCAAAGTTTCTTAGTGAATTCATGGAGTTAAACCATAGACCTTTGGTGCAGCAGCAGCAGTGGCATGTGGGTGCAGCTCCCGGGGTTGGGTAGGGCAGGAATATAACCTGCCCACCTCCTGAAGGGGGCCTAGAGTTTACAGCCAGGAAATTTGTGTCCATGCATTTCAGGTTGTGAGTCTAAAAAAAACAGTGTCATTGGTTGAGGTGACATGATAGCGGCTATGGGAGGTGAGTTTGCTATTTCGTAATTCCAAAAAATTTCCCCCAAATTTTTTGTTGTTATTTGACTGATGAGGTGAGAGATAATTAAACAATTTTAAATTGTTTCAGGGCCATACCCAGTCCAGGAAACCTATGACCTAACTCTGATTTTTGATACAGACAAATGAGTATAGGATATCTTATTAGAAGTTAGGGCTTTAGTTTATCTCTTAAGCAAAGGTATATGAGCATATGACATGTGTGTATAAATAATTTTTTGATATTAGATTTTATAATTGCATGTGTAGTGTGTATTTAATGGTGAGCTGAAATAGCAACATATAAAAATAGCCTACCAGGAATGCTTTCTGTATGTCTTGCATTACACAAAACTAAATTACTTTCTTAATAACTTTATATTTTATTTACAGGTAACTACCCAAAAGGCTCTCTATGACTAAAGACTAGACTCTCTAAGACTAAGTTTTGTAAATAATATATACTATTTGCACATTACATGTAGAGAGTGCAGGGTATTGAATTACAGGGGAAAATGTATGTGTATTTGAGGTTGCAGGGAAATTTAATTTATAGTTATATCTTCATTTCATCTAAGCTTTGCACAAGTTTGGCCATACTGTTTGCTTACAGTCTTTCTCTAGACTGGAAACTCCTAAGGACATATAACCCTAGTACTTAGCATACTTAAAATTTTTCTTTTTAATTTTTAGTTATTTATTTTGATTTTGTGAGTCACTACTGGCAGTGCTCAGAGAATAATACTGGCTTTGTGTTGGGGGTCACTCCTGGGTGTGTTCATGGACCTTGCAGTACAGAGGATCAAAAGGCAAACCACCTACATGCAAGTTATACTCCAACTCATTAAATTTTCTCTACAACCAGTGAAAAGTTTTTAAATTAAGTAATAATTAAAATCTCAGTATATTCTGCTGTAAGCTCCTCATTGATAAACAATTATTGTTATTGCTTGAGTAGATGCCAGTAACGTCTCCATTTGTTGGGAATGATATCCATTATTGTTACTGTTTTTGGCATATTGAATATACCATGGGTAAGTTGCCAGGCGCTGTGACTCTGGGTTTTCCCAGGGGGCCCTAAAAGGAAAAATAGATAATTAAAAATATCACAAATAAATACTCACAAATTAAATTTATTAACATGTATCATATTGCAATGCTAGTGGAAATCTACAATAGTTGATATGATTGTTAGAGATTTATTCCAGCTTTGTCTAATAATTTCAGTTGCTCTATATTCTTAACATAAAAAAAGACATTATATATTTCTCACATTATTTTATATTTATCTAACAACTGATCATACTGGCAATATTTACTTGAATTTATTATTTCTTAGTCATATAGGTTTGCTCTTGAAAGTATGCTGAAATAGTCTTACTACTTATTTTTAAGATTTGTGAGAATTTAGTACATCAGCTACTATGTGTCTTCTGTTTTTTTTCTAATATGTGGCTCCCCCTTTCCATATTAGCAGTTTTTTAAAAGCTTTAATTCCAAAAGAATTCCCTATCAAGATAGTAAATTTATAACATTTCACATCATACCAGCTTGCAGCCGCACTGGTTCATCAATAAATGCTGGATTTAGAGATGAGTATGCTACCCACACGGCAGAACCTGGCAAGCTACCTGTGTCGTATTTGATATGCCAAATACCAGTTAAAATTATAGACCTCATTCCCATGACCTGATGGAATGGTTTTAGGCTCTTTATGTTCCTGGAGCAAGCAGGTTCCCTTGGGCTCTACTTGCACGAGACAGGTCATATGGAGATGTTACTGGTGCCCGCTCGAGCAAATTGATGATGAGCGGGAAGACAGTGATCATACCCAAAAATATTTTTTGCTTCACCCAAGGTGAATAAAGATTTCTTTCTACATTTTCTAATGGAAGTCTCATAGACTTCAATCTATACATTTAAAATTATCTGAGTTCTTTTTATTTTTATTATAATTTACGTACTGTAGTTACAATAGTGTTAAGATTTATGATTTTGATGTAAAAACACTGCACATTAAGCAAGACTTTCTATTCCTGTTCTTTTTTATCACACCCAGCAATGCTCAGGGGTTACTCCTGGCTCTACTCTTAGGAATTACTCCTAGTGGAACTTGGGGGAACACTGGGATACCAGGGATCAAACCCGGTGTATCACATACAAGGTAAATGCTCTACATGATGTACAATAGCTCCAGCCCTCCATTACTGTTCTTATGTCACACCATGGCCACTTCTTCCTTCCTGCCTTCTCTTTCACAATGATTGCTAATCTCAATTTATAATTTAAGTACAAGTGTCTGTCATCATTCAATAACACATTCCCTTCTTTTTTCTATATATACCACAGATGAGTGACAGCATTCATTGTTTGTCCTCCTTCAGATTAAGTTTGCTTAATATAATACCCACGAAGGAGTCAGATAGAACAGAAGATAAGTCTCCTGCCTTGCATATCTCTCACCCTGTTTTGATCCCTACCACTGCATATGATTGCCAAGGTAGTGCCAATGGTCTCATCACTAAACAAGGAATATCACTTGAACACCTCAAGGTGTGACCCAAACACCATCACCCCCATATAAACAAAAGTATAAGCAGTAGTTGATCCAAGTTGCAATGAAGATTGTATATTTTCTAGTAGGTTCATTGGATTCCAAAGTGTGTGTGTGTGTGTGTGCGTACACACAGACACTTCTAATTCACAACTTCTTTATCCATACACTTATCCATCCCATGTATAGGACTTTCCTGGGCTCTCTGATTTGTTATTCTAGCAAGTGCTCTAACAAAGACATGCATATATCTTTATCAAACTACTGAGTTTAGGAAGTGGAATTTCTAGACCAAGTTGAAACTGTTCTGTTTTTACTTTTCTGTTAACCAATCATTCTCTAAAGGTTGAAGGGTAGAGAATTTTGGGTTGTAACTTCTTTATTTCAGCACTTTGACTATATAATTCTATTCTCTTCTTGCTTTTAGAATTTTATTTCAGATATTTGATATGAATTTTATGTTATTCCCCTTGTATGTGAGAGTTTGCTTCTCTCTTGCTGCTTCAAAGATCCTGTCTCTTCAGTTCTTACAATTTTGACTGCCTCTTCTCCTACAGTTACTCTGTTTGAGTTTGTTGTTTAACACACTTTGGGTCTTGTAAATCAGTGCCAAAGTCTCCAACTTCAGCATGAAGAGACTACTATTTCATCCGTCAGCATTTCCTTCCCTTTCCCTCTTTCCTCTTCATCTAGAGTTCCTATGAAGCAGAGATTCCTTTTATTATTGGCAAATATACATACATCTTACATTTTATTCACTTTATAAAGTTTCTTTTCTTTTATCTCTTCCTCGTCGGTGGTATTGTGTGCCATGTCTTCAAGGTCACTGATTTGATGTTTAAGCTTCTTCTATTCTGCTTCGGAATCCTGCTACTATATTCTTTAGCTCCTTTCCTTTTGTTTGATGAGCTCTTTCATTTTACCACCGATCCTTCTTTAAATTTGTTGACTTTCTCTTCCAGTAATTTCTTCAGTTCAATAAACATTGACAGTGTTGTCATCATCAGGTAGTGCTGAAAGTTTTGATGAACTTGGGCTCTGGTCCCATCTGTTTATTCATATAAATTCCTTCATTTATTTCATTATCTTCATGATTCTATGTAGCTAAGCATGAAATTCCAAATTCCAGGTTGTCTGCACAGTGATCTAGTGCTTGTGTTCACAGTATCAGACCAGTGCTTGGACCTGACTGATTTCTGGCAGCGACCAATGCCTTATGAGGAGTTATTATTAAATGTTTACAAGTTTGAACAGTATTTTCCTCCAAAGTTATTTTGGTGCCATTGACAAAAAGCAATTAGCAATATAACCATGGTTGTGCATATAGAGCTCTACTCTTTCACTGGTGTATGTCTGCTTTTAATACCAATAATACATTATATTGATAAAAAAAATCCCCAAACTATATTCTTTGATGTTAAAATTTCTTTGGTCATTGGGTTTTTTGCTTTCTCATAAAAACTGAAGCATTATTTTATTTATGTATAAAATAGAAAGCCTTTTGAGGCATCAAAGTGATAGTACTGAGGGTAGAGTGATTGCCTCTCATGCAGCCAAAATAGGTTAATATGGCTTCCCAAGCCTGCCAGGAGTAATTCCTGAGTACAGAGCCAAGAGTAAGCCATGAGTACTGCTGAGTATGGGCCAAAAACAAAAACTGAAAGAGGAAAAAGGAAGAAAGTGAAGGCCAGGATGATAATACAGGGTAAGGTTTGAGTGTCATTGAACAAATGCTTGGCAATATAACCACACCCGTACATTTATACTTCTCTACTCTTTCATTGGTGTATGTTTAATTTTAGTACCAATAATACATAATATTGATAAGTATCCAACAAAACCTAAGTCTTCTTAAAGTTTTATCTACCACTACCCTAAATCAAACTGCTATCATCACTTTCAGTACTGTGAGTCTTTTAAATACTCTCCTTTTTTCTTCCCTTTCTCCCTTCCTATTCAATCACTACATATGTGCTGCTGGTTATTATGTCACTATTTCTTAGGATCATCCTCTGTCTAGTACAGTGTGTAGGGCACTTGCCTTACATACAGCTGAGCTGGGCTCAATCCCTGGCAATTACCCAAGCACTATCAGTAGTGATCCCTGAGCACAGAGCCATGAATAACCCCTAAGCATCATTGGATGTGGCCCCAAAAAAGCAAAAAAAAAAAAAAAAATCCTCCAGTTTCCTACATTCTTATTATTGAGTTTAAAAATTCTTAGTATTAAAATAGCAAGCTCTACACAAACTTTATAGTTTCATTTTCGTATATCATTTTACTTCCTGCGCTCCAACTATACAGGCCTTCTGTCATTCATTCAACTCTACAGTTTTTCTGCCATTCATTCAACTGATGAAATTTTTTTTCTGTTCTCAAGACTCTTTCATAAACTCAGTAAATGTAGTTAATTATGTCTTCATAAAGAAACCCATAAAGAAACATGGGACTTTTTGACCTACATGTGGCATTTAGAATAACTGGAAGAGAGAATGCAATATTTTTTTTTTGCTTTTTTGAGAATACAATATTTTAAAGGGGAGGATGCTCATGTCAATCTTGACTCCAAAGTATAGGGAGAAGAAGGAAAGAAAGAATTGCAGGAAGGATAATACAAAAATGAGAAGCAACAGGGATCAGATCAGGGTGGTCAGTTATAAAGGTTGTATAAGGAAATGATAAAGCCAATATCCAGAACATAGAATCAATAGCACTTAAGTCAAGAGACTCAAACTTTAGCAATCTAACTTAGAAAAGTGCCTGTCAAGAAGGCAGGCTGGAGA
The DNA here is from genome assembly GCA_021461705.1 of Cryptotis parvus. NCBI lineage: Eukaryota > Metazoa > Chordata > Mammalia > Eulipotyphla > Soricidae > Cryptotis > Cryptotis parvus. The sequence goes on along the minus strand of JAJIBD010001503.1, from coordinate 236,299 downwards.
GAGAGTGTGAGAAAATATGGGGCCAGAACCTGGGAATATTGCTTGAGGGAAGTTGACAACAATGGTCGTGGGATCCGTGCTGCATGCCTAAAATGCAACTATGAGAAGCTTTGTAAGCCATAGTGTTCTAATTAAAATAAATAATAAGGGGCTGGAGTGATAGCCCAGCGGGTAGGGCGTTTGCCTTGCACGGCCGCCCTGTGCTGGCCTGGGTTCGATCCCCAGCATCCCATATGGTCCCCTGAGCACCGCCAGGAGTAATTCCTGAGTGCAGAGACAGGAGAAACCCCTGAGCATTGCCGGGTGTGACCCAAAAAGCAAAAAATAAAAATAAAAAATAAATAAAATAAATAATAAAAGTAATTCAAGAGAATAAAATTAAATTAAATTTTAACATAACTTTGTATATAGAAATTCGCAATCTTAAGATGAAAATTTTTAATTTGAGTCTCAGGCTTCTTATGATTTTGTAGATGAGAGCCTTTTATTCTTAGAAAGCACATAAAAATTTAAAGTTATCCTTATCTTCTTTATTTTCTTCCTCCTCGCCCCTTCTTCCCTTTCGTTGTTTAGTTTCTTATGTTCAATTCAACTCTAAACATGTCTTGGATCTGCTTTATTATTTCCCTGATATCCACTTCAACTTCATTTCACATGTCAAATACTACATGGCATCATAACTGTTATCCCTGACTCCAGAATTATTCACCATGTTCTTTCAATCAAATATCATATACCAGATAAAATATACTTTAAAATATACATATGAGCCAGAGATATATCAGGGATGACATGTAGAGACCTGGTTTTAATCTCCAGTACCACATGCCCCTCCTCAAGTATAGCTGAATTGGCCTTGGAGGCCTCCAAGTACCACCGAGTACCACCGGTGTAGCCCTGGTTATTCCTACCACTGCTTCAGCCAAGTAACATGAAACCTTCAAGCTCTGCCATCAAAATTAATAAGCAGCGTAGCTATGAATTTCTTGCAATGGTCCTTGCTTTTGATGAGTACCATTGGAGGATTTATCTGTATGTACACATACAGGTGTAAAAATAAAACCCAAAATATGACTTGCATTAATTAAATAAATTTCCAATGTTTTTCCTCTGTTCTTGAAAGAAGTCAGTCTCTTGAAACAGCTTGTTTTTAAAGCCTCCCAACTATGGTCCTCCTTTCCCCCAGGTTTGCATCTGGTCAATTGCAGTCTCTCATCTTTGTGCCAGCAGGAAGAAATTACAGCATTTCCCCAGAATGACATTTTTACTTCTCTCTTCCATATCTTTGCACACTTTAGTCTGTCAGAGACACATTTTCACACTTTTCATCATAGTAACTCCAATTTATTTTTAGTTCTTAGTTAAAATATTACTTCTCCCCAAACATCTTCCTTAATTCTTCAATATTGATTGAACTAAGTGCAGTCAGTCTCCTGCTTACCCCAAGTTTTCATTAATCATAGTTTTTTTAAATAGTTTATGCATTCATCTTTGCAGTTTTCTCTACCACATTATTCTTTTCTAATTATAAAGTGAATGTTTCAAAGAGATAAAGACCCCCTTTTTCATGGAGCCCCAGAATAACTTTTGGAGGGAGGGAGACTGTTATATGATAAGAGAGTTAAAAGTTGTATCTAAGAATAAATTGATTCCAATACTCCATATTTTAGAATTTATAGTACTTTATTGGAAAGAGGGTTTGTTTATGATGGATGCTGGATTTTTAAAAGTTGGACAGTGGCCATGCATCAAAAAACGATTCTGTTAATATCATTGCAGTGGTTAGGCAATCTAGAATATGTTCAGCAATAAATTATATGAGGCATCAGATTCAATATAAGCTACATATTAGCCATTTACAATGAGGAACAAATCCATGACTACATTGTGGGACAGCATTATCAATTATGGTCATAGCAACATTATACATGGTCCTATATTTAACAGAATCCTATCTCATGGGAAAAATATGATAATAGCACACAAATAGTAATATTGACTTCTATGCAAGAAGTGAGTATGTTTCTCAAAGAACTTGAACTTTAGGGTCTTCTTTGCAAAGTACATGTTCAAATTAACTTTATAGTCTTGTGTTTCTAAAGAACAGACAGTCATCACATAAGCACCCCAAGGGCCATGAAATCAAAAGACCACAAGGTCAGTGGAAGGAACTCCATGCTTGAAGCAGGATTATGCCATGAACAGAAAATCATGTATTTGAATCATATTCCACCAAGTAATGAATTACAGATATGCATTCTCCCTGTTACCAACTAGCTACTTTCTATGTGTCACTTAGAAATACAAAGGTTTTTATATAAAAGTTTTTCGTTTTTACTTAAACATTGTTGAGGTTTACTCTGTTACTTGTATCACTTGTCTTGGTAGTAGGCTCCCAGTTTGTGCATTTACTGATGAACTGCATGGCCGCAAAGCCACAGGAAGAGATCAGCTTTTCTCTTGGGTGGAGCTCTGATGGGCTGTGGAGTCTTAATGTTGGAAACGGCTGCCTTCATGGTGTGGGGGTTCTTCTGGCTTCTTGAGAGGCTCTATTGGGATGGCAGGTCAGGGCTAGAAGCTACCTTTCCTCTTGGATGCCTCATGATCAGCTAAGCACAGGGAGAGCCTGTAAAAGCTCTTCCCCGTGTATCTTTGTCTCTGGTTCAAGCATACCTGGGCTTGAAATAGGCTTCACTGTATGGTGGGACTCTGACGAGCAGGGCTTGAGATCAGCTTTTTTCTTGGGTGAAACTCTGACAAGCTGTGGAGTCTGGATGTTGAAAATGGCTGCCCTCATGCTGCAGGTATTCCCCTGGCTTCTTGAAAGACTCTACTGGGATTGTGGGCCAGAGCTAGAGCCTGACCTTCCTCCTAGATGCCTCATGATTAGCTGAGCACAGGGGGAGCCAGTAGAAGCTCTGCTGCGTGAATCTGTGTCTCTGGCTCACACATACTATAAGTGCAATAAATTGACTTGAGTAATAGCCTGAGTCATGTCTTGTGCAGATTGTTTAACCAATTCAAAGAAACTATTAAACTTCTTTATTTTTAAATGGGGAAAACAGGATTTATCACAATGAATTAAATAATGATGTGTGGTGATATGCATTTAATAGATAATAGCTATTACTATCATCATTATTACTATATATAGAACACTTTTTTGTGCTTCTTTGGGTCAGGAACTATGGTAAGAGGAATATAAAGAGGAATAGGATTTGGGTCACAACCTATATAGGCAAAATGTCTTAGAGAAGATTTTTTCTGAACCATGTCTTAAAAAATATTCTTTAAAAAATCATTGAATTACCTTGAGATAGACCATTACAAAGCTGTTCATGTTTGGGCTTCAGTTATGCAATGATCCAACGCCTATAACCTATCTCTTGTCAGTGTACAATCCCACCACCAACGTCCTTTCACCGTCCCCCAGCATCCCCACACTACCAGCCTACCTCTGTCAAGCACTTTTCTCTTCTCTCTCTCTCCCTCTCTCTCTCCCTCTTCCCTCTCTCTACCTTTCTTTCTTTATCTCTTTCTTCCATTCTTTCTCTTTCTTTCTCCATCTCTCTTCCTCTCTCTTTCTCTCTCCTTTTGTGCCTCCCACAGCTTATTATCTTAGAAATATTCTAACCAAATAATTAGAGACAATGAGAGAGTATCACTGAAGAAAGAAGTATCAGCAAATGCAGAGTAGTGAAAGTCCCTCAAGGAATTGAGAAAGAATAGGACATACTACAAAGGAATTATTTAGAAGAGTTGTGCTATACATACAAAGCTAAAGCCAAGAGGTGAAGGTGTTTTTGTGTCAAAAATGAATTACTGCAGAATTTTAAGCAGTACAATAAGTATAACTCTTATTATTTTATAATGTTCCCCCATGTTATAGAACAAAGACTATTTAGAAAGATTCCAAACCAGGTTAAAGGTAACAGGTAGTCTGAAAGTGTAAAACTCTGACTATATAGTGCCAGAAAGATAATATAGCAGGTCAGGCGTTTGCCCTGCACATGGCCAACTTGTGCATTGCTGGATGTGACCTTAAAACAAATTTTTAAAAAATAGCAAAACTCTAGTTACAGTGGTGATTTGGAGTAAAAACTGGATTTGAAATATTTTACAAAGACTTTCAGAGGAATTTAAGTGCAATCACAAGGAACAGGGCAGTCAAGGATGACTCCTAGGCTTCTAATGTAGCAAGCAGGAAGGGGTGGATTCAGGTAAAGAGTGATTTGTGAAGAAATTATGAGATTATGTGGAGATGGAGCCAAGGTATGAAGCCAAACACAGGGAGAAAATTCAGACAAGATGAAAAAAGTTTTTGTTGGAATGACCTGTCAAACAAAAGCTGTCCTGGATAGATACCTGAAAAAAAAAAAATCCACACCTGTTTCCCAGAATTTGTTTCTTTCCTAATCCTATCTCCTTTGATCATGAAAACTAAATATCTATGATGGGTTAGGGTCCAAAAGGGGGAAACATTTGTTTTCCTTTAGTTTTTCAGTATTATGTCAGCTTATTCACGAGATGACTGCTTTGTATCCTGGATACCTTAATCCAGTATCTAATCTAGGATGAGGGTAAAAATTCAGAATATCTGCCAATTTATTGCAGATCAGGTTTGAGTGAGATTTCACATTGAGGCTTTAATGCAGAGTCAGAAATTACAGTCCAAAAACAAATATGGCATGCGCTTTTTTCACTTTACATATGATTTTATTTGTTTTGTTTATTTTTTGGGGCCACAACTGGTGGTACTTGGGAGTTACTTCTGGCTCTGCATTAAGGAATTATTACTGGTGGTGGTTGCAGGACCATATGGGATGGCAGGGAATGAACCTTGTTGACTCTGTGGAAGACAAATGCCCTACCTGCTGTACCATTTCTCTGGCTCCTAGATATGATTTTTAAAAATATCAATTATAGTATATTTATGGACACAGTTATGCTTACATCTTGTAATTTTAGACATGTGTGTTTGCTACCCCTATATAAACACTATATGAATATAGTTAATCCCCATATGAATAAAATCCTAAATATAAATATAATTAATATTTATAATATTAGAAATATAACTAGGATTCTAATATTCAAAGGGCAAAAGCAGATCAGCGATGTGGATTTTGCTTTGACAAGTGATTGTAAAATAGTAATGAGCTAAAATACTGAAATCCTGTGTTTGTTGGTTTGCCAATTCTTATCAGTTCATCACTGAAAAGAGTAAAGCCAATCACTTCACAGATCACTGGAAAGATCAAATCGGTCCAATGGGTGGTAATATTTCTATGAATATAGCTGATATTAACATTCCAATACTTCATTACACTGACAAAGATTGCAATGAGAACAGACAATGGTGCAAATTAATCTATTCTTCTGACAATCTGTAATGAGAATGGGATGTGGTTTAAAAAATTAAGCCATTCTTAGTACAGTCTCAAGATTGCAATCTCATGGTCTCTCTCAGATGCTATGTGTGCTGGTGATACATCATTGAAAAGTGTCAGTTTAACAAAGAATCTGTCTGTGTTCTTTCTGGGACAGTAGAAGGCATTGGCTTTGCATAGCCAGAGCCCTGCCTATTAAAAACAATGAAGCAGAATGAACTATGATTTTAGAATATATAGTCATTTTTTTCAAAATTCTGGCAAATTTATCTTAGTCTATAAACATTGCACCTTATTGCTCCTTTTTATGTGAATGCCTTGATTTACTTCCATAAAACAGAGGAGAGTGACAAGTTGCTTAAGAAATTGAGAACCCAGCATTAATTTATCTGTACTCTATTAATCATGGAGAAGTATAGAGTCATCCTCTCCACAATAGCCATCTTGCATTTGGACTGATGACAAATTACATGATTTGCAGTCTCTACTTTACAGTAACTCAATGTAATGTTTACTTCGTATTCATACTTAAAACCTCAGAATAACTTAAGCTAGTTCTAAACAGAAAAGAAAGGACCACAGGAGGTAGGGTATTTGCCTTTCTTATAGCCAACCCAGGTTCTGTCCCTAGCATCTTCTATGCATCCCTGAGACTGTTTAGAGTAATCCTTTACAGCAGAGCCAGGAATAAATCCTGAGCACTTTTGGGTGTGGCCTAGAAACAAACAAACCATAAAAGAACAAAATATAACAGCGATGTATTTGATATACTATTCTCTGGCATCAGACTAAAAGGAATCAATACACAATTAGATCTATAGACATTGATAGTTGTGCTAAAAATAACTAATGTTTATTGATAGTCTCAATGTTCTAGGTACTTTATGTACATTATTCAATCCTAAAATAACCAGAGGTTTGGGTTTTATTAGACTAATACAGATGCAAATGGCTTGGCCAGGGACCAGGGACCAACGTAGCTCCAAGGTTTTGCTCACACGTGGGGTGGGGTGCAGCCTCTCTGGCTGGACTTGGAGCAGGGATTTGGACTCCTCCTCCCATTCCTTCACCTCCATGTTGGTGGACATGACTGCAAGCTCCCAGCCACCACAGCCAGCAACACCGGAAGAGAGACACTCCAGACCCACAGCTAGCTGGCGCATGGCTACAGAGCAGCCATGCAACAAACAGTCTTAAATAATAATAGAAGTTAGGACCAGGTCCTTCATAGGATCGGTCACATTTATACACTATAAGGATCATTCTAGTTGCAAAAAACTGGGGAGGTTAATGGGGAATGGGGAATTGTAATGTCACACTAAAACTCACTATTCAATATACACATAGAGACATAAACCATTAATATAGGTAGGGCAAGTCACAAAGTGTAAGAGAAGAGAGTGAGAAATACAGAGACAGATAGAAAGAGAAAGAAAGGGCGCCTAGCTATAGGAGCAGACTGGGGTTGGGTGGGAGTGAATGTTTGGTCATTGGTGGTGGGAATGGGGCACTGGTGGAGGGACGGATGTTGGAACACTGTATGACAGAGACCCAATTATGAACATCTTTGTAATCGGTATATCTCACGGTGGTATAATAAAAAAATTAGACTAATACAGATGCTTAATACGTTTCAGGAAGAGGTATAGTCAAGACTTACTTGAATGATTTCTTGATCCCAAAGCACATGTATGTCACCATTACACAAAGTCCTCCTTGCCACACATTTAGGGGAATTTATACTCACAAAATAAAATTGATTTAATCAGATGCTCCTTATAAAATTAAAACAAAGGCAGACTGAAAATTAGGTCTTACTGAGAGTATTTCATACTCATACTACTTCACGTCATTGGAGTACTTCTTCCTAAATGTTCAGAACAAAAGGATGTTGTGGTGCCGGGAGATGAAACCAAGGTTAACGTCATGCCAATCAAGCACCTTACCTGCTGCTCTATACCTCTGGCAAAGCTCATTATCTTTATTCATTTGTATATTAAAGGTTTTCTGAAACTTGTTTTCTCGCATCTATTTCATTTCCAGTGAAATATATTTGGAACTACCTCAGTTATTGACTCATTTAATGAATGTCATGTTTCATCACTGGACACAGCTCAGGAGATACAATGGTGGAGTTGGGGGAGGGGAACAGTCCCAAGGAACACAGAGACAATTCAGTGGACTAAGCACCTGATCTGCAAGCAGGAAGCCCAGATTCAAACTTCCTCATTGTATGGTCTGGTCCCTTAAACATAGCCAGAAACAACCTAATAGCATGAAATCAGGAGAAGACCTGATCTGTCAAGTGTGTGCCCCCACCTCTCTCTCTCTCTCTCTCTCTCTCTCTCTCTCTCTCTCTCTCACACACACACATCACACACACACACAAGCTCAAATGATAAACAACTCCAGACATGAGGAAACTTCTGAACTATTTGCAGAGGCAAGCCATTAACTATGCTATTAAGCATACTCATATTATTGTATCTTAGCAGCATATGCTATCTTAGTAGGCATTCAAAGAGTGTTCCTCTAAGTTAAGATCTAAGTGAAAGTAGATGTAACAAGAAAAGAGGGTGCGAAGAGTGTTCCAGGCCAAAGGAATCACATTTCAGCATTTATGATCAAACTATAAAACACACAGAAAATGCATTAATACTTTATTAAATATTAACTTACTAATTTTTAAAAAGCTTTACTCTGAAAATATATTTTAATAACATATAATGCTCAATAATAATATTGCATAAAAATGAATGAAAGTTGCCATGTTGTGTTGAATGCCTGCCTACCTTACTGATTCTTTTTTTAATTTTTTTATTATACCGTCATGAGATGTACAATTAAAAAGATGTTCATATTTGGGTTTCAGTCATATAATGTTACAGCACCCATCCCTCCACCAGATCCCCTTTCTCATCACTAATGTCCCCTGATTCCCACCTCTCCCAGCCTATGTCTCTCTCTCTCTCTCTCTCTCCCTCTCTCTCTCTCTCCCCCCCCCCCCCCCCTCTCCCTCTCCCTCTCCCTTCTCTTATACATTGTGACTTGTAATACATATATTTAGAGGTTATCATGAATATCCTTTTGCCTACTTTCAATGCACAGTTCTAGGCTGGTATTATCATTTACAATAATTATTAGTACACTGTCCCTTTCTCTCTTTTACCTAACTTCTGACTGCCACATATTTGCAGTAGGTTCTGCCCACCGATAAGACCTCCTGATCCATGTTTTGTCTGACCTTGGATATTGGTATCATGCTAATATTTTATATACCACAAATAAATGTACTCATTCTATATCTGTCATTTTCCCTGTGGCTAATTTCACTCAGCATGATCCTCTCCATGTTCATCCATTTACAGGCAAATTTCATAAATTCATTTTTCCTAATAGCTGCATAGTTTTCCATGTATATCACTTCATTTTTATCGCTTGTCTTCCTGTTGTTCATCAATTTGCTCAAGCAAGCACCAGTAACATCTCCATACATCCTGTCACAAGCAAGTGTAACCCAAGGGCATCTGCTCTCTTCAGGAACACAAAGAGTCTCAAACCATTCCTTCAGGTCATAGGAATGAGATCGATAATTGCTACTGGTTTTTGGCATATCAAATACAACACGGTAGCTTGCCAGGCTCTGCCATGTAGGTGGTACACTCTCAGTAGTAGGCTCTCATCTCGAGCTTTACTGATGAACCTCAACAGGGAGAGATCAGCTTTTCTCTTGGGAGGAGCTCTGAGGAGCTGTGGAGTCTGGATATTGAGAATGACAGATCTCATGGTGTGGGGTTCCCGTGGCTTCCTGTTAGGCTCACTGGGATGACGGGCCATTGCTAGAACCTGCCTAGAACTGTATACAGTGTATAAATGTCAAAGATCCTGGGAAGGACATAGTCCTAACTTCCAGTATTATCTAAGACTGCCGTGCGCCCGGCACAGCTGTGGGTCTGAAGTGTCTCTCTTCTGGTGCTGCTGGCTGTGGTGGTTGGGAGCTTGCAGCCATGCCTTCCAACATGGAGGTGTAGGAATAGGAGGAGGAGCCCAAATCTCTTCTCCAAGTCCAGCCAGCATGGCCCTCCCCACAAGAGTGAGAGAACCCTTGGAGCTATGTTGGACTCGGCCAGGGACTGGTTGAGCCATTTACCACCCTCCGAGCTCCATGGGCTGCTTTCCATTGTGTAGATGTACCAAACTTTCTTTATCCAGTGGTCTGTTCTCCAGTACTGTTTTTTTTTCTGGATTCTGGCTATTGTGAATAGTGTTGCTATGAACATAGAAGTGTAGATAATGTTTCCACTGTGTGGATTTGGTCTCCCAGGATATATTCTCAGAAGTGGTATTCCTGAGTCAAATAGGAGGTCAATTTCTAGTTTTTGGAGAAATGTCCATATTGCTTTCAAAAAGACTATACCACTTGACATTCCCACCAACAATGATGAGAGTCCCTTTTTCCCCTGCCTCCACGCCAGCACTTGTTGTTCTTTCTCTTTTGGATATGTGTCCGTCTCTGTGGTTACCTCACTGATTCTTTTGATAGACAGCCCTTAAAATCTTTATATATAATTGTTGTTTTGATTTTCATTTCATTTATCATCTGATGTAAAGCAGTTTGCTCTTAATCTTAGCCAAAGGACAGAGAAGTGATAAATGAAGAGCACTTTTCATATGCCTTTCACCATCTATATGTCTTCTGTTCGTCTTTCCTCCATTCTATTATGCTGGTATTTTCCTATAAAGTTCACCAGTACTTTATATATCTTAAATACTAATACACTGTCAGATGAGTGGTAAATATTTTCTCCAATTTTTGGAGTGTGTTTTTGCACACATCAGAAAAGAACAAAAAAGAAGCAGCTGGCGTGGAAGTAAGGGGAAAAGGGGCCTCATTCACTGCCAGTGGGAATGCTGACTGGTACAGCCCTTTTGGAAAATAACTTGGGTACTTCTCAAAAACCTAGAAATTTTGTTTCCATCACTTGAACACTTGATCACTTGATCACTTGAATCCCGTTATTCATCGGTTTGCTCGAGCAGGCGCCAGTAACATTTCCATTGGACCCTATCACGTGCCAATGTAGCCCAATGGCATCTGGTTGATTCAGGAATATGAAGAGCCTCAAACCGTCCTTCAGGGTCTTGACAAAGAAGTCTGACCATCTTGTAGGTGGGCGGCCACATGATCTTTTGACATCCCGTGAGAAACAGTCACTCCACGTGTTGGAACCTGGGCAGCCGCTGCCTCTCGGGCCCAAAGAATCTTTGCGGCACTGACTTGTGAACATGTAGCCACATCCTGAAGACCACAGTAGGAAGCACAAGAGGACAGAGACACAGATACACCCAGCAGAGCAGATACCAACTTTCCTCCCGTTGAATCCCCTGCATTCCACGGACTATGAGAGCAACTTCCTACCCAAGTCCACCATCCTGATGGAGCCTCAGATGAACCCAGAGGAACCCCCCACACCTTGCTGGCAGCAATCTTCACCATCCACACTCCGAAGCTCCTAAGATCGCCATCCTAGAGATTAAGCCAGTCTCCAGCCCGGCTTGTCAGAGACCCAGCCTACAAGGACCCACCCTTCAGAGATCCACCCTTCAGAGGAGAGTATTTCAGGCCCAGGAATGCTTGCGCCACAGACGCAGATACACCCTGCAGAGCAGATACCAGATCTCTCCCTTAGCGCCGCGCAATTTACCTCCAAATTGCCATGAATATTCTAACCACCCCTCTGAGCGAGCCCCACAAACAACTGAGTGTATAGCACCCGTAAGGCAGAGCCTGGCAAGCTGTCCGATGCGTTTTGATATGCCAAAACCGGCAACAAAAAATGTTTGTTTCAATACAATACAGAAATTCCACTCTGGTATTTACCCCAAGGGCCCGAGAACTCTATTCAGAAAATACATCTGCATTCCTATGTTCATTGCAGCACTACTCACAATAGCCAAATATGAAAGCAGATCAAGTGTTCAACAGATGACTGAATTAAGAAATTCTAGTACACATATATGATGGAATACCAGTCAGTCATAAAAAACATGAAATCATAAACCTCATTCCTATATGTATGGTTATAGAGAATACTGTGCTGAGTAAAATTGGTCAGGAGAGGCACAGACACAAAATTATCTCTCTCATATGTATAATATAAATAAATAAAGTAGTGTTATAACAAAAGTCCATAAGACAATAAAATCTGAGAACTATATTTTGTAGGAAGCTTACCAGAAGGGAGGAGGTTAAGGGTAGATACGATGAGGAGAGGGAGAACACTGTGACAATAATGAAGGAAGGTGCAGGACGTGTTGCATAATTGTGTTATGCATGAAAACCTACCATGATCAGTACTGTAAACCACACACATAGAAGAAAATATGTTTTTAAAATCTTTATATTTGGAGCCAGAGAAATAGTGGAATGGGTGATTAGTGTCTTGCATGTGTCCTACCTGGGTTTGATCCCTAGCACCATGTATTTCCCCAAGTACTACAAGGAGAGAGCCCAGAGCACAGAGCCAGGAATAAGCCTTGAGTAACATTGAGTGTGTCCCCACAACAAAAACAATACAAAACAGATATATCTTCACTTGCTAAGGTATGATGAAAGAAACTGCAGGATTAGGTAGACCCTAATGACTGACCAATAAACTGAACTCAAGTCAATTCTCATTTAGTTTAGAAGGCATAGTAGATAGCTTTGTTTTGGAATTATGCTGTCCTATATGGAACCCACTAGATATACAGTTATTTAAATATATATCAACTGAACTTTAATAAAATTAAAATTCAACTTCTCAGTCATACTAGTCACATTTTCATTGTTCAAGCTGCTATAATATTGAAAAATAGAGAATTTTTTTACTGCAGAAAGTTCTACTAAAGAACAGTAGATTCTATTCTCATAGTCATTAGTTATTATTTTTGAATGAAAATCACTTGATCACTTGATCACTTGACTTCCCGTAGATCATCGATTACTCCAGCGGGCACCAGTAACATCTCAATATGTCCTATCACATGCGAGATAGCCCAAGGGCTTATGCCCGCTCCAGGAACGTAAAGAGCCTCAAACCATTCCATCAAGTCATGGGAATGAGGTCTATAATTGTTACTGGTATTTGGTTGCTGATATTTTAATATTTAATATTATTTTAATCACAGGAGAGCAAGGAACCGCTCTGCCCCATGTCTGAGAGTTTCTGGACCAGCATACCTGGGCAGAGCGGTTCCTTGCTCTCCCTGTGCCCAGCCGTTCATGAGGCAGTCGGGAGGCATGGTGGGTTCCAGCCTTGGCCCACCACCCCGGCAGAACCTCACAACAAGCCAGACGACCCCCACCCACTCCATGGGCGCTGCCATTTTCCACATTGGACTTCCCTCTCATCAGAACTCCACCCAGCCGACCAGCCCATCACAGCCCGGATCATCGACACCCACCCTGGAGCAGTTTCTTCCTCAATCCGGCCCAGGTATGCTGGTCCAGAAACTCTCAGACATGGGGCAGAGCGGTTCCTTGCTCTCCCTGTGCCCAGCCGTTCATGAGGCAGTCGGGAGGCATGGTGGGTTCCAGCCTTGGCCCACCACCCCGGCAGAACCTCACAACAAGCCAGGCGACCCCCCACCCACTCCATGGGCGCTGCCATTTTCCACATTGGACTTCCCTCTCATCAGAACTCCACCCAGCCGACCAGCCCATCATAGCCCGGCTCAGCGCCGCAAGCGGCCAGCGGTTCATCAATAAAAGCTTTATTTGGAAGTGTTTATAGAGTATGCCTCCCGCACGGCAAGCCTAGCAAGCTGCTCGTGTTGTATTTGATATGCCAAATGCCAGTAACAATTATATTAGATCATTCTCATGACCTAATATAATGGTTTGAGGCTCTTTATGTTCCTGTACCAAGCCGATGCCCTTGGCTCTACAGCATGTGACAGGACATATTGAGATATTACTGGTGCCCGCTCTAGCAAATAGATGATTAACGGGAAGATCGTGATCGTGATCGTGATTATTTTAATAGCGAACTTTCCTTCTTAAAGTAGAAGATAACATTTACATAAATCATTTAAACTATTTTAATCAGGATATAAACTTGATTAATGTGTTCACAGTCTTTTCTTGAATATGGAATACCAGAAAATTTCCCAGCTGTTAGTGTAACATGGCCTTTAGGCAAGACTGACAAAGCAGTCTCAAAGGTGACAAATTTCAATTCCATGACCCCTCATGTTGCATTGCCTGCTTTCTGGTGGAGGTGGTAATGAGTAGCACCACTGCCAAGAGTACATAAAACAGAGGGGAGAAAGAGATGCCAAAGGCTTACAGAACCTACTTTGAATAATGAACAATTAAACATCATTCATCTTAAAACAGATTAACAGACGCAACGCCAAGAAGCAAACAAGTAACTCTATATACTTGATAGCAGAACCTAAAGGAGTTTCAAAGGGAGAAATTTGGCACCTGCATCTGAATCTAACTAATTTTATGAATAGTCCCTCCATACCCATTAAGTTATGTATAATTAGTTTAAATCTGTTCACTACACTGGGTTATGAGCTTATAGTTGCACCACCTAAATAATATTCAAATGGTCATAAGGTGAATAATGGAGTTAGAAGATCAATGGTCATTAGCATCTATTTGCTTATTTGTTTGCTGATTTCCAAAGTATCTTAAAAAATAATTAAGCGTAATTAATGGATGCACTCTGGCAGGCTTTGTTTTTGTGGTCTCACAAAACAATGTCATATTATGCCAATGACATAATTTTATGTCATATTAGACTTACTAAGTATAAGCAACTATTTGGCTTTTGTTTGTTTGATTTTTGGTGTCAACAACTATAACCTGATAGTGGCGAATAATTTTTGATAAATGTAACAACAAAAATATTATATCAAGGATCATGAAGACAAAGAAATGAAATTCCTGATGTTCTTCAACTTAGAATATTGGACAGCTGGATCTACTGTTACAAGAAATATGTGAAGTGCTAGGATGGCAAATAAGAAATCAATATTTTTAATGCAAAAAAATCTACTGAATACTTTGGGAAATAGTAAGCCTTATTTACTGTATCACTGTATCACTGTCTTCCCGTTCATCATCGATTTGCTCGAGCAGGCCCCAGTAACATCTCCATATGTCCTGTCTCAAGCTAGTAGAGCCCAAGGGCATCTGCTTGCTCCAGGAATATAAAGAGCCTCAATCCATTCCGGAATGAGGTCTAGAATTGGTAAGCCTTATTATTTAATAAAAATGAAATTTAAATGGGCCGGAGCGATAGTCCCCCAGGTAGGGCATTTCCCTTGCACGCAGACAGCCTGTGCCGGTCGGGGTTTGATCCCAAGCATCCCATATGGTCCCCTGAGCACCACCAGGAGTAATTCCTGAGTGCAGAGCCTGAGTGCTAACCCTGAGCAATGCTGGGTGTGACCCAAAAAAGAAAAAAAAAGAAATTTAAACAACAAATAAGTTGGTCTGTTTACATTCATATTAGCAAGACATTTTCATAAAATAAGAAAAACCTAATTCTGGTATAGATACTATGATAATAGTTACTGAATGTATACTATATTATTTAGTAAAACAATTTATTTATATAAAAATTATTTTAAATTGTGTCCCTTGATATATTAGCTTTTCTCTTAAAATATCATAAATTATCTATAAATTCAGGAATATTACAATAAAGATATTCTCTGAAGTGTTTACATATAAGTATAAACAACCTAAAAATTGAGGAATGATTAGGCAAATCACACTAAATGCAGTCACTAAAATATATTAACATAAAATTAGAATACCTTGGGAAAAATGCTGATATTTAATTTAGGAAAGATTACTATGTTATTATGTATTGGACATGAGCTCAGGAACATAAAAAATATAAGAAATACTCAGAATACTTAAATGATTATTGCCTGTGAACATTAATATTTCATTTGTTCTAATTCTCTGTGTTGTAAAATTTTACAAAGTACTAAGATAAATTTTGCAGTTAGAAAAATTAGTATCTAATGATCAATAAAGCAAATTACTGATGAAGTTACGTTACATATAATTTCATTAAGCAACTGAAGCAGATCTATAAACAGCATTTTAATTGGAAGATTTTAGTGGAGGAGAGGTAATGAATATGGGTTATATCTCAAAAGTCATTAAAATATAGACATATGCTTATAGCATCACAGTCTGGAAGTCAGGAAGCAGCAATGGCCAGGAACTTTAGGCCTCCCACTAGTATAGCATATTTTTTGAGATATTTTAAAAAAAAACTTTCATATGTTTTTTAAAATGTACATATTTCCAATGTGGACCAAGATAAAAGAGCATAGAATCTAGAACAAGATGCTGTACAGATTATTAGTTTTATTTAAGATTTTTGGAAACTAAAAATTAGTTACACAATATAAATACATGCATTATAATATTTAACATATGTGGCTTTTAGAAGTATTGAAGGAGCTTAAGTATGCATATTCCATTTTTCCCCTAGTACAATATGTTTAAGGAAATTAGCCATAAATTTGGTTTCCATGGGAGTATAGTAATCACAGGTTGCAAGACAAAAAAATACTCAGAAATCAGGAATCTACAGTGAAGTTCCAAGAGTCACAATACATTGATGGGGAGTTTCAGGTGAGCAATATTCAGGTATCCATGTAGACAGCACTGGGAAGTTCAGTTACTGATATTAGCTAAAATGATGGATTTGAAGGATCTAACAGAACTGAGCAAATAGCAACTACTTTATAAACACTTTTAAAATCAAAATCCTAATATTTTTATAACCTATGATGGAATTTAAGCTTTTAAAATATAATCTCCTCTGCCCAAGTGCTACCAGTGCTTTCAGAAATGCAAAGTTCAGGGGCACTCTTTAGCCTGGAATTTAGCACACTGTATGGTTGGGACTAATCTGCCTTTGGCTCTTGACTTCCTGTAACATAAACAAATGTACATGATTATTTATTTCAAAAAATATATAATACACTAATTAATATCTGTATACTCTTTTGAATGTCCTTACTTTCATTTTCCTTTGTAAATTTCTTCTGTTCACTATTTGTTGAATGAACAGCTGAATGAACAATTAGAAAGCGATAGTATCAAAGTATCTATTATTTTTGCTTAAGTGTGGAAAATTTAACGGCACATAGGCCTCCATGAATGTCTGCTCTGGTTGCACAGATTAATTTTGGATGACTTTTTGTTGTCTGTCCATATGTTCCTTAAAATAAATATGTGAATTTCAAAACTGGCATGACCATTTGTTTTGCAGCGGCTGCCGCAGCAGACATGGCTTACCACCACATCAGACCTCCTATTGGCTATTCCATTCCCAAGCCCATATCATCTTTGCTGATGCGGGGTGGAATGCATGTCCTGAAGTGAGTAATTTTTATTTCCTCTTAGAAAATGTGTTATGGTCAAAATCTGTCACAAATAGTGTAACTCCGAAGTCTACTTTCAATGTGTATTTTAAGGCTGTCAAGACTGGAAGACTGATTTGCCTTCTGCTCTTTAGTCTCTAATTGCCTCAAGAAGTCTGAGAATCTCATATTTCTTTGCTGTTGCTCTCTGATTTTGAAATGTTTCTCACAACTGATTAGTGAAAGAGAGACTAGGGTATGACAGATGACTCAGTCTCATCTCAGTAGCAATTTTATTAACTACACTTGATCCACACTTAGTCATTTTCTGAAGCAAAAAAGTTGGCAAAAGATGGATGTGTGTGGCTTTTTCACCATGGGCAGACCTCCAGGCAAAGGCCCTGTGACAAGAGGTCTTGGGACTGACTCAAGCTGATGGCAGGTCCTCTTCTTTCAGAAGCTCTCTCAGTGGCTATGTGATAAAACAGTTCACAGTTTAGAATTTAAATGGAGGATCATGTTATAGAGGGAATATGTAAAGCAGGGCATATAAATAGTGGGGAAAATAACACTTCTAAGTATGATAATCTATCTAAAAGAGTAGCAGAGAACATTCCTATGATCTCAGAATGAAATTCCAGAATATCTGTTAACAAGAAAGGCTATTTCTTAACCATCTCAGAAAAAAAATGATGTCTACTATGATTTTAGAGACTGACAAGGAAGGAAAATTTCACTTCTTTATTCCTGATAACATAGTTTAGTACTAAGGGTCTAAGAATACCCATGTTAGTTTGTATTGTTATCTGTTGAATTATTTGTGTTTTGCAGCCTACACTGATTCTTTTGTTCTGAGTAAAAGATTAAAATTTCTTCACACAGGAGGAATACTAGGAGGTGGAGTCACCACTTGGAAAGAACTAATAGCTCTTATTTACTCAGTCCAAACCATCCTAGTTAGTGCTATTCTTTTCTAATATGACCATGTTTATTATCCCCCAGGGTCTAGTCCCTCTTCAACAAGGGTACAAAGTGAGACTCTTGTTTCCAAAAACATCTCACCTCATGAGAAATAGAATAAGTTCTAAGGAAGGAGTAAGCAAGTTTCTCACTCTTTTTATAAAGACAAAACCCAAGTTGTTCAAATTAAGCAATTTTCCAACCCCACAAGTATAAATGTAAAATTTATGGAACGTGGGTTGAATGTCCCAGAATAAATAGCCTTCCCTCCTGATCATCTAGCTAGCAGATTATTTTTTTCAATTGTCTAAAATCTTCTCTCACTGCCAGAATATAAGCTCCAGAAAATCAGGATCCTCTTTGGTCATTTTATTTTGTTTGCTGCTATAACCCTAATTCCTAGACCCTATTTAATAGACGTGTTAAAAATTATTGATCAATAAATGAACCACTACCACTACTAATAAAAAAGATCCATAATTCCCTCACTTGAATTTTGATGTACTAAATGTTTACTTGAAAATTACGTGACTTAAAATAGTTTATGAAAGCTTTTCCTGTCATTCAATACATACCCTGAGCATTTTTTCTAAGAATAAGGTGAAAAGTAGCTAATCTATAATGTTCCTCTCCTTATGGGGTACTAGCTATTCCAAAGTATAACATAAAATGCCAACATAGGGAATTCCTTCTGTTTATTTTAACTGATTCTTCAGGATTATACATAATTGACATATAAAAAATTAAATTTCAAGACATGAGCATGTTATTGGTGGCTCCTAAAAGATGTTTTGTGTAGCGTGGATGAGTTAAGCAATGAGTTAAGGAACTAAAAAAAATACAGCAGGTTCAAAAGAGGATAATTATTATAGAGGTAAATGTGGGGCCAGAGACATAGTACAGCAAGCTGCTGCATCCATCCCGGTCAATCCCTTAGGCCACATATAGACTCCTGACCACTGCTGTGAGTGACTCCTGAGCACAATGCAAGAATAACACCACCATATGTGACCCGAAACCAGTAAATTAATTTATGATAAGTAAACGACAACTACTCCCCATCAAAAAAAAGACAACCACTTATACACAAACAACCCTGAGAAGCCAAGATTTGAATTGTTAGTGGAAAAGTTTAATTACTAAGCATTGTAAGGCCTCTTTGTACAAGGTCTAGGCTTAGGGGTGGAGATCCAGGGGAGAATATGGATCAAACAGAAAGGAAGAAAACTTTCTGACTGGTCAGCAAAATCTAGGTTGGACAGATGGTGGACCCTAATTCTGCACTACGTAGCTCACATTATATAGTTGAGTTTTTTGTATGTGCTATGCCTAAGTCATTATTACATTGCTCAGAAAAGTCAGAAAGATAGGCACCATGCCAGCAGACTAAATCTTAAGGAAATGGGAGCAATGGGCAATGGGCAGGTTTCCATCCTTTCATTCAACAACAGTGTGTTGACTCTTTACCCCAAGAATAGAGGATTCAGTGTGCTCTCAATAGAGTGCAATTCCTACTGAGTTTATGGAGAGTAATCGAAGAAGCACATTAATGATTTTATAGTTATAAACTGAGATTAAGGATAACAAGATTAGGTGAAAGTGCATACTCAAGGAAAAGTAGCACATGGGGACAAAAGTGTTGGTCAAACAGGCTTCCTGGAGGAAATATTCCAGGAAGTAAACTCCAGTTTAATTTTAAATAGATCATGAGCATAAATAGGAATTAAGGAGGTCGGTAAGAGAGGAAAAACCTCATTAAAAAAGAAGAGAAAATGTATAAATCAATTGTGAGTAAAGACAAAGGGAAAGACATTAGTTATCTGAATACTGTAGCCACTGAGTGGTAAATTCCCTATGCCAAATATCATTGGAAACAAGTACATCTTTAGCTCTGAGATGCTGACAACATGCTGTTCTAGTCTAAACTATCATCAACTTTGCTATGTATTTTCTCTTTTATTTCCTATTATTATTTCTTTTGCATTTTCATCTCATATATGAGTTTCAATCAAAATGCAAAAGAAGGAACAGAGTCAAGACCACAGGTGATAGAATAGTGGAAACCTAACATCAGTGTCTAGGAGAAGGAAAGTAGTTGCTGGGAAACAGTGAGTTGTGTGGACAGGCCTGGAAGTTAAAGGGACAGCTTCTGGAAAGCCTTGGAAGTCAGAACTGAAATTTTAGGGAATTGTTTTTGACCCTAGAACAGTGAAAGGGTAGGACAAAAAGTGGTTGGGTTGTTTTGTGTAGGATTTTTTGTTGTTATTGGCAAAAATCATCTACATTTGATATAATGGGATTTTTTCAGTTAGCGTGAGCAAATGTATTTACTACCTACATATAGTGAGGCAAGTTCTTAATCTAATGAGCCTGGAACTAAGATGTGCTTCTTATTTTGTGTGGATTGCACACTACATGCTTCATATTACCTGGGAATATTTCTTGAAACAAAGGTTCTGAGGACTTACTCAGAATGTACTGAGTGAAAAGCCTCAGATGGGAGCCTGAGACTTTACATTTGAGCAAAGACCATAGGTGAATTTTAAGGGAAGCCTAGGACAGGGACATCAGCCATCCTGGCTGTTCACGCAGTAATCCACTTGATTACTACACAAAGACTGTTTTGGTTACCATGGGGACTCAGGAGCCAACTTCAAAGGAAGAAAATAGCATGAGGTGACTGTCTGGTTGCTGGAAATAGAGGAGAGGAAAGTGTCCTGGAGAATTGTCAAATCACCACAGACTAAGGAGCACCAGCTAGCAACCAGATTATTTGTTAGGCCCTAGATATTAGGCATGTTGTTAAGAGTGAAAGAATAATACAAGGGCTCAGCAGCAAGGTTAAAATGCTTCAAACAAACAGGAAATGAAAAAGAAGGATAGGGGGAAAAAAAGGAACCAACTAGGCTACAAAACTGAGGGAGCTGTCAATTAGAATAGAATTTATTATGCAAGAAATTGGCATAGATGCTCTTCTCACCAAAAAGGTGCTTAACAAAATGAGGTGGGATCAGGGGAGTTAGACAGATGGCACAGGAGTGAAGCAGAAAAATAGGGGAGAGGAGTTAGGAGATAAAAGCTAGATTTTGAAGCCAGGAAGTAAAGAAATAGAAAGGCAAGAGTTAAAGGGAGATTCAAAGTAAAAATATTATGCCATTTGTTGGCAATTTTGAATAGGAAAGAAAATGGAACATAATATGTATTAACAATATTTACACTTATGAAATAGTATTTTTAAACTTTTTATATTTCCATGTGTAAATATTAATACTGGACACATATGGAGTTAATAGAAAGAGTCAATCAATTGCCTTTTTTCCCTTTAGGACTTGCTAAATATATTATATTCTGTGATGGTATGCTTCAACATTTTACTAGAATATTAATAGTAAAATTACTTGAGTTTCCTTATTTTTAAATAATTATAACTTTGAATGGGATGTATATTTTCCTGTGGTTTTTACATTTAATATTTATCAGCACATTTAATCCCTGTTCACAAGCATTTACCCACAGAGAAAAATAATGGCATACCAAACACAAGAGATCAACCTTAAAAGCTTATATGCTAATGGTTAGTTAATTTTCAAAATCTACAGTTAATAACAATTGGCAATAAAGCTTGTTAAAATTTCTTTTGTTCAGTATCCATTGTGTTTTTCCTGAAGGCCCATTTACTTTCAAAGATTGAAGCTGAGATCTCCACCTAGTGGATTTATGGAACGTTACAGATTTTACAGAAACAGTTTATTATTACTGAAAACTTTTCTCTCTGAACTAACAAATTTTAGATTGTTTCTACTCCTTTTAAAATAATTGTAAAAGAAGAGTCATGAATGTTGAAATATATCAATATGCCTATCAGCTACTGTTAATAAACTCAAATTCTATTTTCATGCTATAATTAAGAAAACAGATCAGGCAAAATATGAATATATGTATTAAAATAGAAAGCAGTATTGCAATGCCAATAATTGAGATATGTATAATAATCTTCATAAAATAAACATCAAAAGTGTAAATGTGCTTTAGTACTTTTTCTTAATCTTTCATTTGCTTAAGGCTTATTTTTTATTTTAATGTTTGTTTTCTTTCCTGATCTAAGCAAAAATGTATTTCTCATATTCTCATCATTTTATAAACCAAGTTCAATTAATTTTGTCAGACATATTTTATCACTCCATCTTTGATTTTTGCACAACATTCATATATGTATTTAAAAAAATTGATGAATTCTTGATAATTTTTCTTCCATAAACTACATCCATAATGCATGTAAGGCAATGGGTATTTGTGTATCTTTTACAGAAAGCTAAGGTAAAAAGTGAATTTTATTTGAGCTATTTTCTTCACTTTGTTTTACCTCTAAAAGTGATGTATTAGTATGATCAGCAGATAATAAATGCAATTTAGCATTTGGTGCAGAGTTTTCAGCTTCATTTTTTCTAGAAATTTGAGACACTTCATTTTCTGCCTCAAAAATACTGTTTCTTAACTCTGGTAAGAGAAAAGATGCTTGTTTTAACTCCATTGTAAATGTACCTTCTTCATGTTCTCTGTTATCTTTATCTACTTGAGTACTTTGAACATCTCTTAAATCATGTATTTTCTTGTTAATTTGAACATCACTTTCACTACAAGGTACTCTATTTTCAGTTCCATGGGAGCTAGTAACACTCAAATCTTTAGCTATAATGGTGGTCTCACCAGAACTTGAATCAGATGATTGATGTTTTTCCTTTTTTCCCTTTTCCCAAATCTGCTGCTTTCCCTTTGTGGTGCCTTTTAAGGTCATCTGTGCAGTCTCAATTGATGTGCTAGAATTCGCTTTGCTTTTATCAGGTGTCTTTTCCTCTTCTTCCCCTATTATTTTTATCTCTAGTGCTTTGGGGCCGTCATCTCTGGGCAATGCCTCTGTGCTGTCAATTCTCTTCTCACTCTTACTGGTTAGTTGCCAAGTGGTTTGAGTAGGGAGAGAAGTACTGCTGTCCTTGGAAATCTCTATTCTATTTTGGTTGTGAATAGAATTTACCTTCATCAGTGTTAGTTTGACCTTGGACTGTGTCTGGGGAACGAGAAAGAAGTCTTCTGATTCTGTTTTCAGAAACTTGTTTCCTGTATCATTCCCTTATCCAGAATACAAGCAATTTCATGTGATGTCTGGGGTCTTGTCATTAATGTTTTTTCTTTGTCTCCAAGTATTTCAGACTTTGAGTCTTGTTCTACATGTTGCAAAAGTTTGATTTTTATCTGGAGTATGTTCCTTGTAGGTGCCGCTATTGTGGACACCTAGAAGTTGTATTTGATTCCCCAAGGACCAGGAAACCTGTTCACTGGTCTTTGATTTGTCTTGTTCCAAGTGCTTAGTGGGCTCTGTTGCCACTTGATCTGTGGCCTCCCTGGAATGGTGGGATGGAAGAATATCACTTGCTTTGTTTTTCCAATTAGCTGGTAAATAACTTGGTCCTTCCAATGAGGGGTTAGTGGCACCTTCCATTTCTTCGGTTGAGACCTGAGTGTGTGAGTTCCTGCACTTAGCTAGAATAAGTGTGGACTGAGGTAATGCTGAGGAGTTTCCATATAAAATGTGCCCATCATGGCAGCCTTTATCTTTTACAGAATTCTGGCTGGCTACAGATAAGTTGTTAGTGCTGAGCAGAAGGACTTTTTTAGTATTTTTTTTGTAGTTTGGGGTGTGCTTTGTGGCATGTTTGAGAGCCAACCGCTTTGAAGTGAGTCTAACATAGTTGTTACTCTCTGGCTGTCGGTGAAAATCTACAGGGGTCATAAGGTTTATTTTGGTTTCTTTCTCCGAAGCTTTGGATAATTTATTAGGAAATAACATGATATGTTTGTGCTTCTTTGGGAGTACTGGCAAGATCTTTTCTGGATGGACTCTAACTTTTCTAAAAGGATGCATATTTAATTTTATCTTTAAATTTCGTCCTTTAATTTTTCCTTTGAAGTCAGATTGATTAGTTCTCTTTTTTTTAATAATCTGTGGATCAGTGAACCAATTTTCTCCCTTGATTTTTCTCCTGAAGAGTGTTGCATCTATTGAGATCCAAATTGATTGTGTGGCTACTTTGATTTTTCTGCTGTTTCCAATGGGTTGAGGTTCTGGGTGACATCACGAGTCTATTTTTCTCAACTAAATCAAAGTTGTGGAAATCAGCCGTCTTTGGAATATATGTTTTCTTGATTTTTGTTGGTAAATTTGATAACTTCATGTTGTCCTCATTCATAAGGAATTTTTCTATTGCACTGTTGATTTGGAGTTGTTCTTTTACAGGCTTTGAATGTTCTCTATGATTTGGCTTCTTTTGCTTCAGATAATCTAGAAATTGATCACAGGGCACATATTTACAGATAAGAGAATTGCTTGGCTGAAAATATCTAGGCCTGTTCTGTTTCAATAGTCCACAAGGATCATGATATTTTGATCTATGTTTTTCTAAGATCTTTTGTATGTAGCATTCCTCAAGCTCACAAGGCTTAGATGAGGAGCTTGTAATAAAATGTCTCTGCCTGTGAGGTTGTAAGCCATTGTCTCCCTTTTCTATTGGAGGCTGCCATGATTCATTTGTTAAATGCTTTTCAAAACCTTCTCTTGCCAAGGCTGAAGCGGGTGTTGCATATCTTCTACTAAATGTGTCATTGCTGATATCTCCTAAACAATAAATGCAGGAATTTAGCAATGAGCAGAGTTTTATTACCCCAAACAAACAGGTGTATTGGAAAAACGTCAAAGGTGCAAAAATGAATTCTAATTATGATGAATCTTGAATATTTTTCTAATTTTTAGGCAAACCTACAAAGGAGATTTGGCACATCTGTGTTTTTGCACAATATCCTTTAAATGGGGTGAGTGTTCAGGACTATTCCTGACTCAATTCTCACAGACCACTCTGTGAAGGGGACTATGAAGTGTTGGGGACCAAACTCATTGCCACCACATACAAAGCAGACATTCCAGCCCTATGGACTATCTCCTTAACCTGCAATGACATTCTTTGTTGCCATGTCTTAATATGTTGCCGTAGTGATTTAAAAGTTGTTGGATTAGAGGATGAGGAAGACAGTATTCAGATCAGGTGGCAGATGCTTGCCTTGCATGCAACCAACTGGGGTTTGATACCTGAAACCTCCTATGGTTCCACAAACTTTACCAGGATGATCCCTGAGCAAAGTCAGGAGTGAACCCTAAGCACAGGAAGATGTTAATCAAAATGAAAAAATATCTGTGGAATTAGAAATAAAATATTAATATTGTGCATATTTAGGTTGGTTATTGATTTGGTTAGAATTAAATATGCATAATATCCAAATGGTCATTTGGATTTACTTACCCCTTGGAACTAAATATTAACGGGATAATTAATATAATACTGTATAGTATTTTGAAAAAAAGAACAACCTCAACAACAGGTATGACTGGCTCCATCAAAACAGAGACCAAGAGACCGTGTATTTTATCTAACATCATTTAATATAGTATGTATTAAATATTTGTTGAATGAGTAATAATTTTGAAATATTGCTTTATCAGCTTCTGCTTTGTTTTTTTTTAATTAGAGGGTGTTTTGTGCCACACCTTGATGTGCTCAGAGCTTTCTTCTGGCTCTGTGTTCAGAGATCAGTCGGGAACCATATGTGGTTCTGGGGGATTGAACCTGGATTGGTCATGTGCAGGTCAAGTGCCTTAAACCCTGCACTGTCTCATCAGCCCTCTGCCTAATATTTAAAATGGTGCAGATTACTATTACATTAATTGTGTGTTTTAAATAATATCAACAACAAATTAATAAATAATATTAGTAATTCATTAAGAATATACTATAATTCAGGTATTGTGCTAGATGTTACTAATCAATCATTTTATTTAATATGAAAGACATGATCCACTGGATAAATTTCATAAACTTATCACCATAGCAAATGACAAACAAGTTTTACAAAGTTTATAGATTTTTCCTAGTCATGACAGCTAAGTGATATGGGCAGAACTAGTCTCAGATCTCTCTAAACCTTATTCTTTGAACCCCAAAACAGTAAGTTTAAAATTTCTTAAACTTATTGTTACTCTTGTTCACAAAACAGTTCACAAAAAAAGGTTAATCAACATATTTTATATGGCAAATTATATATAAAGTTTTATTTTTTAAATCGAGAAACAGTTATAGTGATTTAAGAACTAGACTAGTGGGGCCTGAGCGATAGTACAGTGGCATTTGCCTTGCACCTGACTGATCCGGGTTCGATCCCGGCATCCCAAGCACCACCAGGACTAGCTCTTGAGTACAGAGCCAGCAGTAAGACCTGAGCATTGCTAGTTGTGACACAAAGAGCCAACAAAAAAAACTAAACAGGCATCTAATTGTAATCTAAGGCCTGTCATCAGCTTAACCTTGAAGAAGCTAGTTTCTAAATATCAGGATATTCTACTCTATGGGAATTTCATATAAGTATAAACTCATTCTTGAGCAAGATTTTGGAGCTTTTATCAGATGTTAGAGTCACAAGAATTGAAAATAAATATTAAGAATTAGCAAACTAGATCCAATCTAAAATCTCCCCTATATACCTTTGAAATTCTACGATTCTGTGTTTCTGACCAAGAAAATACAGAATGATACTGTGTCTTACAGTCTGTAGTTCTGGAGTTTTAATTTTTTGATGCTTTCTGCTCAAATATTTTGGTCTATAGCTCCATTACATGTCTGGAACCTAGCATTATTTTAATGTCTTTCTTATAAAGAAAGACCAGGTATGCCTGATCCAGAGACTCAGATACACGGGGCAGAGCTGCTACTGGCTCTCCCTGTGCTCAGCGGATCATGAGGTGCCTTGAGGGAATGGAAATTCTAGCCCTGGTCCACAATCCCAAAAGAGCTTCTCAAGAAGCCAGAGGAACCACCACAACATGAGGGCAGTCATTTTCAACATCCAGATTCCACAGCTCGTCAGAGCTCCACCCAAGAGAAAAGCTCATTTCTCCCCAGTTCATCAGTAAATGACTAGAAGAGAGCCTAATACTGAGAGTATATCACCTGCACGCAGAGCCTGGCAAGCTACCTGAGTTGTATTTGATATGCCAAAAAAAACAATAACAATTATAGAACTTATTCCCATGAGCTGAAGGAATGGTTTGAAGCTTTTCATGTTGCCGGAGCAAGCAGATGCCCTTGGGCTACACTCAGCAAGCGACAGGAAGTATGGAGATGTAACTGGTGCCCGCTTGAGCAAATCGATGAATGACGGGAAGACGAAGTGATACAAGTTCTTATAAATAACTGTACTAGTTTGACAGATGTGTTTTGTGAAACAAGAACTGGGTTTTAAATATTAAAATACCCTATTCCTTCAATAGAGAAGTGTCCCACAGCAAAGAAGGGCATGAGAATAAGTTAAAATAAAACAACTTATTAATATGATTCTTTTGGCAGGTTTAATATTTGTTTCTTTATAAACAAAAAATCTGATCTTTTTTCCTTGACCACCCCTTTTGAGATAAAAGTCCACAAAATTGGTAAGAATTGGAGTCTGAGGACTGCAATAGGATAGATATATATACTGCCTATGTCACATATACAGTAAAACATGTATTTATTATTCAGTTGTCCCAAAATATATCCTTAAGTCCACATCCCCATAGTAAAATTTTCTTGTTGCAGCACCTCTGACATTCTTATTCTGAGAAAGACCTCTGCTTGTTGTAAGCCAATTCAAATAAATGACAGGAACCTCTTTACAGAGTAGCTGTCAAAGTTTTCACTGCTGAGCCTGAACACTCACCATACTATTCAGGGAGAAAAAGGAAGACCTTTAATTCACTGCTTCCACCTAAATATTGACATTGCCCGTGTACAGTGGGTAGATGTCACGGCCAGATTCACTTGGCTCCCAACATGGGACAATGAATTAAGTCTTGACTTTCCCTGGACTAAGAAGTTATCATCCCTGACAGCTCAGCAAGAGAAGTATGTGTCTTGACATCATCCCTGAAATGAATCACTAGCATTAGAAGGCCTATTCTTCTAATATGTCATGATCTGAGAAGGTTGCTTACTGCAGAATTGGCATTAGAGTACAAAGGATATAGGAATGGAAGCCGATACTCAGCCTCCCATAAATCTTAACAGCAACGGTACTGTTCCTGTTTAAAACGTTTCTTAAAAAAAAAATATAAAAAAAATTAAAAAAATGCTAGTTTTTGGGTCACAAAACTCACTTCCCAGTAATTCTAAAATATACTCTGAGGGTAGATTGTCTCCATCTCTCTCTTTCTCTCCATCTCCACCTCAGTCCAAACACACACACACACACACACACACACACACACACACACACACACACACTTGCATGAACACAGTCTTTAGAAGTAGAATAGACAGAAATAGGAGACATGATTTTATGGCATTCATTCTCTTGTACAGGAAATTAAAGGAAGCTACTTCCCTCAGAGGACAGTAGCAAAGATTTTCTAAAACGAGAATAACTCACCTATTGTTGTTATGTGTTGTGGAAGAGTTTTTAGGCTGGTCTTTCCCAGACTCAAGAATCCTTAGATTTTCAAATCTCTCCGGACAGTATCTTGTAAGTAAGCTTGCTTCATTAAAAACTGCCATATTCTCAGGAGACTCTGAACATGCAGACTTCAACAATCTGCCACCAGCACAGAAGAAAGTGCTGTCTGCCCCATGGCTCCTGCCTTTCAGGTTTCTAAATGATCTGTCAAGGACTGTGGATTCAGAGGCCAGTGCTACTTGATGGCTATTTTCCTGTGAAAGTGGCATTTCCTTTCTGGACCCCACAATGGACATGACCTTTATCTCGTTTTCCTGAGTTAAGTGGCAGTTACAGTATCCCTGAGCGTGGTAATTTCTTGCCTCATGAGCACGCAGGGGATTCATCGAAGGTTCTGCAACAAAGATTTTCTGATATGTGTTCATTTGCTTTGCCTTGTTGGAGTTTCCAGTTAAATATAACTAAGCCTAGGCAAGTGAGACCAACAGCTCCTATGATAAAAATAGAAATCATCAAAATATAGTTTCATAGGAAGAAACATACAAACCATTAAATATGAAATCCACAAATATTATATTTGTTAAATAGTCAAAGGGAATCAGAATGAGTGATAAATACAGTAAAATAACAGTCCAGACATGGTTCTGCTGTTTAATTTGGATCTTTCATGGTAGCTATTAAAATTTTTTAAGAGACCATAACATCTTGAGTTTCTGTGGTAGAAAATGTTTTATGGATGGAAGTTCATTTATAAAAAATAAGTCATGCATTAAAACTATTTTTGACTTGGGAATGAGTTTAATTTCATATTTTCCATGTCTAAATTCTAGAGTCAATAAATGTAGACAACATTTAGTATAGTCCCGAAATTCTAATGTACCATAGCCTCTTCTTCCAAAAAAAAATGATTCTGTCAGTTGTCATCACATTTTAGTGATACTAAAAATCCACAACCTTTCCAAATATATTGTTTCCCAATTACATGAAAGTCAAATTACTTGATCTTCAAAACTCTGAAATCTGACCATAACGCACCTTCTCAGTCTTTAAAAATATTCTAAGTATTTTCCTCATTCATATGTCATATTTCAAATTCTTCATTGATCTCAAAAAGTCTTATGTATATCTATAACACTACACCTATTTAAACTTATTTGAATTTTTATTATTTAAAATATTAATAAATATTTTCAAATTTGTCCTCTATTTGCTTTCTTTCCCATTTTTCAAAGATCTCTCCCTTCTGTTAATTCCAACAATGAAATATTTAGCATCTAACCACAGACTCCCCTAGTAGTTTCATTTAATTCTCTTATAGATGTAGCTTATTCTTTTAATAAAATTATAAAAGGAAGTGTTTTATATGGTGAAAGTTCAGATTCTAAAGCTTTTTTCTTATCTCAATAAATCACATGCTTTCAAAAATATCTGTGAACAAAATTCAACAATATATTAGATAATATATCATGATTTAGTGGAATTTATTGCAAGACTGCAAGGATAGTTCAACATATGCAAATATATTCAAGTGATATATCAAACCAATAAAATAAATTTTAATAAAATTATTTCAATAAATTCAGAGAAAATTTTAATCAAATTCAGTATTGATAAATAAAATAAAATTGGTGTAGAATGAAAATCCTAACTATAATAAAGGCTGTATATGATAAATGTATAGCCAATATCATACTTAATAGTGAAAAACTGGAAGGTTTTCCCTCTAAAATCAGAAATAAAACTAGTCTTATATTCTCACCACATTATTTATTGGATGTTCTAGTCCAAGCAATCAGATATGATAAAGAAATGAAAGATTAGGATTATAAAAAAGAAATAAACTCATTAAATATAAGTTACTTATAGAAAAGTGTAAACTGTACCAGAAAAAGATAAGAAATAATTTAAAAATTAGTGGTTCCAGGTTACCAAATCAGTAATCAGTACACAAAAGTCAGCTACTTTTACATATATATGCAATAAACACATATATGGAAAGAATAATACTAAATGTTAACACATTCTCAAAAAGAAAAAATGAGAGTGAATAACTGAAAGCATGGCATTGATAAAAAAAAAATGAATGAAACAAAGGAATTGGAGAATATTACATGCCCATGACTCTGAGAAATCTTAAATTTTTTGTAGATTTGTGATATCTGAAATATTAAAAATAATTCTAAGAAAAAAGCAATAAAAATTGAAGGACTTATGCTTCCGAACTTGAAACTATACTACAATGCTATAGTATTAAAACTGTGGTTCTAAAATAAGAATAGACACACATATCAATGAAATGAACAAAAGAACAAAAAATAAAAACCCTTTGATCTGAAGCACAGTTATAGTTACCAGAGGAGGGTAAAGGTGAACATAGAACAGATAAGGGTGTTTTGGTCGGTGACAAATGATGATTGGTATTTGGTGGTGAGTGAGATTTATGCAGCTTCTGAGGAAAGATGCTGTATATTGATATCAATAAAGTCGTGTTAACCAATATCACCAGATTTAAAACTCAACAGTAGTTGCTCTTTTTTCTTTACTACTAACAATTGTGTATAACTATTGTTTGTTTGTTTGTTTTTTGGGGGGGACACTTGATTTTTTGTCTGTCCCTCACTACTCAAAATACGTGTTATGAGAAAATGTCTTATTTAATACTTTGTGTCCAACTTTGGCACATAGAACTCCACTTTATTCTTAAATAAACATAATCTCTTTGTGAACTTAATAATGAAACACTGAATGATTAAATGTTACAAACAGCAAAGTTCAGGAAAACAGACATCAGCATAAATTGAGTTAGGAGCTTTGTGCTCTAAATCCAACTCTGTCTGTGTGTTGTTGGTGGCCATGGACAAATCAGCATTCACAAAGAGTTCAGTTGCCTGACTCTAGCATGCCCTAGGCTTATTGACTAACTGCACTGTACCTAGTTCCTTGCACTGCACCTAACTTTACTTAAAACATGATGGATTTTACTTATCTTAAAAAGAAAAAAAAAAAGAAGTACACCTCTCATGGTTATTTTTTTGGTTGTTGAATATGAAGATAAACAAAAGAGAATAGCAATTGCTGCTAAAATTCTCCAAACTTTATACTATCTTTTTTTAAGTATTTTATTATACCACCGTGAGATATACAGTTACAAAGATGTTCATATTTGGGTTTCAGTCATACAGTGTTCCAGCACCCATCCCCTCCACCAGTGCCCATCTCCTACCACCAATGTCCCCGGTTCCCTCCCCCTCCCTCAGCCCGCCTCCATGGCAGGTTCTTTATTTCTTTCCCTTTCTCTCTCTTCTCTCTTTTACTTCCCTTCCAGATTGTGAATTACAGAACATACATTAAAGGGTTGTCATGTGTATCTTTTGCCTGTATTTAATGCTCAGTTCTAGGTTGGTATTAGAACTTTCGACAATTGTTAGCACACTGTTCCATTTACTGTCTTACCTAGCCTCTGACTCCTACACATTTGTGATAGTTTCCCCCTTTGACAAGAGCTCCTGATACATGTTTCACTTGACCTTGGATATTGGTATCATAATATGTACATATATATTTATGTCATGCAAATAAATGCAGTCATTCTATATCTGTCTCTCTCCTTCTGGCTAATTTCACTCTACATGATCTTCTCTATGTCCATCCATTTATAGGCAAATTTCATAACTTCATTTTTCCTAACAGCTGCATAGTATTCCATTGTGTAGATGTACCAAAGCTTCTTTATCCAATCATCGATTCTCAGGCACTCTGGTTATTTCCAGATTCTGGCTATTGTGAATAATGCTGCTAAAACTTTATAATAGCTTACCAGATCTTGAGGTCTAATCAAGCTCCATTTTAATTCATTTTAAAACAGTATACTATGGTATACCATTGTATACTATATATTTTTCTATTATTAGATTGCAAATTCGGAAACGATCTACTGCAATTAACACAATCTATTGTAAACTATGCAGAATACTATCAGACCTTTAAATAGTTTATTTATTTAAGGACACGGCTGTTTTAGCTATTAATTCTTTGACATAATACTAGTTTACAACCGTGTAGCTTTTTATATGCTTTAGATGTATAGAGTACATCTAAATGTACTTTAGAGTACATCTAAAAATAGTACATCAAAAGCTGTACCATGCTGATCACCAAAGTCTCAGAAACTCTTAGACATTATCCAAAGCACCTTTCCCTTCTGCTTACCCTTCTTTAGATTGTTTCAATTCTATTCTCAATCTAAGAGACTTTCTTCAGACACTTCCCACACTCTTCCTTTGTTTCCTCCTGCCCCTCAAGGTGTTACAGGTGTGGCTGTGGTGCCCAGCTGTGTCGGCAGGTGGCAGACAGGAGACAGACTTGTCTACACCCCCAGGGCTCTGCCCTATGGGCCCTGGATGGTTGGTGGTCTGACATAGAAAAAGACTGAGATGAACCCAGAGTCATGCAGAGCCTGGCTAGCTACCTGTGGTGTATTCAATATGCCAAAACAGTAAAAATAATGGACCTCATTCCCAACAAAAGGGGATGTTACTGGTGCCCGGGCCCACTTGAGCAAATCGATGAACATCAGGAAGACAAGTGACAAGTGTATACAGTATTGACTAAGCAAATCATTTTAAAAATAGACACAAAAAGTTAGATTTGGGAGCAAAACCTAGAGTTTGTGTTTACCTAAACAAAATTTTGGTTTCAAAATGTGAAAACTTTTGTAAATAATACAACTTATAAAACACTATACACATCTCTTACAGAGTAAGAAAAGTCAGGGTTCGAATCTCTGTTCTGACTACACTTTTGGGAAAGTTTCCTAATCTTTTAAAGCCTTTCACCCCTCCTCTGTCAAATGGTGATAACTGAGACCACTCTGTTAAATGATATTATATATGATGTGCTTGTACTTTATATAATAATTTAAATAGTAATGCTTAATAAATGGTCATTGTAGCTTATGATTATAATTATTACTTCTACTGTTTAGCCTTTGTTGTCGTAGTAGATCCTAGAAAACTCAGCTGATAGGAAAAGTACTCTACTCCCCAAAAAATCATTAAGATCCCTTGTATAGGCCTGAGTATATAGTACCAAAACAAAGATCCTGAGTATAATAGTACAGTAATCTGATGCTTGCTTTATATGCAATTGAGATCTTGGTCTGATCCCCAGCAACTTATATGGTTCCCTATGCCTGCTAGGAGAGATTTCTGAGTGCATTTCCAGGAGTAAGTAAGCCCTGAGTTCCATGGGGGTGTCCCCAAAAATAACTGTATGACTAATGCAGTTACTAAGCCAGATAACCAAGGAAAGAAATAAATTTTCTTTAATACAATGTCATCAGCAATTGAAATGGAGTAAGCATAATCTGATTTAGGATAAAGTGTGTGTCTCTAATTGTGTCTAAATGGCATTTTCCTGTTGGTGATGGTAGAGCTATATTTGTATCACATTACCAGTCAGGTATGGTCACTTTCCATTAATGCAGAGAACGGAAGCAGCAAATGAGGCTTGTAGGTAGGCTGAATGTGTTATTAAGAAGATAGTTGGATTTTCATTGCTGTGGGCATTTTACTATTATTAAAACATGTTCTTACAATCTTTCTGAGTTAAAAACAAAATGAAATATTGGAAAAGTAATGATACATTCTCACTGAAGTACTTAATACTTGTTACAGCTTTGTGTAAGTTTTCTGTTTTTATCTACTACACACATTAGCAGAATGGGAAGGATCAAGATCTGAGAGTTTTAGCAATTCCTAGCCCCCCACATTAGTAATTCAATGCTAGAGCCTGAAGATGTGGTGCTGCTTAGACTCTGCTGTTTCCAGTACCACCAGATCCATCCAGCAATGCTCAGGTATCTCTAGAAATATACCCAGTGATGCTCAGGAGGCCCTGTGGTACAAGGAATGGAACCTACCTGGTTCCTGGCCCTTGTTGGTTTTTAATAGGAATATCTGTTACTCCCTAGAAGTGGGTTTCTAGTAAACACACCTAGGAACACATCTTCTACCCTTTACCTTTTGTCTTATATGATAAATTATTTATTAATGCAATAATTGACATGGTTGCACAATTATTTCAATAACAATCTTTTTGATATGAATCAAATTCACTTCCTACTGAATCTGATTATTTTTGGCAGTACTTTGTTATCTAATCCTGTTGCAGATCTCCCACCATATGGCCCTATTAAAAGTGCAACTGGATTTAAAACATTGATGTTTGTTGTATAGGTATACCATAGTTACTTTAAACAAAATTTATTTCTTCTGTCTATTCTTGAGCACTTGGGTTGTTTCCAGATTCTGGTTCTTATAAACAGTGCTGTAATGAATATACAAGTGCAGATGTCATTTCTGCTGTGTTTTTGCATCCCCAGGGCATATTCCTAGAAGCAATATTGTTGGGTTATATGGGTCATATGGTATATTTACACAGTGGAATACTGTGAAGTTATTATAAAAAAATGAAGTCATGAAATTAGCTTTTAAATGGATGGCCATGGAGGGTATCATGCTAAGTGAAATGAGTTGGAAGAAGAGGGACATAGAATGACTGTACTCATTTGTGAGATATAAAAATACATAGCATGAGACTAACATCCAAGGACAGTAGAAACAAGGGCTAGGAAATTGGTCCCCAAGTCAACCAATGCTGCCTCAAGTGCTGGGGAATTGGTATTTGGAATAGAGAAGTGACCTCTATGAAAATGATGGTTTGAAGTGATCACTCTGGATGGGAGATGTGTGCAGAAAATTGTTGAAGAACCAAACATAATGGCTTCTCAGTCTCTACATTGCAAACCATAGTATTCAAAAGTAGAGAGAGAGAGGGAAAGAAGAAAAGTGCCTGCCATAGAAGCAGGTTGTGGAGGTGGAGTGTGGCAGAAGAGATACTGGGGACATTAGTGGCAGGAAATGTACACTGGTAGACAGATGGGTCTTGGA
Source organism: Cryptotis parvus (assembly GCA_021461705.1). Lineage (NCBI taxonomy): Eukaryota > Metazoa > Chordata > Mammalia > Eulipotyphla > Soricidae > Cryptotis > Cryptotis parvus. The sequence goes on along the minus strand of JAJIBD010001503.1, from coordinate 201,087 downwards.
GCATTGTGTGATTAAAACCCCATTATGAAAGCTTTGTAACTGTGTACTTTACATGATTCAATAAAAATTAATTAAAAAGTGTTAATGTTCAATGAATAAACTATAAATTCACTAAGGAATAATGATTTATAAGACATTTGAAGGTCATAAATTCAATCTTAGATGTCATTTGGAGTGTCTGGTTTATCATATGGAGCACTATCATATTTCTCTCCCTCCTATCACCACATAAATACTTATCACCACAGTTTCCAGTGTGCTAAGCTTCCAGTGTAAGCTTAGCACACGGGAAGCTTATCAGGGAAACAGTATAGAGATATGTCTTGCCTATTTTGTCCTTAATAATGATCACTTTATACCAATCACTCAGTTAGATGTATTGATTATGGCTACATATTTTTTTTAAGTTTTAAGCTACCATAGAAAATTTTAAAAGTTGAATACTATCATCTTTTATGCTATTCTGAAGAGAAATGAAACCTGTTATGCAAAAAGTTGAGCAAATATAAATTTTATAAGCCCCAAGAAGAAGGAAGCCAAGATATAAAGAAGTTAATTATTCTACCCAGAATCATGGAGTAATATTAAGGAGTCAAACCAGAATTATCCAAGAATAGAGCTCATGTGTTTAATCAGTTTGCTGTACAACAACTATAAAGTAGGATTTTGTATTGACCATAATAATATCTCCTTTTATATTGTATAAAGTCCACTCTACCTCCTTTTCTACTACAGAGATGTGATTGATTTTCTTGAGAAAAGGGACACTCTCATCACTTTTTTAATCCATATTTCCTAGCGTCTTAACAAGTGTACCAGTATTCTTTCGTTTGCAATTAATGACAATTTATAGATAATAACTTTTTTTGCTTTTTTTGGGTCACATCCAGTAATGCACAGCCAGGGGTTTCTCCTGGCTCTGCACTCAGGAATTACTCCTGGCGGTGCTCGAGGGACCATATGGGATGCTGGGGATCAAACCCGGGCTGGCATGGGCTTGCCGCATGCAAGGCAAATGCCCTCCCCGCTGGCTATCCCCTCCAGCCCCTATAGATAATATTTATGAGATACTATTTATGAATTACAGACCAGAAAAATAAATTGTATGTTGTCTTACTCTGAATCAGACTGCCAGTGAATGGTAGACTGATAGAATCAATGTTAGAATTCTGAAGTTCTGGTCCAAACCTTTTCCTCTATGTTAGCTTCTCTGGAGCTAACCTATTGCAAGGAAATTCTTGCAATCAACACAAATCAATTAATCTCCCCAGACTATGAATCATAACTCTACCCACAAACCCTAGAAAATTCCTAAAAGGCTGAAAAACATATCACATAGTAGTCTTCATGATTACGGACAAGAGAAGGGAGAAGAGGACACATATCCTAGCCATACCTGCAAAGCCAAGAACACTCAGTAGGGCCACATCCTGCCCTGGAAGGAGGGCTCTTCCATCCTTTAGAACCAGAGTGAGGTTAGGAGCCTTGGAATCACAGTTGGTATCTGACAGCTTCAGCACACTCTTTTCTGTAGCCATAGCTTTGATCAGTGGGCGATAATTTAGATCCTTGGCATTTATGGGCATGTGAACAGAAAAGTTAATGTTTCTTAAAAACAGAGCAACAGAGTGTATCTCACAACTGCAGGTTCACTCATCTTTATCTAAACTCTGGAGGATTAACTGCTTCCTTGAATTTAAAACCTATGGCACATGTGGACAAACATATTTCTGGAAAGGTCCATTTCATGTAGTTGAGGCAAGGACTGGAGATCATCTTTCTCAATATAGGAGATTAGATAAATCCAGATGGTAACTTCTAGAACCTGCAGGTTGCAGTGCTTGTTGCTGAAGGTGTGAGCAGTGAACAAAGAACTGTATATTTGGTTGTATTCCAGCAAAAACATCTGCAAGTTTGAAAAAGCCTGATGGGGCATCTTCCAAACATCTTCCGTATCATTTCTGCTCAATGAGAACAGGGCGAGATTAAACAAGAAGGAGAAATTTGTGCCCTCTATAGAGGACACATATCTATCAGCTATGATTAAAAACTTTGGTCACAGGGGCTTCTATAGGGAAGAAAAGCACAAAAAAAGGCAAGACTAAAGTGAGTGGGAAGGGAGTAGAGTGGAGATAATCGATACTCTGAGCAGTCCTACAACCTGGGTGATAACTGTAAACAAACTGAAAACGATTCTCTAATTTCTCAGTTTAAGGGAAAGTTGGCTCTTATCAGAATGATGAATTTTTACATTCTTTGTGGCTATGACATGTTTATTTGAGAAATGCAACTCATTTGTTCCTTCAGTCATCAAAGATAATTCATTGTTTGGGATTATGATCACTGATGGGTTCTCGTTCATGATGGAAGGTGACTTTTCAACTTCTTTTCTATGAATCTAGGCACTGACTTGCTCCAGTCCTGCAGGCCTGAGGGTAGATTCACCCCAGAACTGAGTCGAGTCTGGATTTCTCAACCAGTATTTTACTAGTGTTATGTATCTGTTGTGAAGTCAGTCAGTGTTTTTTTTTCTTCCTTTCATACACTAATATATGAGGCAGGGTGAGTGGTATTGAGAAGCATTGTTGGTCTCTGATATTTGGGGGATTTGTTTTTGCTTTTTTTTTCAGCTCCAGGCTAAAAGTTGGCAACTTAGTAAGGATCTATATTCTTGCCCGACTATGCAAGGATCTGTCAGTGGGGATCTCATTATAGACTGGGCCATCCTGGCCTCCTGTCTAATATCTGTGCCCTCCAATGAAGTCCATCATGTGATGACAGGTGGTACACAGGGCTTCCAACTGTTAAATCCCTTCACCATAATCACCTCAGAGCCATCACTGCTCTGTCATTAGGAATCAAAGCATTTTAACTCAATAAAGATGTATTATAATCAAGAGTTATTGTAACACATCTTTATCATGCTAAAATTGTTTTGACTGCAAATGAGTGTCATAAGGACAGAAGAGCCCATTGTCCCTGAGAGGTCTACAGGTGATATTAGAACAATCAACTATGGGAGAAGCAAATCCCAATTCTCCTGTGAAATTCAGACTATATCACTAAAACAAAGAGACCTAAGAATGTGAAAAAACAAAGAGATTTCAGAATGCCTTCCTTCAGAAGAATTGCTCAATCTCTACAGTGCAGACATCATGATGTTTAAGTATTTATTACTGGTTACTTGAATTCTATTAATTCTGGCTAGTTTCTCGTTTTGTTCCTCTCATCATTATGTTTGATATGGGTTGAGGAAGTTTTGTTTTTGTAGATTCCCAGTCCTCGAGGGATTTGCCGACTCAGAGGGAAGAGTCTATTTTTTCTGTCAATTATAATTTTATCTAGAAGTAGACAGAAGCTTTACTCACAAGTCATCCATTTACTTATTTTTGTTTATGAAATCCAACTTCAGAAATGTGTCATTCTGTAACAGAGAAGAAATAGAGATACAATAATGTAGATGAGCAATTTTTTTTCTCTACAGATATCAGCTATCACTGATCAGAATAAAATATGTGGGAAGTCAGATAATTTATTTGAGACAAAGGGAATTTAGTGTTTATGTATTTTTGATACCCATTAAAAGAAGTATAGTTATCAACTCACCTTGGAACTGTCTCTCTTCTGTCAAAGAGGAAAATGAGATCTACCTCCTAATTGTGAGCATCCTAAGATTTTAGAAATGAAGGAAATCATCTTCTACTCCATCTTAACTCAGATTTATTTCTAAAAAACTTTTCATTGGCAGGGCTTATAGCTTGTTTGTGTCTTCTTGGTTATCAGGATGTAAATCACATTCTTCTCAAATTTGTTAATAAGGTGTCTTATTAAATTGTTGACTTAAGCAAGCAATATGTAATGAATACAGGCAGTGTATCTTGTTAGCATTTCTACAGCTCATTTACCACCAATAAAAAAAGACTAGACTTTCAAAATTAGATGCACTTTGATAATAATCTGTTTTGCTGGTACATCGCTTAATCTTACTAATGCTGAACAATTGCAGTTCAGGTTTTTGATTCATTGATATTTCTTTCAACCAGCTGAAGAGTTCAAATCTGCTGTGTGGACAAAAATATAATTAAAGTAATCTGTATTTTTATTAAAAAAAAATATAACCACATTAAATAGATGCTTAGTTTTGTAATAGAAAAAATATTTCAATTGCCTCTGATGGTCTTGAAATAGGTTTGTTTAGGACCACAAAAATCAGGACAATAAAATAATGTTAGATATAATCTGTGATCAGAAGGAGAAGACTTGCTTTTTTTTTAAGTTTATATGCTGATCCCAAAGAGAAGTTATTACAATGATCAAAGCAAAGAAAATTTTCAGGTGCACTGAACACTGCCTTTTCACATTACTAGTTGTATTATCTGCTGTATAGTTTAGCTGGTGACAGAGTTACATCTTTGGTGAAAATACACGAGCTTCTACAAGCCACAACAAAATAGCATAGATTCTGTACCATGCACCTGGAAGTAAAGTAGAGGGTGAAGCCCATTAGTGTTGGCATTTGTTATCCATGATTTCAGTATATTCATGTCATGAGGAGTTTGATTTTATAATGAAGAGCTTGTATTCGTCCAAGCTATCAGATAGTGTCAACCTTTAATTTGCATAGAATATAAATTAAACAAAGGTATCTGACTATAAATTCAGAGAGCTAATATACAGGATACAGCCATTAGTATGTGTTATTTTAAAGGTTAATACTTGGTAAAACACTTTAAACTTTTTAGATCTTTTGTAATATAGTCTGAAAAATTCAAGCTCATTAATTCTACCACTTTTTAATAGTATTTTTGGATACCTTCCTATTCTAGACACTGCCTAAGGCATTGGAAATAAAGTAACAGTTAATTATAATTCCCTGTTTTGTGTAGTAAACAGTCCAGAGATGTTAACAATAATCAAATGAGAAAACAATCAAATGATTATTAAAATATGTAGCCAGTGCTGTGGATCAAATAAAGCAATAAAAATGGTAGGGATAGGGCTGGATAATAGCTTGGACACTCTAAATTGTCCTAGCCAAGGGAGAAAATTCTGATAAAATAACATTTAACAAGGCCTAGCAAAGATAAAAGTGCTGTAGTTAATCCAGGCAAGGAGGATCGTAATAGCAAAATTCTGAGGGCATGGTATCGTTGGCCTGCAGAGGTCAGTATGATTATTGTGGGCACATAAGAGGAAGAAAAGTTAGGATACTTTCAGGAGCTAGCTGTCCATATCTTGCGTTATATTCAAGAGCTCTGGGTTTGGATGTGCTTGTTTTATAGGTGACATCTTCAGTGTTATTGGGATGGAGTGTGGGGACAAAGCAACTTCAACAACGTTTGGGGGTCACCAGGGCTATACCTAACTTGCTGGAGTGGTGGAATACGTGCAGTGTCAGTGTCAGGGATCAAACTCAGGCCTTGCCATGTGATAGCCATGTCTTTACCACTTGAAAATCTTCTGAGCTGCAAGTGCTTCTTTTGTCCAAATGAGATTATAGAAGTAATTGGAGGGATTTTGTAAATGGTATTACTTTATCTGAAGTACATTTTTAAATGATTATTTTGGTTACTGTGTTGGGAACATATTTCTAAGAGTCAAAAAAGAAGCAACAGAGAAATTATAAGGCAATTATAATAATACAAGAGATGATGCTGGCTTATATAAGAATGAGAAGTAGCCATATTCTGGATAATTTTTGTTATCATGAAAGTAGATTTGAAGAATGTTTATAACAAAAGAGTCCCAGGTCTTAAGTGGTAGAACACATACCTTGCATCCATCAGGTCTTGGATTTGAGCCCTGACACTATTAGAGGCAACCCCTAAAATGAAAACAAGAAAAAATTTATAGCAAAGAGAAAAATTAAAAATTATATATGTTTTTGCTCTCTGAAACTAAAATGATGAATTAATACTTTGGGGAAGATTATGAATACAAGCAGTAGCATATGTGAGTTTAGAGTGCATAAAAGGTTGCTGGGCTAGAGATAGATATTTGGGACTTTAAAACCAAATTAACTTCTCAATAAATAAACTTTACAGAGGAGGTCTAAAGGCACAATCTTGATACAAGCTAATATTTAAAGATAAGAGAGAAGTAAAGCCTTGGGCGGAGCCATAGCACATCGGGTAGGGCGTTTGCCTTACACACGGCCGACCTGGGTTCGATCCCTAGCATCCCATATGGTCCCCTGAGCACCACCAGGAGTAATTCCTGAGTGAAGAGCCAGGAGTAACCCCTGAGCATTGCTGGGTGTGACCCCAAAAAAAAAAAAAAGAGAGAGACGTAAACCAAAAAGAAAAACCCAAGAAAATCCAAAGGAGGGGAAATTAATTTAAAGTAGTAATTTCAAATCCCACTGAAGAATGTTTTAAGGACATAGAAATGTTTATTTGAAGTTAATGCTTTGCCAAGAGAGATGCGCATTGACACAACAGTTGAATTAGCAAGAAGGATCTATTGTTTTAGCGGAGTATTATAGGAGAAAACCTGATAAGGGTGTAGAGCTCATGGAAGAATTAGAGACTGCAAATTTAGGAAAAAATCTTTGGAGGACCAGAGAGATAGCACAGAGGGCAGGGCATTTGCCTTGCAAACACTGACCTGGGTTCAATTCCCGGCATTGCATTTGGTCCCCCACCCCCAGCACGGCCAGGAGTAATTCCCAATCAAAGAGCCAGGATTAACCCCTGAGTTTTGTCAGGTATGACCCAAAAAAGCAAAAAAAAAAAAAAAAAAAAGGAAAGAAAAAAAAGTAAAATCTTTGGAGAAATTTTACCATAAATCTGAACAGAAATTGGAAGAAGTAATAGATGTTATGGAAGAAGGAAAGTCAAAACTTTGTTGTTTATTTTCATATCAGATCAGACAATTGATAATATATTTATATGCTGATGAGAATTAAGCAACAGAAAAGGAACATTGATAATACAAAAAAAGTGAAAAGGGACTATTATTGCTAGGGCAAGATAGTACAGTGGGTACAATGCTCTGGCCTTGCATGCAGCCAACCCAGATTCATTTCCAGCACCCATCACTCATAGGAGGATTCAGGGGACCATAGTAGTTTAGAGAAGGAGAAGGCAGCAGCATTATTTCTCTACTCCTATAAACTGCTTTTCTCTTATTCTTTTAAGATAATGCCAAGCTAAACACTAGCCCAGAGATCTTTGTTTAGATTTGTGAATAAAATTCGCAAATTGTGAGTTGGACTCACATCCTCAAAGTAACCTATTGCAAATAAAATTCCCAATGGACCTCATTGTTGTTCATTATTGTTACTGTTTTTGGCATAATGAATACACCACAGGTAGCTTGCCAGGCTCTGCCTTGACTCTGGGTTCATCCCAGGGAGCCCAGTCTTGTTCTATGTCAGACCATCAACCACCCAGGGCCCCATGGGGCAGATCACTGGATTTAGACAAGCCTGTCTCCTGTCTGCCACCTGCTGACACAGTCTCAGGTGAATAGCCCACAAATAAATTTATTCATCATTTTGACACCCAGTTTAGTCCTGCCAGGAATACAGACCAATGTGACCATGAAAACAATGAAACAAACAAACAAACAAAAAAAGGCAAGACTGGTACAATGAATTTAACCAGGATTAAAAATCTCCCAATGTTACACACAAAATGCATGATAGGACAAGGTAGGTGATACTATGTGAAAGGCAATACTTATGATTACCAATGGAATCTAACCTAAAGAAAATGAAAAAATGAGTACAATGAGTGACAGTGAAAATGGTAAGAGAAATAAAAATAAAGGTTGTAGGATAGATAGGTAGGTAGGTAGGTAGGTAGGTAGATGTGTAACCACTGTCACTGGAAGGAGCAACCAATCAAAGAAGAAGGTGGCAGGTACAATCAGACTTTACTGTCAATAGTGTTTAAGTTGCAAAATGTTGGACTCACATCCTCAAAGTAACCATCATGTTCATAAGGTCATGAGTTGCAGTTTTTATTTGGAGTAAAACAAAGGAAGGAATCCACAGGGAAGCACATCTTTAGAAAGGGAAGGTTGTAGGTTAGTGGGTGCCAGAGTGATAAAGAAATTCATTTGTGGCCAGGTCCCTGAGGCACTTTCATTGTAACTGCAAATGTCAACAAAGAACTCTGGTCTAAAGTTTAGCTTGCTATTATCTTAGGCTTTTGAAAGAAGAACAATAGAAAAGCAGAATTTAAGGACCAGAGAGATAGACAACTGGCGCCTCCCACCAACACTTCCCCACTCCCCCCCCACATTGAATATGGTCCCTGAGCACCCCAGGTTTGAACCTGAGCACCAAGCCAGGACTAAACACTGGGTACCTCCTGCTAAGGCCCCACTCATAAAAATCTACATTTTAATGGTTTTAATATTTAATAATTTAAATGCTGCCCAGAAGCATTGGTTGGGACTTTTTAAAATTTTGAATTCAACACTAATCTAAGATTTTTAATAGGTAGGAGGTAATAAGGAACTTTAGATGGGTGGATGAAATAATAGCAAAAAATAAGATTTTAAAGGTTTAGTAACATATACATGGGGGTTACCTTTCTACTTAGGGTATATTTGAAAATGTTCACAATTAAAATATTTTAAGTGCATAATAGTTCGCGTAATCAAAGATCATTGGAGTCAGGGTTCCAAGAAAACCAAGCTAAGCCAAAAGAACTATTCTCGAGCTAAGAGTGAGCAGGGAAATTGAGAGGATAGAGAGCTTGGAGACATAGCAAGCATTGTTAATAACAGGGTCTCTTTTTTTTTGCCTTTTGGGTGAACCCTGGGGATGCTCAGGGGCGTCTCCAGGTTCTGCACTCAGGAATTACTCCTGGAAACGCTATATGGGATGCTGGGGATCAAACTCAAGTCAGCAGCATGAAAGGCAAACACCTGACCTACTATATTATTGCACTTCCAGGGTCTTGGGTATGATCAGGGAACTGCAGGAGGAAGGTAAGATTACTGCAGAAAAGAATACAAAGCAGCTGAGATGTTGGGTCATTGAAACGATTATCTGCACAGATAATAAAAGCACTAAGGATAATGTTACAGAGCCTGTCAGTAAACTAAACCCTTCAAAGAATCCAGCAAAGTGACAGTGGAACTGCATGATAAATTGGTGGCTTTAGGAGAAACCATATGAAAGTTGCTATGCCAGCAAGGAAGATCTAGATTTTCTCTTACCCTACCCCCATCCCACTGTTGCAGGTGGACCCCATGAGTGACTTATGTGAGGCCAGAAGGGGAGAGAGATGGTCGCTTTCTCCCCAGCTGCCTCTGCCACCCGGGACTCGCTGGGCAGGCTAAGGACTGATAAAGTCTGCAATGAGCCCCTGCACAGTGTGGGCCTGAGCCCCACCAGCCCCACAGGGTGGGCCGTCAAGCCACGCCTGACGTCTCTTGGATCTGGGAGTTGATCCCCACCACCCGAGGTTTCTTCTCAGGGAGCCACGGACTCAGGCTGGAGCGAGGAATTGCTCTTTGCAGGAAAGGAAAGTCAGTCCTAGGCCTTACCCAGGTCTGCCTCAGGGTTCTTGTCTTTCTCACAGAAAAAGAAATTTCAGGAGTCGACGACTAGCAGTGAAGTTTTACAGACTTTATTAAGGAGGTTTTAGGAGAGGGGGAGGGGAGAGAAAGTAAGAGAGAGTAACGCGCTCAAGGGAGAATGCGGGCTACTGCAAAGACAGAGAGTGAGTAAAAGAGAGAGTACACATCTCAAGAGGGGAGATGCGGGCAACACATGTGCTCAGGCACCACATGTGCTCGGCCACATGGGCTCAGGCAGCATGTGTGTCCATGCAGCATGTGCACGCAGGCAACATGTGTACCCAGGCAGCATGTGCTCGCTGTCCTTTGTTTAGGACAGCTTTTATAGATTTCTCCCCCAGTTACTCCCATATGGGGCTTTAACCTCGGTTGCTAGGGCCCCGTTGCCAAGGGAGTAGACTTTGGGAGTTGTCTTCTTTGACTGGAATGTTTTTGGAGTCTTCTGTGAGCTGGGTGCTGGGCAGGAAGGCTGATTTATCTTCCTTAGGAGGGTTAGTTATCTAAAGCCTTTAAAAGGGTTAGTGGCCTATGGGCTTCACACAGTCCCTTCCCCAGGGTCTATTGTTGATAGTGGTCTTGTCAAGTTTGGTTTCAGGTTTTCAATCAGGTGTGGCTCTGGATTTCTTCTTCAGGAATTTTATTGCCATGTGGCGCCCCCCCGTCTGCCTGCCTACAACACCACCATCCCAGAGGTACAAGGAATATGTTAGAGAAAACTAACTTCCACTTGAGAAGGCTCAGGGGGAAGTGGTGTCCTCAGGGGAGGGCTAGATATTAAGGGAGAAATTGTTCTAGTAAGAATCTAAATTAGTTGGTTACTGCACCTGAATGTTAAATTGGGCTCTACACCTCCTGGCAGTGAAAGTTTCATAAAAAGAAAAACGCTGGGTCGTGTAGTCTTAAGATCTGACAAAAGGAAGCATATAATTTCTTCCAAAAAAGAAAACTTTTTTAATTCCAAGATTTTTCCCAAAGATCCATAGTTTTTTTTTTTTTTATATCCCTAACTAGAGGAAGAAAACTTGAAAGGCAATCAAAATTCGATGTTTGGCTAGAGACATTTGGTGCAGAAGTTCGTAATGGACAATATTGATAAAATATTTTGAAGATGAAAAGCTGATCATAACTATATCTTATTTTTTGCTCCTGTTTGGTGTTTTTGAAAGTAAAACTACTGAGATTTTTTCAGTTATTTTTCTAAAGTCATGGAAAGTATTATAAGGCACTGAAAGAGTTAATAGATTTTAGTATTCACCTCTATTCTTTCATTTAGAAGAAAAAAAACCTGCCACTTAAAAACATGCAAAGCTAATTAAAGCTTTTTCACTATTTCATTATCTGAATGTAGTTGCAAATTCTGACTTAAAACTCTTATCAGAGTAAGACTCTACATCCTTCTCTGAACAGCAAATGAACATTCAATTAACACTTCAATACAAGTGTATTTTAAATAAAAAATATACTTTATTGTTAATCTCATTCTTTACAAATGCAAATACCTAATTTTAAAATCCAAAGAGATTGCCTGCCTTTCATTCTTTGGTGAAAAAAATGTCTTTTTCTATTTACAGGGAAGACCGGAATTTTCTGAAGTTGTTACCAAGTTAGAAGAGTGTCTCTGCAACATTGAGGTAAGAAGTTACTCTTCTGAAATGTATCCATTAAAAATGGCCAAATACTGAAAGATATTAGAAAAACTAGGTAAAATAGTACTTTAAAAAAAAGAGTGTGAATTTCCTTAGCGCTATTCATATTTACCCTGTTATTAAGTTGTTATTGGGGAGCTGTACTAACAGTCCATACAGAGAGAAAGGTACATTCAGAATGAATTTGGGGACTGGATGTAGAACTCATTCATTCCTTTCTGTGGAGGATCTGGGTTTGATTTCAAGCACCAAGAAAAGAACATATAAAAGATAAGTGAATTTGTGTCCTTCTGCCTAAAAAAAAAAATTATGAAAACTAATATTTAAGTGAAATACTCTTAAAGATAATTATTTAAATAATTTTTCTATATAAATAAGATATTAGGAAAACTAGGTAAGTGAACTATACATATTAATCCAATGTCAATAAAATTGTCACTAAAATTAATGCATAAATTTATTTTTTTAATTTTTAATTTTTTTAAATTATTTTTGGGTCACACCCAGCAATGCTCAGGGGTTTCTCTGGCTCTGCACTCAGGAATTACTCCTGGAGGTGCTCGGGGACCATATGGAATGCTGGGGATTGAACCAGGGCCGACATGGGCCGTCCCGCGTGCAAGGCAAATGCCCTACCCGCTGGGCTATCGCTCCGGCCCCTAATACATAAATTTAAAGACAATGCTTTTATAACACACGTGAGCTATATAATGTGCTCTATGTTGATAGGCTAATAAAATTTTCTTTAACATCAAGGAGCTACTTTAATATTAATTATGTTATCCCAATGAATGGAGACATTACTGGCTCCTGTGCCTGCTCGAGCAAATCAATGAACAACAGGATTACAATTGACAAGTGACAAATGATGTTATCTTAATTTTCTATATACCCAGCCAGAAGATAGCTTTTGAAAATAGATAAAGAAGCTAATTTCAAATAAATACTTTTCTCAAATGCAAACTACTGCCATAGGAAAAAGGTCAGACATGACACCAAAAACTTATGTATGCATATGCAAATAAAGGATGGTGGGAGGGGTGGCGAATGGGGTAAAATAGTCTCAACCTAAATTTCACAACTCCATCCTAAAGCAGGGTCGTTCAAAGAAATTTTTATTTCCTTAAAAAAATTCTCAAGTCACTGTTACTTTTTGCTATTATTTTTTGGTGAGGAGTCATGCCTGGTGATGCTCAGGCATCACTCCTTGGCTCTGCACTCAGTAATTAACTCCTGGAAATGCTTGAGGGACTATATGGGATGCTGGGGTTCAGCCGAGTGCAAGGTAAATGGCCTGCCCTCAGTTCTCTCATTCTGGCCCTACTCTTAGCTCTTGAAGAAAGAATATAAAGGTCCTGGTCTACTGAAAATTGAGAGTCTGGAATAATAACCTGTAGTAAGTAAGAGTCTATTTACAAGTGTTTGTCTCATGACTTGACTGAAACTTCTAAAAAGGAAGCTTTTAACATAGAAGAACATTTGAGACTTTGTCATAGAACTTTCCCTATATTCGGCCGTGAAATACTCATAGGAAGAAGTTTAGTAGGGCTTTAGCAGCCTCCTCCAACAAAAGCATCTGCAAGAGGCCAGGATGCTGAGAGATGTCTTTGTATTAGACTCCAGAGCAAGTTTGCTCCTAGCCTAGAGTTATATTCTATTAGACCTGAAAACAGATTTCAGAAAGGTGGAAAACAGTGAGACCTGCTGAACAAAATTGCCTTATTTCCCAAGTCTCTTAGGAGCGGGGTCATACCCAGTAAAGCTGAATTAATATGATGCACTATATGCAAAAACCACTTTTCTGGATCAGAATGTACAAATTATTGACCAGTACCAGAATCAAAGATGTTGACATAGAGTTTCATAAAATTCTATCCCAGTGATATGCATCAACCAGTCCATGGACCAGGACCAGTTCACAGGTGTAGAAAAGTTGACAACTATTATTCTAAACAGTCTTGGTTCTAACTGCAAGTTCATAGACTGTTATACAAGACAGGGATACAGACTGGACAGGTGCCAGCCTGCATGTGTAAAAACGGTTGAAGAATGCGGATCTATCCTGTATTCAGCATTATCTATTCAGTATAATGCTTCTTGAGTGATTTTGATTAGTATGTCTCAACCTTTTTTTCCAACCATGGCCCCCTTTTGGTCTTATTTACTTCCTGTACCCCAGGTCTGTCGTAGCAGTATCTAGTCCAAACGGTTGCCTGTTGGGAAATGCTGGCTTAGACCCAGGTCAAGAGGGTAATACTCATCATGTATCCTTTATTATACAGAGAGAAAGTATTTGGAAGCATGTTTCTACCTCACTTCATTTAGCAGCATTTACAATTATTAGTCATAGGATTAGTGCCATTCTGCCTGTATGGAAAAGTTTAATATTGTTCCAGTATACCTTGGTGGATATACTAATAGGACGTCTTTAATAAGAATAAATTTAATGAAAAAAATACAAATCAAAGTCTATTGTTTCTTTAACAATAAAAAATGGCGAATATATGGTTATGGAAATGAGAGAATAACAACCTCTGTCAGAGTTATACTTCTGTCTTGCTACAACATAAAGGATGTAACTGTTTTTCTTTGATCTGACATCTCAAACAAAGTAGTAACTAGTTATTTAATCCCTTTAAAAAAGGTAATTAAAATGAACACATATTTTAGGGAAGTGAGATCAGAATGAGGAATGGATTGAAAATTGTAACATGGGAGAACCAATTAGATGATTTAAGAATATTTATCCCAAAGAAGATAAAATTAGGATGAATCCAATAGATACTTTTTTAAACATCTGAGTAATTAGTATGTGACAAAGGAATTGACCTTGTTCTCTGTGTGTCAACAGATAGAAATTAAGTGCAATAATAGATTCAGTTTATTTTAGGAAGTTTCTAGTTATTAGAGATGTTCTAAGATAAATGAACGTATGGGGAATCCCAACCAACCTGTCTATATTGCTCATCTGAAAAACATGTGTACGTCTATAAAGGACCTAGGAAGAAAAATATATAATAAACATATGTTATTTTTAAACCAATTCTACTGTCTATATACTTATGATATATAATGTCAAAAGCATTAATATTCTAAGTTGGGTAGAGTTAAGAAACAGATCAAACATTTAAGAAAAACATTCCTGACTTTTCCTTTTCTATCTCTCATTTTTTCCCCTCATCCATGCCCATCTTCTTGCTATACTTAACTACTTGTAGCTAGTTTTTAATTCTATCACAAACACTTAGTTTGGTACTTATGCTTGAAAGACATTAAAGAATACTTCCTTTATAAAATGAATGTATGAATGTATTCCTGGAAGTTTATATAAATCCATTTTATGTAAAGAGAATAATTTCATTTAAAGGGAATAATTTTCAAGTTACAATTTGAAGAAACTATTGCATGAATCACATTGCTATAGTGAAATATATAGAGAATCTTTTGATCATTAAATAATAACCTTCTAAATATCTATTTTATGATTCTGATTTGAGCCAGCTGTGTTTTCAGAAAGACAAATGCAACTTTAATGGGCCAGCTCTCAGCACAGAACTAGGTCAAAAAAGTAAATTAAGCTATCCAGGTGGTGTCATGAGAGGCTGAAAGGAAAGCCAGAAACAAGCTAAAATGAACAGAAATTAAAATATGAAAAATCCTAGAATAAAACATGAAAATAAATCAATATTCTATTCTATGCCTGTAAGTCTGTTGGATTTATTAAATGATTGAAACTGCCTTTTCCTTCCTTCAGCTGATGTCTCCCGCATCCAGTAACAGCAGCGGGTCTCTTTCACCTTCTTCCTCTTCTGATTGCCTGGTGAGCAGGGGAGGACCTGGTCGGAGCCATGTGGCTGCTTTAAGGAGTCGTTTTGAACTGGAATATGCGCTGAATGCAAAATCCTATGCTGCCTGGTCCCAAAGGTAGGTGGTAATCTAAACAACAGTTTCATAATCAAGTCAGATTCCAGAATCTCATAAAGATAATCACCCAATTTGATTATTATCAACAGGGATTTACCACCCCTGTGGCAATCCTTCAAAAAGGAATTTTGAG
This sequence comes from Cryptotis parvus, assembly GCA_021461705.1. Taxonomy (NCBI): domain Eukaryota; kingdom Metazoa; phylum Chordata; class Mammalia; order Eulipotyphla; family Soricidae; genus Cryptotis; species Cryptotis parvus. The sequence continues at coordinate 185,847 of JAJIBD010001503.1, read as the reverse complement.
TTTACTTTTCTCATACCATGACCAAGAATTGGAAATTTTTTAATCGATTTATTTATGTTCTCTGAGGCTCTTTATGTTCCTGGAGCAGGCAGGTGCCCTTGGGCTCTACTTGCATGAGACAGGACATTTGGAGATGCTACTGGTGCCCACTAGAGCAAATCAATGATGAACGGGAAGACAGTGTCAGTGACAGTGATTAACTCTATCTTAAATTAGACTTACCCAGCTATAGCAACAAAAAGGAATTTATTTGAAATATTCTGAGGTTAAATTATAGAATCCAAAAAAAATTTTCTTGTGTGAATTTCTTGGAGAAACTGGAGCCCCAAAGTTTCAGGGTTCTGAAAACTGTATCATTTGAAAACAATCACTTGATCACTTGGCATCCTGTTATTCGTCGATTTACTCAAGCGGCGCCAGTAATATTTCCATTGACCCTATCATATGCCAGTGTAGCCCAATGGCATCTGGTTGTTTCAGGAGTACAAAGAGCCTCAAACCGTTCCTTCCAGGTTATTGACAAAGAAGTCTGACCATCTTGTAGGTGGGCGGCCACATGATCTTTTGACATCCCGTGGGATCCAGTCAGACACGGCTCTAGTCCAGTGGTCGTTTCCAAATCGCATTACATGTCCTGCCCATCTGATTTTCGATGTCTTGGCAAAGGAGACAGCATCCCTGACTTGGAACAGCGACAGAGGTCGGAGCTCCGGATTCCTTCTTTCACTTGAGTGAGGCTTGATATTCCAAGCATACCTCTTTTGATTTCTCTTTGGGAGACCCGAATAGCATTCTCATCCTGCTTTCGTAGGGCCCAGATCTCCGAAGTGTATGTTAATGTGTATGCTAATGATATTGAAAACAATATCATTTAGAAATTTGACTTCCAGTTATATATCCCCAAAAAACTGAAAGAAGGTCTCAAATAAATACATATTCAGGGTAACACTACTCAGAGTTTCCGAAAAGTGGAGACAACCCAAATTAGAAGATAAATGTATATACATATATATACATATTATGATACCAATATCCAAGGTCAGGCTAAATGTGGATCAGGAGGTTTTGCCAAAGGTCGAAACTACCACAAATGTGTGGGAGCAGAGGTTAGGTAAGACAGAGAAAGGAACAGTGGACCAATAACTGTTGAAAGTCTATTACAAACCACAACATGTAAGAGAGGGGAGAGAGAGAGAGAGAGAGAGAGAGAGAGAGAGAGAGAGAGAGGAAGAGATGGAGAACCTGCCATGGAGGCAGGCTAGGGGAGGAGGGAGGGTATCGGGGACATTGGTGGTGGGAGGTGGGCACTGGTGGAGGGATGGGTGCTGGAACACTGTATGGCTTTAAACCCAAACATGAACATTTTTGTAATTGTCAAAAATAAATTTTAAAAAATTAAAAATTTTTAAATAAATCTGCTGAGAAGATTGAAAAAAAAAAGAAATGTGGCATTTGCACATTGCATATGATATTCAGTCATAGAAAGAAATGACACAGATAATATGCTATAAACACCGACGAATATTGAAAACATCATGCTGAATAAAGAAGTCTTACATACCACATGTATGTGAATATTGTTATATCACCCCAGGACCCTTTGTGTATATATATTCAGAATATGAATTTTAGTAAGCTGTTGTAACAAAAGATCGTAAATTGTGTGGCTAAAATTTAAACGTAAAACATCAGAAACATGCTTGCTCTTTTCCCTTGGCTTTTGGACCACACCCATGATGCCCAGGTGAAGCTCGTGGGGGGAATGAAACTGGGGTCATGTGAAAGGCAAATACCCTGCTTGCTATACTATTTTTGCAGCCCTATAAATGTGTTCCATTATGAGGTGGAAATTGAAATTCAGAGATCAAGTTCCCACATGGTAAGGTTCTCATGATTCTCTCTTCTGGCTTGTAGAGAGCCCCCTCTCACTCTGCTATCCCATGGCAAGAGAGCTGGGTGTCTTTTCATCTTCTTACAAGAACATTTGATCTATAGCATAAGTGAATCATCTTATGTTCTCTTTTAACCTTAATTACCTCATTAAAAAATTTAAGGCCACACCACGAGGTTTCAGGGATTACCCTGGCTCTGTGCTCAGGGATCACTCCTTTTTTTTTTTTGGAGGTGCAGAAGACTTTATTTATTTATTTATTTATTTATTTATTTATTTATTTATTTATTTATTGACAATTACAAAAATGTTCGTGGTTTGAGTTTAAAGGCATACAGTGTTCCAGCACCCATCCCTCCACCAGTGCCCACCTCCCACCACCAATGTCCTCCCGTACACTCCCCCACCCCCTAGCCTGCCTCCATGGCAGGTTTTCCATCTCTTTTCTCTTTTCTCTTTCTCTCTCTTTCTCTCTCTCTCTCTCTCCCTCTCATACATGTTGTGACTTGTAATAGACTTTTGACAATCATTGGTCCACTGTTCCTTTCACTGTCTTACCTAACCTCTGCTCCCACACATTTGTGGTAGTTTCAACCTTTGGCAAGATCTCCTGATATACATTTAGCCTGACCTTGGATATTAATATCATAATATGTATATATGTGTATATATATTTATGTCATGCAAATAAATGCAGTCATTCTATATCTGTCTCTCTCCTTCTGGCTTATTCCACTCACCATGATCCTCTCCATGTCCATCCATTTATAGGCAAATTTCATAACTTCATTTTTCCTAATGGCTGCAAAGTATTCCATTGTGTAGATGTACCAAAGTTTCTTTATCCAGTCATCAATTTTCAGGCACTCTGGTTGTTTCCAGATTCTGGCTATTGTGAATAATGCTGCTATGAATATAAAAGTAGGGATGGTGTTTCCGTTGTGTGTATTTGGCTTCGCAGAGTATTTTTCAGGGATCACTCCTAATGGTGTGTCATGGGACCATATTCTTTTTTTTTTTTGCTTTTTGGGTCACACCCGGCAATGCTCAGGGGGTTCCTCCTGGCTCTGCACTCAGGAATCACTCCTGGCGGTGCTCGGGGACCATATGGGATGCCGGGATTGAACCCGGGCCAGCACAAGCCGGCCGCGTGCAAGGCAAATGCCCTACCCGCTGGGCTATCGCTCCGGCCCCGTGGGACCATATTCTTGCAGGGGACTGAACCAGGGCTAAGTATATGCAAGACAAATGCCTAAAGTCCTGTACTATCTAATTGAACCCAATTACCTCCTTATATAACCTATCCCCAATACAGTCACACAGACATATTGGGGTTTCAACACAGGGAAAGTGTGTTGAAATAAAACACTTGAAGGAGGCACACAATTCAGTTTATTACGGAAGGTAAATCTTTAAAAACAAAAAGCAGATTGGTGGTTTTTAGGAGAAAAGAATCTTTTACACTAATTTCTTATTATTTTGAGGTTTTATAGTGTGTTAATGAAGATAATTTGGAATTAATGTGATGAATTTTGTGAATATACTACATGCCACTGAATTTTTTATTCAAAAATGATTATCACTATCACTATCGTCCCATTAATCATCTATTTGCTAGAGCGGGCACCAGTAATATCTCCATATGTCCTGTCTCAAGGTAGTAGAACCCAAAGGCATCTATCTGCTTGCTCCAGGAACATAAAGAGCCTCAAACAATCATATTAGGTCACGGGAATGACCTAATATAAATGTTACTGGTATTTGGCATATCAAATACTACACAAGCAGCTTGCCATGCTTGCCCGTGTGAGTGGCATACTGTTGTAGTCACCTCTAAATAAAGCATTTATTGATGAACCGTGTGGCCACTAGCAGCCGTGAGAGCTGGCCTGTGATAGTCTGGTCTGCTAGGTGGAGTTGTGACGAGAGGGAAGTCGGGATGTGGAAAATGGCGGGCCCCATGAAGTAGGGGAGGGTGGTCTGGCTTGTTGTGAGGCTCTGCTGGGGTGGTAGGCCAGGGCTAGAACCCGCCATGCCTCCAGGGCGCCTCACGAGCAGCTGGGCACAGGGAGAGCAAGTAGCAGCTCTGCCCCATGTCTGAGAGTCTCTGGTACAGCATACCTGGGCCGGGTTGAAAAAAAAATAAAACTGCTGCAGGGTGGCTGTTGATGATCTGGGCTGTGATAGTCTGGTCTGCTGGGTGAAGTTGTGATGAAAGGGAAGTCTGGATGTGGAAAATGGCGGGCCCCATGGAGTAGGGGAGGGTGGTCTGGCTTGTTGTGAGGCTCTGCTGGGGTGGCAGGCCAGGGCCAGAACCTGCCATGTGTCCCAGGTGCCTCACGAGCTGTTGGGCACAGGGAGTCACATCTCGATAAGCATATGAGAATCCACACAGGAGAAAAGCCTTATGACAGTTATGAATGTAGGAAAGTATTCAGAAGGAACTCACCCTTGACTTCATAAAAGAGATATGGGGCCAGAGCTATAGTCTAGAGCCGAGGGCATTTGCCTTGCACGTGACCGGCCAGGGTTCGATCCCCACCATCCTATATAGGCCCCTGCGTACCACCAGGAATAATTCATGAGCACTGCCAGGATTTTCCACATCCGGACTTCCCCTCTTGTCACAACTCCACCCAGCAGACCAGACTATCACAGCCCGGATCATCGACAGCCACCCTGCAGCAGTTTCTTTTCAATCCGCCCAGGTATGCTGAACCAGAGACTCTCAGACATGGGGCAGAGCTGCTGCTTGCTCTCCCTGTGCGCAACAAAAATGATTAATTTTAGATTATATGAACTTCACACCAATGTAATAAAGCAGAAAAAAATTATAAAAATAAAGGTAGCAAGAAAAAAATTATTATTCTTTCACAGTAAACTTTTATATTTATGTTATGTTCCAGTTTTGAATAGCCGATTGTCTCTGTTTAATTATAAGATTTTCAGGGAGTTTTATCTGTTCTATATTGCCATAATAAATATGTATATAAATTTTACCAAAACTCAGGAATAAGCAACCATAGTGTATACTTTTGTTGCTGCTTCATGGGTTCAGGTTCTACCTGCCATTCCTCAGTGGCTACTCAATGCTGGGGATGGAACCCAGGGTTCTGCATATGCAAGGCATGTGCTCTACTGCTGAACCACAATCCCAGCCCCTGACATTATTTCTTACTTGTGTCTCTGAGCTGATTTTGGGTGAGGTTAAATTTGAGATGGTTGAAATGGACTAGAGACACAGTCATATTTCATTGACCTGGCTACCACAATTCTGTTCTGTATGGAAAGTAGAAAAGGTAATCATTGTGAACTCAGATGGGACGTGTGTATCCCATTTAAAAGCAAAAATGACAGGCTGAATATCTCTATCCTTCCATATAAATTACAGAAAATTTATTTAAGTCCAGTTTTACATGTGCTCACACACACAGAAACATACACTCATGCACTCAGTCAAGGTACTCCATAATTCAGAATAAAAAAATTGTTAAAGATAAAAAACAAAAATTGGAATCGCCAAAGATATTATACCATTTCCAAATTGCTACTGTTGCATTTATAGCCATAGCTATTATATACTTGATCTGGCTTCATAACTGCATAAGCAGTTATGAAGAGATGGGAATCTGAATGATGAAGCATTCATTTATGGAATGTCATGAAATTAACTATCTTCTGGTATGATTGATAACCAGGCAAGCTGGACACAATTCATTATTGAATTGCCATCTCACATAATTTCATAAGGGATTCCTAGGCCAAGATTAGATTAGAGTTAGTTATGGCATCATCTTCTAGATCTATCTGCTTCTCTGATTTTATATTTGTGGTTATCCCAATTAGTTCTCTGAGCAGACAGATTTTGATATGTCTAAAGCACTGTCACCTGGGATTTGTCCACTTGAGTCAGAGGTTAAGAAGGTGAGCTACAGACTGGGATAGGTCTGAAGCTCAATCTCTGTTTTACAGTGTTCTACCTCAATGGTCTGAGTTTCATAAAAAACATTGGTAAGTAGACCAAATCTTAGGATTGTTGCTGAAGAGGCTATATTGACACAGGGATGACAATATTGATGACAGTGATTTATTAAAAGTCCCAAGCAAAGAATACCGGCTTCTTTAATCCAAAATATAGCAATATTCTAGAATATAAATAATGTATAGAGTGAATTCAAATATGTAGACAGTTAATAGCCTGGGAAGATAGCATATCCATGTGAGGTGGAAATGGAGAAAACAGCTTCTATGACCATTTAATAATCTAGAGACAAATACTACTTCCTAACCCTCCACACAATGAATGGGAAAAAACTTATAAGGTTTTTTGTTATTATGGTTTTTCTGTTTGTTTTATTTTTGTACCATATCAGGCAGTGCCCAGGGCTTACTCCTAACTTTGTGCTCAAAAATCACACTTGGTGGGCCATATGGGTGGATGGGGATTGAACCAGTCTGTCATATGTAAGGAAAACTCATTATTGCCAGACTTTTAAGCTGTTCCTTTAGGTTTTATATACCTCTAGGTCCTCCACAGCTCTTACAGAGTTCTGTTATATGTTTTCTACTACGTTCAGAGTTTGGATACCAAATAATGAGGGTGAATTGAAGGCCACTTTGTTATTTATAGCTTCCCTCTACCAATCTCAATCTTTGGACTGCTTGCAATAGACTCCAGAAATAGGTAAAATGTTTAGCTAAGCTTTTAGATGCACTAAGCCATTAGAGGCACTAGGATAAGTAAATTTTATGCATAACTATCCCTAGTACTTAGAAGTTTGATTTGTACAAAGTCAATAACTAGCAAATATTTATTTAATAGTCAAGCATACATACTTTTAAACACTGAATGACTTTTAATTTGGAACATGATCCATAAATATCTGCTTTGTTTCCTAAGCTTTCCACTTAAAGAAAAAAGCTATAGCTAGTGAGCATCTACTATATATTGGGCACTACTTTAGACACTTTAGAATAGAAATAGAAATAAGCTTTTGAATAAGTGTTTCTGGGTCTATGGATGAGGATACTGAGGCTCAGTTAGGGTAAGCAGATGTTTTACACAGTGGATGTAAGGTAAAGGGTGTCCTCATTTTTTTCAGAGGCAGAGCTGGGATTCTTATCCAGCTTATTCTTTATAGAATTTCTCAAGCATAAGAGATTGAACTTTTCAAAAGCATGCTACATTTTCACCAATAGTTGTATTTGCTAAACTTCAGTCAATTTCTTCTGGAAGTCGGTCAGAGAAAGAATTCAGCTACATTTCTCAAGCCTGCCTTTTCTACCTGCACATGTGAGAGGCGAGATCAGAGATCAATGGATTCTGAAAGTCAAAAAGCTCAGTGACATGAAAGCCAGTGGCCCAATGAGCAGGACTGTCAGTTGAACAGCCTGGGAGAAGCTCACAACTTTGATTGCACAGTAAAAGCTTGTGGGCAGATTTTACAAGAGTCAATACCCAGGACAAATTAAACCAAAATTCATGGAGATGGCACCTAAACGTCAGAATCTTAAAATCTTCCAGGATATTCCAATTCCAGCATGTTTCCACATCTGAGAAACACGCTATAAGAAAATGTTATAGTACTGATCTGCCAGTCATTCTGTGGGAAGGATTTACTACTGATGGGATAAATGGAAGAGGAAAGTGAGGGCAGAGGTGAATCAACAGCTGAGACCAAAAAAAGACCTTTAAAAAAGGTTGATTACCTGTGTGGCCTCTCCCCAAAGTCCTTGCAATGTACTAGTAATCTCTGATCTAAGGGGCATTCAAACTCATTAAAATCATACAGTTACTGTGTAATTTTTAGTCTAACCTTGTGATTTTCAAAATGAGTACAGGATTACGGCCTGTGGTCATGAGTAGCATGCATTCCCAATTCTGGGCTTTAAAGCCTTCAATGACATTTTTGAAAGGGGATGCATTATTTTCAAATGTGGTCATAATGTTAATCGCCCATAGTTTTAGAATACTTGATTTGATGGGTTTGTATTTGTTATTTGTTTGCATACTTGTTTTTTTAATGATTATTGTTTTCCTTCATAAATTAAATGGTCTGTTGGGAAATTGTGGCAGACATCCTCTCCACAGGTAATAACAATTAACTAAGTCCTATGCAACCACGTATTAATGAAATCTGAAATGAAGAAGGCAGTTAAATTCTGCCTCTTTTAAAATAAGATGTGTCCCCAGATATATATGGAAAACTAAGCATGTGGTACTTGCTCCTCCCACAGGGTTTGAAATCGTCTATCTTGTACATGGATTACATCATATAAATTTAGAAATGACAAAGTGATACACCCCTTTCAGATGCAAAATCCAATTAGTGTTTATGTAGGGCTGGGCTCTGAGAATAGAATGCTATGACCTAGTTAGCTGTCCAGGAGAAGAAAACTAGAGATCCAAAGATTGGAACTTGAAAACAGATATACTTGAAATTAATTTTCACATTACAGAAGGGGCCATCAAAGAGTTCCTTTAAATAGAAAACTTGCCTAGTGCACTTAGAATCCAATTTAATTTATAAAAGTTGAATATAAATTATAAATTTTTAATTTACACATAGTTTTTCCAGAATTCAGCAACTGTATAAGAAGATAGCGATAGGCAACTGAAGTTTCTTGGAGTAATGAAGGAGAGCAGTGGCAGTATTGCATTCATTTGGTCTTACGAGCTGGAAGTTACAATGAAAAAGGGCCCTTATCATTGGAGGTTAAAGAATTCCTTCTGTAGACCTACATGCTTCTTTGTTTTGAAACTTATTTCAGGAACCATAAATTTTCCTATTTCTCTGACTCCCTTCTTTATCAACAATTTTTTCTTTTTTGTCACACCTAGAAATTCTCAGGGGAAACTCCTGGCTCCGCACTCAGGAATCAATCCTGGAGGTGCTCCAGGAATCGTATGGGATGCCAGGGTCAAACCCAAGTAAGCAGCTTTGCAAGGCAAACATCCTAACTGATCTACTATCACTCTGGTTCCATAGTTCTCGTAAGTTTACCACAATTAATAGTGTTAAAACAATGTTCATGGCCACTTAAAAATCCCACCTGTTTCTCTCTTTGCCGTTATTTTTCTTGTGACTTCATGTAGTCTGTGGCTCCAACTTACATACCCCCAAATCCCACACACAAAGGTGAGCCTCAGACCATATGATTTCTATGCATCTAGTCTTGATCTCTCTCTGGTAATAACTGCTTCATGTCAAAATTCACATAACTGTTTCTGACAATATAATCCTCTATATGTTGAACTTCGGTTATGCTATTATGTTCTTCAAGAACATGTCACCCACGCAGCGGAAACACCATCCCTACTTTTATGTTCATAGCAGCATTATTCACAATAGCCAGAATCTGGAAACAACCAGAGTGCCCAAAAATCGATGACTGGATAAAGAAGCTTTGGTACATCTACACAATGGAATACTATGCAGCTGTTAGGAAAAATGAAGTTATGAAATTTGCCTATAAAAGGATGGACATGGAGAGATCATGTTGAATGAAATTAGCCAGAAGGAGAGAGACAGATATAGAATGACTGCATTTATTTGCATGACATAAATATATATGTATATATTATGATACCAATATCCAAGGTCAAGTGAAACATGGATCAGGAGGTCTTGTCAAAGGGGGAAACTATCACAAACGTGTGGGAGTCAGAGGCTGGGTAAGACAGAAAAATGGAACAGTGTGCTAACAATTGTTGAAAGTACTAATACCAACCTAGAACTAAGCATTAAATAGAGGCAAAGAGATACACATGACAACCCTTTAATGTATGTTCTGTAATCCGCAATCTGGAAGGGAAGGAAAAGAGAAAGAGATAGAGAGGAAGGGAAAGAAATAAAGAACCTGCCATGGAGGTGGACTGGGGGAGTGGGGGAGGGAACCGGGACATTGGTAGTGGGAGATGGGCGCTGGTGGTGGGATGGGTGCTGGAACACTGTATGACTGACCCAAGTATGAACATCTTTGTAATTGTATATCTCACGGTGGTATAATAAAATACTTATAAAAAAAAGAAAAATCTCTGTAGCTCTAAAAATGTCACCTGAAAAGACATAGAAAAAAAATGTCACCCTTGCTTCTAAAATTAAGTGAAATCAATTTATCTGGGAAATCAAATGGATCAATAAGCCACATTGTTATTCATGTCTCCCACAGAACGTCCTGTATCCTACTGGTTCTAGACTGAGAGTAACACTGTCACCCTTTTCTCTAGTGTATTCTAAGATTTATGAATCCATGAGGCCATTTTTTTCGAGGTTTCAGTGATTTGGGAGATGCTGCTTCTAATAGTTAGTAGACTTAGGCTAGCCTCTTGTACTTCCTACATTAATTCAGACAGTGCTACAAAGATAATGAATTATTCTACCCAGAATAGTTAATAGCATTCCTGGTGACACAGTATTTCTCATATACACCCTATGTTTAACCTACTGTCAACCAATTCCTAGGACTTGACAGCTTTTCAATCTGACAGACCCCCTCTTAATCATGACAGAATGTTGATCAGCCTTCAGTAATATCTCAATGAGTTTAACTACTCTGTTGTAAGGAAACCTCTGTCAGGGCCCAACCCTGTTCATGCATAACCAAAGGCCACATAGCATTTTGTGCTGCTTTATGCATTCGCATTATTTTGTCTTATAATTATTTATGTCTTAGTTCTCATTAGCTTATAAATACCTTAAGGACAGAGATTTTTTTTCTCTTTTTAAATTCTCCTATACTATCTAATTAATATGTAGATGTACTTAGTGAATGTTAAATGTTTTCATTTATAATTGATTAAAGGAATCACTAGTTGGTCAATGAATACCATGCTTTGTATTTCTGCATTTTAAGTGAGTAAACCACTGGCTCTTAGATCTTTTGATCTCTATAATTATGTCAAGTTCAAATCTATTACCCTAAAATAAACTATCAGTTAATGCAATGATCTCTCCATCCCACATCCTCACTAATAGTGAGGGCGCAAAGAGCCAATTTTCTCATTTTGATAAACAAAGGATAGAAAATTAGTACTGAGGGATAATGGAAATAACCCAAAGCTCTGGAGTTTATGCTAAAGACCCTGAATTCAATTCTTTTCACCACTTACCATGCTAGTACCACCTGATGTAACTCTGGTGGCCTCTAGTACCTCCAAACCTATGTAAATCAGCATAGGAACAGAAAATCCTCTGAGTATCACTGGGAAAGGCTCCTCCCCTAGGTTCCCAAGCTCTTCTGATAAAGGCCCTCCAAATTAACATACTTATCTGAAATTTGTAGACTTAAGCCACAAATTTGTGAGAATAAAAGTGACCAATATGTTCAATCTCCTTGTCTTTTTCAAAGGTAAGACTGCTGGGGTCAGAGATAGTACAGTGTTTAAGACACTTGCCTTGCATATGACTGTCTCAAGTTCGCTCCATGGAACTTAGTATGACCCCAGGTAACCACCAGCAATGACATTTTGAGCACAGACCCAGGAGTAAGCCCAGTGCACTGCCATGTGTGCATCCCACAAGAGATTGCCTAGAGTGAGGGCATAAGAAAAGGGTTTCACTGAAAATGCAGGTGATATGATATAGCCCAGTGTAAATAAAAGGCCATAATATAATGATTGTGAACTTTCTTTACCCCCTTGCTAATAAGAAAAGCTATCCATCTTCCAGTTTATCTATAAAAATATTCTTTTAAGATATTAAGGATCAACATTTAGAAAAGTCTGTTTTAATCTTTTTCTATTCTTTTCCATTAGAATGGACAAGTATTCTTGTTTTAGTAGTAAAAATTTTAACTATATATTAACCGTCTTGTTATCTAGAAGGCTACTTCTCAACTTGGCTATTGTTCTTACTCTTGGTTCTTAACTAGTCAAAATAAATTTTTAATCACCTTGCACATTTCTCAAGTATTAATATTTTGATTACATATGTTTTAAAACTAGTAAACAATATTGATCAATAGAAGATTAATAGATCTGATATATATATGATTCAAGTCTCCTCTACAGGAAAGTAGTGCAATTTTTCATTTACTCAGATATTATTCTGTATTTCCATAAAGTTTTTTAATCTTCTCTTTGAAAGTCACTCACTTCTTATTTTAATTATCATATTTATTGTGATTTCTGAATATTTTGAAGTCATTGCTACCATTAATTTATTCTCTGCATTTTTTAAATTTCAAATAAGTGTAAATACACTGAATACACACTTTATGCTTTACTTTATAAGGATCCTAGAAACTTAGATAGTTAACAAATTCTATGATTAACACATTTGTTCTCCTCCCAGAAGAAAAAGAGATTTTTAAAGCATACTAGTTTCAAATCTTACCTTTCTGGATTGGGACATTTACATCCATTATAGTAATTTAATCATGACTTTTTAAATAACAAAACTTAGATATTTAAGTTCTTCATAGCTATGGTTTATTTGGACCTTCTCATTTGTAGTTTCAATATTCTTTTTGCTTAATTTCACACTTTACTCCAAATTATTATCATTTCCTTATGTATAAATAGGTATATCTCTTTAAAAAGCATTAAAGCTGACTCTTAGACACAAACATTTGAAAACACCTTTATTTTCACTTTTTGATAGATATGTTTAATTTGTAATATATGTGAGTCAGGTGGACATGGCTGACTCGTCCACCTGCCCACATATTTATTGTGGCTGACTCATCCACCTGCCCACATACATATGTCATTCCCAATGTTCTCCCTTCTGAAATCCAACATGCCATTTTGTCAGTAAAGAAGGGAACAGCACCAGGCCCAGACAAAGACAGACCTGAACACCTGAAGAATCTGCCTTCAGCACTCATCAATACACTGGCTCGGCTATTTACACGCTACCTGTCTGAATGCAAGGTGCCCTCCCATTGGAAAACCTGCAAGACAGTTCTACTGTTCAAGAAGGGAGACATTCACGACATTGGCAACTATCGCCTCATCTGCCTGTTGTCCATCATCTACAAGCTGTTCACTCGAGTCATCCAGAACAGGATTGGCAGAACATTTGATGAAGGGCAACCATACAAGCAAGCTGACTTCCGAAAAGGATTCAGCACAGTCGACCATATCCACACAGTAACCAAGCTCATTGAAGTTTGTAGGGAGTTCAGGATGCCACTCTGACTCATGTTCATTGATTTAAAGAAAGCCTTTGATTCTGTGGAGACTGAAGCAGTCATCCAAGCCCAGCCAAATAGGGCGTTCAAACCCAATACATCAAGACCCTTCATGAGCTGTATTACATATTCATCACCAGGATCTCACCATTCTACAAAGAAGTGATCATCAATGTCAAAAAGAGAGGTTCGGCAGGGTGATACCATTTCACCAAAACTCTTCAGCGCCACCCTTGAGAACATCATGTGACAATTAGAATGGGAAGGAATGGGAGTGAAGATAGATGGTCGGCAACTGCACCACCTCCGCTTCGCTGATGACAAGGTTCTAATAACACCAAACATTAGCCAAGCGACACAAATGCTGGCTGACTTCGACCGAGAATGTAGAAAGATAGATCTACAGCTGAATCTCAGCAAAACTATGTTCATGAAAAATGAACTAGTACCAGAGGCCCTATTCACTCTCAATGGAACAAATATCTCTGAATGCAGAAGTTATGTGTACCTAGGTCGAGAAGTCAACATGATGAACGACCTAAAACCTGAGCTGCACAGGAGGAAGTGAGCAACATGGAATGTCTTCAAAAGCATTGAAGAAATAGCTAAAAAGACAAAGAACCTCCTGCTCTGGGCACATCTCTTCAGCAACACCATTCTCCCTGCATTAACATACGCTTCAGAGACCTGGACCCTACGAAAGCAGTATGAGAATGCTATAGAGGAATCGAAAGAGCTATGCTTGGAATATCAAGCCATGCTCAAGTGAAAGAAGGAATCTGGAGCTCCGATCTCTGTCGCTGTTCCAGAGTCAGGGACGCTGTCTCGTTTGCCAAGGCATCGAAAATCAGATGGGCTGGACATGTAATGCGATTTGGAGACAACCGCTGGACTAGAGCTGTTACTGACTGGATCCTACAGGATGTCAAAAGATCACGTGGCCGCCCACCTACGAGATGGTCAGACTTCTTCTCAAGACCCTGAATGAACAGTTTGAGGCTCTTTGTATTCCTGAAGCAACCAGATGCCATTGGGCTACAGTGGCACATGATAGGGTCAAATGGAAATATTACTGGCGCCAGCTCTAGCAAATCAAGCAAATGTGGGTAGCCCTTGAATCTTCGGGGGTTATGGCAGGGGTTGCGTGCTTGGGGAAAACCGGATACTGACGAATGGTGTGACAGTGGCCTGGGCTCTCTGGGACCGGACGCAGCAGCCCCCGGAGAAACTGCGCTGACTGCTGAGCTGGGCCCGGGGGCTGTCGTGGGATCCCCTCGTCTTTGGCTACGTCACTGAGGATGGGGACACAACTCTGCACTTGGCGGTGATTCATCAGCATGAGCCTTTCCTAAATTTCCTTCTAGGCTTCGCGGCTAGCACTGAATACTTGGACCTGCAGAATGACCTGGGACAGACAGCCCCTGCACCTGGCAGCCATCCTGGGGAGGAGTCGGCGGTGGAGAAGTCGTACACAGCAGGTGCTGGGGTGCATGTGGCGGAGCGTGGTGGCCACACGGCGCTGCACCTTGCTTGCCGCTCAGGGGCACCCGCTTGAGCCTGTGCCCTGCTCCAGCCTCGTCCCCGCTGTCCCCGAGGGTCCCCCCAACACCTACCTCACTCAGGGCTCCAGCCACACGCCTCACACCGACAACAGCCCCGCTGCCTCAGATGCCTCAGAGAAGGAGGAGGAGGAGAGTGAGAGTGAGGGAGGGCTGGAGGCTTCAGCTGCAGGCAGAGAACTACGAGGAACACACCCCGCTGCACGTGGCTGTCCTCCACAGAGCTGCAGAAATGGTCCGGCTGCTGAAAGAGGCGGGAGCTGACCTCAACAAACCCGAGCCCACCTGTGGCAGGAGCCCTTGCCCTTGGCGGTGGGAGGCCCAGGCAACCGAAGTGCTGGAGCTTCTCCTGAGGGCAGGAGCTGACTCCACTGCCCGCATGTACGGTGGCCGCACCCCACTGGGCAGTGCCACCCTCCGCCCAACCCTGACCTCAGGCGCCTGCTCCGTGAGCACAGAGCCCCTGAGCCCGAGGAGGAGGAGGAGGAGGATGAGGACGAGGACGACAAACCCAGCCACTGTAGCAGCAGTAGAGGCAGTGACAGTGACTACGGAGACGAGATGGCCCAATAGGATGACATCGTGATGCACAGTGGACGGAGTCAAGCTCGGGCCCCTCCCACCGCGGCCTCCAGACCCCTCCCCGCCAACCCTGGGGCCCCAGAGGCTCCTGGTGAATAAAATCCCACTTCCAAAAAAAAAAAAAACGAATAACGGGATGTCAAGAATAACGGGATGTCAAGAATAACGGGATGTCAAGTGATCAAGTGATATGTGAGTCAGAGCTTGAGGGTAAATTTCAGTTGTTTTGCACATTTTCCTTGTATCTTCAAAATACTGTGCCACAGGATTCTGACATTCTTTGTTGCTATTAAAATTTTAGTCTAATTCTCATAATTTTTGGTTTTCAATTTTGAAAGTTTGTTTTTTGTTTTGTAGATTATTTTTATTACCTTGCTTTGAAATGACTGGGTTTAATAATATTAGGATCACCATGCTTAACAAATTCTGCATAATCCTCAGTCACTGCCTCTTCTGATATTTCTTTACTTCATCCTCTGGATTGTCTTCCTTGATCACTAACTGTATATAGTCAGTTTGTTTTCCATTGTTCCCTATCTTCTTGTGATGTTTCCAGTCTTCTAATTTCCTCCTACTGCTATCTGCTAATTTTTCAAATTTACTTCACTTATTCTCTCAGTAACTGGATCTAATATGCTTTTCATTGAATTTCTAATTATATTTCTCCTAATTTCTATAGCATTTCAAAAATTATATCATTTTGAATGGTGACCATATGTTTAGAATAGTCTGTTCTCCCATTCATCCTCTAATTTGTTCTTTTCTTTCTTCAAATACATTGAACTTATGTTCTGTATATGAATATTTGATATTTCTTATCCCTGATGTATTTATAGTCTAATTATATACTTGGTTGTTTCTTCTAATTTTTCCTTTGGGTTCCATCATATATTTAGAGGGTTTTGTTGCCATTGTTGCTCTATTGTGAGGTCAGATTTCTTGGAAATTCATCTTTGACAAATTTTTGTCACTTTGTATCATTAAAATATACCTAGAGTTATAGTCCTAGCTAATTATTTACATCTCTATTGGTATCTCCGCTAAACTTCATAAGATCATAAACTTCTCTCATTTTGACACTTTATCTCTTGCTTTTGGAACAGTGCCTGATATATAGTATATGATTTTAAATACCTTATTGAATTAATAAATAAATTCTACAGCTATCACAAACATGACCTTAAATTCTCATAATCTTCAGAAGTAGGTCTGCTGATTTTCACTTTTCAGATAAAACAGAAATGATTGCATAATTTGTATGAAACTTTATAGTAGGAAAATGGTACTTAATCTGGCACTAGTTAGTAGAGTTTCCATTGTGCCATACTATCTCTAGATATTATGCTTGGTCATCATGTTTGAAGCGTCTAATAAAAGCAGTAACTCTAACCTCTTGCTTGGCCTTTGAGGCTAATCAGCAGGGAGCTATCCAGAGTGTTGAACTTCCTCCCTCTAAAGCTCGCCAGTGCCAAGGGAGAATAGTGTACTCTTAAGTCTATGGTCAATACAGCCTTTGATTGCAGGGAAAATTTCTCTTCTCTGACTCTTTCTGATACTAGCTACTTTATTTCAGTGTGAGCTTGCTCATAACATATCTTTTTAATCAGCTTCTTTCACTGTATAGACCAAGAAGAACACAAAAAGAAACACATCTGCTGTAGCATTCACCAGCATGCCATGACCCAACTCTGCACTACCTTTTTTTAATTATGTCTCAGAAAATAAGTCTGACTCCCTAGCCACAAAATTCAATAAGAGTGTATAAAAGGACAAATTACTTCTTACTAGACATTTGGGAACCACTTCTGAGGATATTTATACTTTAGTATTTTTTAACTGAATTAAAACTTGTGAAACTAAGCCCCCATTTGCGTTTGCTCATTAAATGTGCTTGCCCTCTACTGTAATAATTCATTGCTTCCACTGTACTTTAAAAGGGATCTTTTCATTCAATTTTTTTGGTCAAGGAAAAGAAGCTAAACAAAAAAAGCTTCATGAATTTTTAAATCTCAGGAATAAAGAGAAAACTCCCCTTTCTAATTCATGAATACAACACCAAAATTTCCTCTAGCTGATTATTTTATAGAAACAAAATGATAACATCATTAGTTTTCTGAACTGTGTCCTTTCTTAACAATTGTTTATTGGAAATCTGGCATCTATAGAATTTATGATAAACCACATTTTCTATCAGATCATCACATTGGTATCCAATCAGAATTTCAGCAATGTCTTCTGAACTTGTGGAAGGAGTTATTAATTCAGTTAACTTGAGTTCTTGGACCTTATTCTTTATGATTGTGTAATGAAGAGAGTAAGAACTGGCTCACCTAATGTAGGGTTAACTCATATCTCATCCCACCCCTCAAGATAGTTATCACCACTGGAATGTATAATTTTTGTGGCACTCACTTACTGAAGGTCAGTAATTAAGCTCATTAAGGGTCTGCAGTGGAGAAATGTTAAAGTCAAAGGAGAGCAGCTGGAATCTAAGCATGTGCTATGATGCCTGTCAGTTGCCTTTTATCTCTTCTTTTTAAGCACAAATCTTGAGGTGCCCATGAATTTTCTAATTAGCAAAGTCAGAAAAATTCTTAATGTCACAGGGCAAGGGGCTGATAAGGAAAATATAGAGTTCTGCATGTTGATGTGAAGATATAAAAATACTTGGTCTACTTACTCATAATGTGCCTAACGCCATCTAATGCAGAGCCAAAGTGCAGAATTTAAGAAAGTAGAGTGGTTTTGCAAAAAAGGTAAACAGCTTTCATGCAAGTCTGAAAAATAAACATGGCCTTCTATTTATATTTACATCAAACCTCTTCAGCAAAGCCTTAAGTATCATGGCCTGAAAGCTCTATGGTCAAATAAGCATATGTCACATATGCACATGTACAAATAAAAAGAAACAGTATAAATTGGTTTCTAGTGCCCTCTACATTCCACACTGATGACATCCTACAAACCAATACAATTGGAAGTAACAGTGTGCTGAAATACAATAGTGCTCAATGTTAGAACTCTGAACTGATAGGAATTTAGAGCAATCCTGTTGTGTTTTTCTCCTTACCTTGCTCTCTTGCACCACCTAGCAATTAGCTGATAAAACACACATTTGCCTCCATTCCTTCAGATCAAGGTACTTTATGGAGAGAGGCATGGCTCATCCACATGAACAAAGGTGCTCACTCAGCCTTATAGTTAAGAACTTGTGAAAAATGTCAACCCTGTCCCTCAATCCCTGACTCTTAAAATCACCCTTATTTTAAGTGTTGTTTTTACATGAAAAAAAGCAAAATATTTTTATAAAAAATACTGTTATAAAAACATAAAATGTTAGATGGGTGAAATGGAAATTAATAAGGTTATAAGAAGATCCCTACATGTGAAAAATTGTCATCATTTATAAATTTTGAGTATCTGAATGTATTGTCAAGCACAAAATGGTCATGAGAAGAGCAAGCTAGGTTAACAAATGCATACTTGAGAGAGAAAGATTCAGCTCTTGCTAGGGCTCCTCTGATGCCGTAATTTCATGTTCTTTTCTATCCTTCATCAGTGCTTATTAGCAATCTAAAATGGGCTCTCTCATAACCCAAAGGGCGAGCCAGAGTGCATTTCCCTCTTCAAGCATTTTGTAATACTAATTAACTAATTCCCAGCCACATGAAGGGAACCTGCAAAGATTCGCCAGAGGCAAACTACTAAATAAATGGTGACAGATTTCTCAGTTTTCAATTAGATGAAATGACATATTGGGACAACGAATAGCCTGACTTTCTAATAATGAGAGCTTTATGAGTTTTTCATTCCTGGAAGTGAAGAGAAACTTTGGCCCTTTCTCCATTTAAACCACAGTGCCGCCTCGACCCTCTCTTGCCTATATCAAAGCACACAGAGTCAGCAGTTGGTGGTGATATTTGCAAGTGACAGAATGTAAAACCTGGCCTGAAGATGCTGCTTTTGAGAAGCTTCTATTCTCCTGAAATATCTGACAGGACACAGCACAGGGACGAAAGAGAACAACCAGCATAATTAAAACTGTACAAGCAGCACCATGCGCTGTTGCACTGCCCAACACTGCCTCCAGCTTGGGCCCCGCCCTGCTCTCAGACTCCAGTGTTTGTGCTGTGATTCTCTTGCCAGCTTAGCAACTGTTGCTATGTTTGCAGTAATAAGAAGCGGGTGATGCTGGTGTCTCTATAATGATTCAGATACAAGAACAATGATTTCTAAATAGATTTCTGAAGTAGCTCTTGCTGCACGGTTTAACAGGCTTAATTCTTGATAGGTTCACTTTTCTTTTTTTAAATTCTTTTCTCCTTTAGCCCCTTCCTTGTGGTCTGAATCTAAATCTCCTCTAAAGCAAAACTGGCACCATCTTATCCTTGTGCCTTTTTAAATAGGAGGTTTCTTGTTCACGAAGATATTTTACAAGTCATTGTCTCTTATTATCTCCTGGGAAATATTGAGATTGAATTTTTCTTGGAATTGAGGTAAGCATCTAAAATAGTCTGAAAAATAATGGTCCCAGGAGGAAAAAAAAAAATTCCATTATTAAATAAAGTGGAATCTAAAACATATTCCCATAATATTTGTGATTTTAACTAAACATTTTGTGTTAAAGAAAAGACATTTCTATTTTCATTTTTATCTATACATCCATCTATTTATTTATTTATTTGTTTATTTTGTTATTTATTTTGCCTTTTGGTCACACCCAGCGAAGTTCAGGGCTCTGCACTCAGTAATACTTCTGGGAGTGCTGGGGGACCAGATAGGATGGCAGGAATTGAACTCAGATCAGCTGAGTTCTTGCAATGAAAGAGCCCTGCGCTCTCTGCTATTGCTCCAGCCCCAGAAAAGACATTTTACTGGCCACAATTGCAAAGAAGTATCTGAAATACTACGATGAATATATGTTTGCCTTCTTAAATCATCTTCCACAGCAATAGCAAAAAAAGAAAATGAAATAATCATTTTTTGGCCTTAATGAAACATTTGTTTGCCTGCCAATGTTATCTGGCACCCTAGATGTGTGTCACTAGATTCTAATACATCTTAGGGACAGTATAATTGAGAATAGACTATTTCACTATGGGCAATATTATCCTCCTGGGGAAGGATAAGATACATGGTAAGTTTCGATCACTTACTATGTTCCCAACTCTACTGTGCATGATTTTTTGTATGCTAATCCTGTCATTGGCCTCTCACAACTCCTCTGCAAGTTACATGTTATTTATCAGAACTCTACAAATGACAATTGGAGCAGAGGAAAGATAACTTCCCAGGGTTTTAAACTAGTAAAAACATGGGATGAGACTGAGCCAAGATCAGCCCCACTTCTAAGTTGTCATCTTTTCTTACATGCTGAGCTGTATCAGTGTAAGGCAGAGCCATCCTAATACTAATTGGCCTTGTGGCATGGGCAATCTGAGACTGCCCAGCCCTGAGAATTCTCATGTGTGAATAATGTGAACCCATATGTATCCTGAATCATGTGAACTCATGTGAACCCAGAATCATGTGAACACATGTGAAATGGAACCTTGTTACTCAGTGTCACCCATTGGGCTGAAGCCTTGGAAACACCTAGGAGCTTGTTGAATATTTAGATTTGCAGGTCCCACATGGACCTCCTGAGTCACAACCAGAATTTAGACAAGATGTTTACAGATGAATTGTTAGTGCACATTAATTTTTTTTAATTCAGAAATGTGATTTATTGGGACCGTTTGGTAACTCTTCCTTCCCTTACACATTGTGGATTGCAATACATACATTTAGAGGTTATCATGTGTATCTTTTTGCCTGTATTTAATGCTCAGTTTTAGGTTGATATTAGCACTTTTGACAATTATTAGCACTCTGTTCCCTTCTCTGTCTTACCTAACCTCTGATTCCCACACGTTTGTGTAATTTTCACCTTTGACAAGACCTCCTGATCCATGTTTCGCCTGACCTTGGATATTGTATCATAATAAGTGTGTGTGTGTGTATATATATATATATATATATATATATATATATACATTTAGCACATTAAGTTTTTAAGAAACTGGATTTATCAATCTCTGTGGACTCTTCAAGCTCTAATAGTTGTGAATACTGCTCCACTCATATGCATAGATAGAGAGATATAGACAGATATAAGATATATGAACATATATATATTTATATATATATATACATACATACACACATTTTCTTCTTCCTCCAATGTTAGTATTAATCACTTTCTAATCCTATTTTATACTCAATGGAAAATTTTCTCTCATAAGGAAGACTTATGTTATTTTATTTTAAAAATTAAGTTATTTTAATTTATTTACCACTTTCTACCTTACATGATCTATGTTGTGTAAGTTCTTTGTGGGGGAGAGCCACACATGTGGAAGAATTTCATATATGTACTATCAACAGTCATAGTACATTACATTGCATTAAAAATGTTAAATAAATGTTGAATGACATTACTTAGGAACAGAAGTTGCATAGCGCTTTTATTATAAGACTTCCATACTTGTTACAATGTATATGCCAAGATCACTTGATCACTTGAATCCAGTTATTCATCGATTCGCTCGAGTGGGCGCCAGTAACATTTCCATTGGACCCTATCACGTGCCAATGTAGCCCAATGGCATCTGGTTGATTCAGGAATACGAAGAGCCTCAAACCGTTCCTTCAGGGTCTTTACAAGGAAGTCAGACCATCTTGTAGGTGGGCGGCCACGTGATCTTTTGACATCCCGTGGGATCCAGTCGGTAACGGCTCTAGTCCAGCGGTTGTCTCCAAATCGCATTACACGTCCAGCCCATCTGATTTTCGATGCCTTGGCAAACGAGACAGCGTCCCTGATTCTGGAAGAGCGACGGAGGTCAGAACTCCGGATTCCTTCTCTCACTTGAGTGAGGCGTGATATTCCAAGCATAGCTCTTTTGATTCCTCTTTGGGAGACCTGAATAGCATTCTCATCCTGCTTTCGTAGGGCCCAGGTCTCTGAGGCGTATGTTAATGCAGGGAGAACGGTGGAGTCAAAGAGATGTGCCCGGAGCCGGAGGTTCTTTATCCTTTTAGCTATTTCTTCGATGCCTTTGAAGGCATTCCATGCCACTCTCTTCCTCCTGAGCAGCTCAGGTTTTAGGTCGTTCATCATGTTGACTTCTCGACCTAGGTACACATAACTGCTGCATTCAGAGATGTTTGTTCCATTGAGAGTGAATGGGGCCTCAGGAACTAGTTCATTCTTCACGAACATTGTTTTCTTTAGATTCAGCTGTAGACCCATCTTTCCACATTCTCGGTCGAAGTCAGCCAGCATTTGTGCCGCTTGGCTAATGTTTGGTGTTATTAGAACGATGTCATCAGCAAAGCGGAGGTGGTGTAGTTGCCGACCATCTATCTTCACTCCCATTCCTTCCCATTCTAATTGTCGCATGATGTTCTCGAGGGTGGCACTGAAGAGTTTTGGTGAAATGGTATCACCCTGTCGAACCCCTCTTTTCACATTAATGATCACTTCTTTGTAGAATGGTGAGATCCTGGTGGTGAATCCGTAATACAGCTCACAAAGGATCTTGATGTATTGGGTTTGAACACCCTGTTTGGCTAGGGCTTCGATGACTGCTTCAGTCTCCACAGAATCAAAGGCTTTCTGTAAATCAATGAATGTGAGACAGAGCGGCATCTTGTACTCCCTACAAACCTTGATGAGCTTGGTTACTGTGTTGATATGGTCGATTGTGCTGAATCCTTTCCGGAAGCCTGCTTGCTCGCATGGTTGTCCTTCACCTAGTGTTCTGCTAATCCTGTTCAGGATGACTCGTGTAAACAGCTTGTAGATGACGGATAACAGGCAGATGGGGCGATAGTTGCCGATGTCGTGAATGTCTCCTTTCTTGAACAGTAGAACTGTCCTGCTGGTTTTCCATTGGGAGGGCACCTTGCATTCGGACAGGTAGCGTGTGAAGAGCCGAGCTAGTGTCTTGATGAGTACTGATGGCAGATTCTTCAGGTGTTCGGGTCTGACTTTTGTCTGGGCCTGGTGCTGTTCCCTTCTTTACCGACGAGATGGCATGTCGGATTTCAGAAGGGAGAACAGTGTACATATCGTATAGTGTACATATCTTCTGCCAAGATGTGTACACTATAATGGCTCCTTATATATGGTTTCAAAGAAGCTTTCAAATAGCCCACACAATATGAGCAGTTCTCAAATTTCTGTATCCTTTTCACCTTTTTATCACACAAATCGGTAAACATTTTGATTCAAGTCTTTAAAATCTCCTCTTCTTTTTGTCCCTCCTCCTCCTCCTCCACCTCATCCTTCTTTTGCTTTTGTGCAACTTCTCCTCCTCCTTCTTTTCCACGTCCGCCTTCTTCTGCTTTTATGCAAGTCTTGGCTCAGGACTTATTACTGACTCAGCCCTCAGAGATGACTCCTGGCAGGCTAGGACCATATGGACTGCCAGGGAATAAACCTAGGTTAGACCTGTGCAAGGCAAGCACCCTAGCCTCTGTACTATCTCTCCAGCAACAAAATGTCATCTTCTAAGAAAATTCCCTGAGCCCTGAACTGCTAACCTATCCATCATAGTTTTCATTTTATGCATCCACAGAGCACAGAAGATATATTATGATCAGAATAATTATAACAGTCCTCCCTTCTTCTCCATATAAGCTATATACTCCTTGATGTCAAAAAATTTATTTTGGGGGTGGGAGTAAAGGGTACATAGAGATACATTGAGTAGGGTGTTGGCCTTGCACACAGCTAATGCAAGTTTGGTTGCTGAAATCCCATATGGTCCACCAAGCTTTATCAGAATTTATCCCTAAACATAGAACTGGAAGTAATTCTTCCAGATGTGCCTCCCCATCTTAAAAATGAACCAAAAGAATTGTGGTTCAAAAAAAAGAATTGTGATTTATCTCATTGTATTTTTTAATGTTTGCCACAATGCTTGCTTGGCACATAGTAAATGATAACAAATTGAATTAATGAAAACAATGACTGAATGAATAAATGAATGAGTGGCTAAAGATGATCCAAAAGAAAAAATAAGTCTAGGTCATCTATGCCCTGCCTAACAATGGAAACATTATTGGTATGCATGAAAAACTAGTTTTTATGTTATTAAACAGTGACTCAATGACTTGCTGCTACTTTGAACTGAAAGCTTTCCTACTTATTAACTGAAAGATAGCTAGGTATAATAACTAATCTTAACTATCTTTGATAACTAAGATAAGCAGGTATTACTTAACTAACAATGCATTTAATAGACAAGTAAGGACATGATCCCCTGGATAAGGATATCCAGATACCATGTTGAAGAGAAACAAAAATTGCACAGGACCTGGTGAATTTTCTCTTTTCTTTTTCAGAAGTACAAAAAGAACTAGCTACTTAGGTTCAAGATACCAGAGATCAGTTCTGCTATTATTATTATTATTATTATTATTATTATTATTATTATTATCTTGCTGTTTTATTATGATTAGTATTATTATTATTACTATTATACCCAGAGATAATTGTCCATTATTTTATAGTTTTACAAATTTTTTTTTTATTTTAAAAACACTTCAAGTATTAAGAAGCAAAAAGTCTGTCTGAATGGAATCCAAGCCCTAATTCAATCACTTTCTTCTTTTTAGTCACTTAATCTCTTTGATATAGTAGGACATTCTCTTTTTTTCTCATAAAATAGCAACTTTACCCATACATTTCCAAAAGTGTTTCTTGCCTCTCTAAACTAGTTGTTTATCAACTGGAAATGTTGATCAATTCCTAGTCAAGTTGCCATTTGGATTAAAACTGGGGTTTCCCATGCTTTTATCCAGCAGCTATTTACATGAGAATGAAAATCAGGAAAAACTTCCAATTTTCTTTCTTTTTCTTTTGCATTCTCTGAAAAGAAAACTGTAGTTAATTGTTAATGTGTCTGCTCAATGTTAGCTACTAAAAGAAAATGAAAGAAATTCAGAATGCTGGAAAAAACAACAAATCTGTAGGCAGCATTAAAGTTTTTATCCAAATGAACATTATTTATTCTATAAAATAAATCCTTACTTATTCATATAAAACTAACTACTATATAGTTTTATTCATTAATTCCCATCCAAATAAACATAGAGAAAAAATATGTTATTATCAAATAATTAAAATAAAAATTGATAATAAAATAATACCAAAGGGACTTATTTTTTACATAGAAGTTAAAGAACAACATATTTGGCCAGGTAAGATAATTAAAAAATATTTTTTGGCATTGATTTACCTGAATTTCATTTTTAAATAAGTTTTTAATTGTTTCTATATTCTAATGCTAGTTTTATTTTTTTGAAGTATGGATAAGTATGATTTTAACAGCTACTGAGAATATTGAATTACATTATTCACCACCTAATTTTTACTTGCTGAGATCTTTAGCACATGTGGTAATAAATTAACAACCATTTTCTTATATCTGGATGGAAGGAGAAAAACAATTAAAATATGATCAAATTTCTCTTTTAAAAAAACACTACCATTAAATTAGGCCAAGAATAATTTGTTTTAAAGTGCTATATTTATTTAAGTAACTCCTCTTTATCTTAGGAAAATACATATAGGAGCTTGAGCAGTACACAGAGCTTAATTAAATATGACTAGAATTTGGATAGTTCATAGAACTAATTAACTTACAGAATGTGTTGAGTCTACACTATGTATAGAGCATTTTGTTTGGACCTAATCAGAGAACTCCCAATATTTTGATAATCTTGTCTACACTCTTGGAAAACTGCATATATTATCTTTTATTATTTCTTTTTTATCATTGCTCTTTTCTTTCTTTTTTAATATAATGAATTAATAACATTTCATTCTTTTAGAAATGAAAAAAATAAAGTGAGGAAAAACACTGTATAGATCTTGTTCCTTATTCTTCCAGCACTCTTACTTACCTGATGTTATTAATCTTTCTCTAGGCTATTCACAGAGTTTGTATTCAACCTGTTTGCATTCATTTATCAATCATCTATTATGTGCCAGATCCTTAGTGGATATTGGAAATACCAAGTTGTATATAACATATCTTCCCAGCTCTGTGAAATACAATGTACGAAGGTAAAGACTAAACCAGGTTTTAGATGACCAGGGATCTTGGAAAGGCTTCCTAAAACTAATGTTATTTCATCTGAATTTGGAAGAATTTTCTTTTTAAAAAAATGGAAAGAAACATATACTAAGGAAAAAGTCAAATGTAGGGAGATAGAAACTATGTTACACTCTTAGGAAATAACAGATTAGGATATGATTGCAGGAGAAATGATGCATAGAGAGTTAAAGTAGACGGAATTAGAGGGCAAATAATCACATGGAGACAAGGGAGTCCAATATCCAAGAACTAGAAGAAAGAGAACAGCTTTCCCTCCTGCAATTTCTCTTCCAGTAACTAAGACTTCACTCTTTTTTATCCAGGCAATGAACATGAGATTTTCTTTGGAAGTGATAACAGTAACCGTTAGTCATTGTTGAAATAGCACTGGGGTACAACTCTTAATTCTGATTTCTACATTTTTTAAAGAATAAATCAGTGTAAATGCTAAGGTGAGTAAATAAGTGATAATATAGATGAGACATGAGAAACAAAGTAAATCTCTTTAAGCTTATTATTGGCCCTAGAACTGTACAATTAGGTAGTTTGGCAGGGGATAACTTGATACTATGACAATCCAGCATGAATGTCACCAAGTGTCGGGGCGCCCGCCGGGTCCCCGACAGTATCAGGACAGGGTTGTCTTCACCTCCGAGGGCGCCGGGAGAACAGATGAAAACTCACGAGTCGGTGCAGTTCCAAAAATGGCTTTTAATAGTACAAAAGCTCTTCCACAGCACTAGAAGATGGAGCAAAAGGCCAAAGAGCAAAGACCAAAGCCAAAAAGCCAAAAAGCCGCAGGAGCCAAAAGCTGAAGGCTGAGGGAACCAAAAGGCAAAAGGTAAAAGGTGAAGGGGCCTCAAGTCATCCCCTTATATACACCAAAGTAATCCGGGAGGTTGTCATGCCAACAAAGAACCCTAAACAGAGTGTAGTGCCACACCCTATTGTAGGTATAAACAAAGGTTACACCAAGGACTAATCCCGAGATTATCTCTTATGTAAAACACTGGAGAGAGAGGGGGCTGATATAAAGTAATACATCGTAACTTCATGAGCTTCATGTAATCTAGATGGTACCCACAAGGTCCTATTTATCTGCACCAGGGTGATTCTGAGTATCTTGTTCTCATGTCTGAAAGGGTCATACTCGCCTGCTTAGAGCAAACTAGTATGATCCTTCCTATAGTTACCTTTAGTCTCAGCGTAGCCGGGTGGTAGTCTCCTGGTAAATTCTAACTGTCCCACGTTGGGTGCAGTGGGTATAAAGAGGAGCTGTGCCCAATCTAGAAAACATAGAAGTCTTAGTAGATGTATAAGCGAGTTATTCATCAAGGTGACTTGTAACTGCCACACCCTCTAGTAGTGTTTACATAGAAGAGAGATCTCATTAGAATGAACATTGGCTTAAAAAGATAAGCTGGGAGTGAGCAAAACAACAAAACTCCCAGATTAGCAAACAGTCCTCCAACAACCAAGCACATGATTATCTACTTATGATGCTGTTTCTTAAATGATGAGGAAAGAACAGTAATGATATAAAGACCTAGGCATCATGATTTTACAAAGAAGGAAAAAGCATAAGGAGCAGAGGAAAGAAAAAAGGAAGAAATTTACTTGGATAAAACTTTATCCTTTTGCTTGTTCTTCTCTAAACTGAAAGATAGATGATCAACTGAGAACCCGTTGAATTAACCGGCCCACATCTCATTCATATGCCTTATTCCTCTTTTTATGCATCTTTATTCCCAACCACTTCCATCTGCCTTCATCTTTTAGGAATTAGAATAGCATCTGGTACATAACAGTTCCTTATCCAAAGTTCATTGAGTGAAAGAACCAACACCTACCACTGACAGAATGCTATTTATACTGTCCCGCTTTCCCTATTGAGAGTTTCACACTCTATTCTTCAAAGTGGGTTCTCCCAAGCAGCAGCATCCCCTAGTCTTCATGAAAATTCTCCCTTCACAAGCTTTCTCTTGGGGTAGACTTCAAACTCTCAAGGTTGATCTTTCCTGCCTTTCACCTAGAGGAACTATCTCACTAGAAGTAGTCATAAACAAAACCTTCAAAGAAGAAGGAAATACTAGTGGGGTTTGAAAGTATATGCAGATTTTGAATTGTTCATAAAAGTCTTGCTAAATGATATTGTGTTTAGATCAACAAAGCACACAGTCAATACTGTTTGATTGACAGTGAGATCATATCAGAAGTGTCTAAGATGAAATTTAGTTGTAGAGAAAGTGTTAGCATAACCCCTTGAAGGTCACAAGCTCTTGCTTCTAGTTCATTCACTCAGCCAATATGTATTAGTATGTATTTAGTACTTGTAGTGGAGATTGGGAATCTCTTTGACTAAGACACCACCCATTCTCTCAATGAAAAAGAAGTCTTAATCCAATGCACCATGAGTTTATATCAGAGTTGGTCAATGAGAAAGTAGAGACACAGAGTCACTGCTTAGAAATTGAGAACCTGATTGTCAGGGAGCTGCTGGGGCAACAACAGTAACAGGACAGAAGTTCTCTTTACCTCCAAGGCCAGCGGAGGAATGGATGAAAACTCACAAGTCCAGAGCTGTTCGAAAAAGGCTTTTAATAGTACAAAAAGCTCTACCACCACAATCCAATATAATGAAAGACCTTAGCTCTGGTCAGAACTTAGACCATGCACAAGGACCAAAGTCTCCAACCAAAGAGGATCTCACCAGAGAGAGAGCCCTACTAAAAAAGGGTCTCACCCAAGAGAAAGCCCTACCAAAAAGGGGGAGAGTACTCAAGTCAGTTTCCTTATATACACCAAGTAATCCTAACTTCAGGGAGGGTCTTGTCAACAAAGAACCCTAAACAGCTTCTAGATAGTAGAAGAGTGTAGAAGGGTGGTAACACGCCCTATTACAGGCGTAAACAAAGGATTAGCCAAGGACTAATCCCTTCTTCTGATAGTATCTCTTATCTAAAACACTGAAGAGGGGGCCAGGCTGGTATAAAATAGCACATCTTAATTTCATGGGCTTCCTGTAACCTAGATGGTACCTACAAGTTCTTTCTTATTTATTATCTGCACCAGGGTGATTCTGAGTACTTTTTCTCTGTATACTGAAAGTGTCACACTCGCCTGCTAGAGGGCAAACTAGTATGATCCTTCCTTTAATCTTAACATTAGTCTCAAGTAGCCAGGGTGGTAGTCTCCTGGTAAATTCTAACCATCCCATGCTGGGTCCAGTGGGTATTAAAAGGAGCTGCACCCAGTCTAGAAAACAGAAGTCGTAGTAGATGTACAATAATCACAGTATCACTGTCTTCCCGTTAATCATCGATTTGCTCAAGCGGGCACCAGTAACATCTCCATATGTCCTGTCTCATGCAAGTAGAGCCCAAGGGCACCTACTTGCTCCAGGAACATAAAGGGCCTCAAACCATTCCATCAGGTCATGGGAATGAGGTCTAAAATTGTTACTGGTATTTGGCATATCAAATACGACACGGGTAGCTTGCCAGGCTCTGCCGTGTGGATAGTATAATTATCTCTAAATCCAGCATTTATTGATGAACCGTGCGGCCGCAAGCGGCCATGCAAGCCAGGCTGTAATAGGCTGGTCTGCTGTGTGGAGTTCTGATGAGAGGGAAGTCCAGATGTGGAAAATGGAGGCCCTCATGGAGTGGGGGTCGTCTGGCTTGTTGCAAGGCTCTGCAGGAGTGGCAGGCCAGGGCTAGAAACCGCCTTCCCTCCTGGGCATCTCCGTGAGTGGCTGGGCACAGGGAGAACCAGTAGCAGCTCTGTCCCATGTCTGTTAGTCTCTGGATCAGCATACCTGGGCCAGATTTAAAAAAAGACTGCTGCAGGGTGGATCTCGATGAACTGGGCTGTGATAGGCTGGTCTGCTGGGTGGAGTTCTGATGAGAGGGAAGTCCAGATGTGGAAAATGGAGGCCCTCATGGAGTGGGGGTCCTCTGGCTTGTTGCAAGGCTCTGCTGGGGTGGTGGGCCAGGGCTAGGAACCCGCCTTCCCTCCCGTGCATCTCCATGAGCAGCTGGGCACAGGGAGAGCCAGTAGCAGCTCTGCCCCATGTCTGTTAGTCAATAATATAAGACTTAATAGTCTTAATAGTACAATAATATAAGACTAATATAATATAAGATGTACAATAATATAAGACGTAATAGTCTTTTTTTTTTTTTTTTTTTTTTGGGTCACACCTGGCAATGCTCAGGGGTTACCCTGGCTCTGCACTCAGAAATTACTCCTGGCGGTGGTCGGGGACCATATGGGATGCTGGGGATTGAACCTGGGCTGGCATGGGCTGGTTGTGTGCAAGGCAAACGCCCTACCCACTGGACTATCACTCCGGCCCCCAAGACTTACTAGTCTTAGTAGAGTCAGAAGTTACTCATTCAGAGTCAAGGTGACTTCTGTAATTGCCACACCCTCCATCAGTATTTACTTAGAAAAGAGATCTCATTAGTATAAACCCTGGCTTAGGAACAAGTAAATAGATTAAGCTGTGAGTGGATAAAACAGCAAAGCTCCCAAGCTAGCTAGGCTTGTCATCCAACACCTGATGATGCCTCTTCAGCAGGGTTGTCTTGGGAGCAGAGCTCTGTTCAGTAGAAACAAGCTTCTGTGGAATCTGCAGGCATAGTTCCTTTTCTTTCCTTCTTCCCTCCCTTTCTCTCAAAACCAAGCTTAAGCAAGTGTGCATTATCCAGAGGCAGCTGGTGCTACAAAGTGGGAGTGTTAAATGTTTAACGTCTTGTCACTAGCGAAACTGATGGAGTTATCCTTTTTGTTCCAGAGTTTCATATTTCGAGGTTGAAAAGCTAGATTGATGAGTATTACCAGAGAGAAATATTTTTTTGAGAAGTAAGTGAAGCTGATGACACGTTACTTTACAGTTTAGTGAAATTCAGCAAATCTAATTCTATTATCCTGTCAACGTTTCATAAAAGGGAGACCTGAAAGCACATTTAAGATTAATCTTCAAAGATTTTAGCAGTTACCACCACATCTGCAAAAAATCAGATGCATCTGGTACTGACAGACCTTTGTGTTTTTTTTTATAGACGAAGGGAAGTAAATATCTTCCAACAACTAATTAAGTTACTCTGCCTCTTCTCCCTTGAAAAGATTAGTA
Source organism: Cryptotis parvus (assembly GCA_021461705.1). Classification (NCBI taxonomy): domain Eukaryota; kingdom Metazoa; phylum Chordata; class Mammalia; order Eulipotyphla; family Soricidae; genus Cryptotis; species Cryptotis parvus. The sequence goes on along the minus strand of JAJIBD010001503.1, from coordinate 154,392 downwards.
AGCAGTAAACCATAGCCATTTTTTTAATGCAAAGGTTTTTCAAGGTTTGCATAGTCAGATTTATCCAGGCACACCAAAATAGAATTGTTTTATTAATTATAAAGTACAATATTAAAATGTTTTAGAGAGTAAAGCCAGATCATTTAGGGCTTTACTTATTTTCACAGATAAATATGAGATGTGACCTAATCAATGCATTCACCACAAAATATCAGGGGAGATTGTTTAAAGCATTTATCCACAGCTCTATTTCGAGATTCACAAGATGACAAACTGAAAGGACTTTATGATGTTTTTGGCAAATGGTATGAATATATATGTATATATATGTACATGTAGACTTATACTGAAATATTCATATCTTACCCAAAGCAATCATTGATGTGAAGGCTTCTTTGGGGCTTGGGGTGGAGGTTTGAAACCACACCTGGCCACATTCAGAACTACTCCTGGCTCTGCATTCAGGTATCACATCTGGTAGGTCTAAGTGGACCATACATAGTGTCAGAGATCAAACTCAAGTCAGTTGTGTGCAACACAATACCTTATCCACTACACTATAGTTCCAACCAAAGTGAAGATCCATTTTAAGTGTTTTTCTTTTTATATTTAATAATCATTTGTTTGTTGATGAAGGAAATTCCCCCCCAACCACCAAATATCGTCCCCAAAAATGAGAACTTAGATGCTATACATATGTCTTCTCATTTAATATACTCAGCTTTAAAAGGTGAGTATTAGCTCCTTTCTGAAGATAGAAAATCTGACCAAAGCACTTAGGAAATGTAACCTGAGAGAGTAAAGAAGGAATTTGGGTTTGGCTTCAGTATACTAGGTCAAATATCAGATATTTTCTTTCTAGAACAGCACAAGAAATTCAGAAATTCCATTTGGTTTGAGGGTTTTTATTCTTGTTGTTGTTCTGTTTGATTTTGCTTTATTTTGTTTTGTGGCCACTCTTGACAGTACTTGGGGATCTCTGTGCTAAGGAGTCGCTACTGTTATTGCTCTGGACATTGTGTGGTGCCAGGGACTGAACCAGGGCCTCCTGCAAGCAAAGCATGCACATGTTCAGAGACATATGGAACTAATGATGAAATCAAGGTCAAGTCTTCAGTAAAACATTTTTTTTGCTTTTTTGGGGTCACACCTTGCAATGCTCAGGGGTTACTCCTGGCTCTACACTTAGGATTTACTCCTGGTGGTGCTCAGGGGACCATGTGAGATGTTGGGGAATAGAACCTGGGTCAGCCGCCCACATGCAAGGCAAATGCCCAACCCACTGTGCTATTGCTCCAGCCTCAATAAAACATGTTGAGGTTGATGTTATCATTGAATAGAGTCTCCTATTCCTAGAACATATGTTAGGTAGTAATTCCAAGAAATTCAATGTCTGACCTTTTATGGAAATGGAGTTCTTATATATGTAGTAGGTTCGTATGTGGAGAATTGTGGGCCTTTTATTCAATATGGGGGGGGGAGAAGAAAGAAAAAAAGGAAGTGAGGTCCAGAGAGCCTTTAAAGAAGGTGATGTATCTTGGCCCTTAAATCCTTACAGCCTTTACAGTTGGAAAGACATTTGACTTGCATGCGGCAAACCTGGGCCCCATCTCCAGCACAGCATATAGTTCCCAGAGTCCTGCCAGGAGTGATTCCTGAGCAAAGAATTAGGACTAAACCCTGAATACAGCTAGGTGTGAGAAGGGAAGAGAGAAAAAGGGAAGGAATAAAAGAGAAGAGAAGGAAAAGAAGGAAATGAAGGCGAGGGGAGTGAGGAAGGACTGAGACATATAGTGACTGTCGTGTGAAGACAGCTCAGGAAGAGGAGATGTGTCTGTAATCCAGAAACATTAATATTTACCTGCTTTCACCAGACTCTAGAATCAGGCAGAGAATAGATTCTCACACTGATAACTCAGGTAGAGTCAACTTGAAAGATACTTTGCTCCTGATTTCTAGCTGCCAGGACTATGGAGAGTAAATTACTATTGTTTCATGTTTCCCAGTTATTAGAAATTTATTATAGCCCTTCTAAGAAACAAGGAAGAGCAGAGATTTATTGAGAGATAAGGCAAAAAACAATCCCAACTGCATGCTAGGCCAGTGCCTTGAATGAAGAGTGACAGTCACTTATTTTCCTTTGTGATGGTACAGAAAAACTACCCCCTAACTCAATATGAGATTTCAATGGCTTTTTTCCCCACTTCCTCAGAATAAAAAGTATGACAAGCAGTTATAGTTGAAATTCTGACATGCTATAATGTCCTACTCGTGTCATTAGAACAAGGAGAGGATGTGCTCTTTAACTAAGGTTTTACTTGTGTCTCTCTTATGGTTGCTGTTGACAACCAGTTTCGCAAGAGACACGAGTGGAGGCCTAATTAGGGCAGGAGTCAGGAAAAGATTTCAGGTAATTGAGGACATACACAACCGAGGTCAGTCTGGATACTGACATGGATTTAGTCAAACTAACGGGATCAAGGTTTGAGGTGGGCAGAGACAACAGGTGAGAGCTGGAGACTGAGCACTTATGAAATAATTAAAATCTGGCTCTGACAAGGATATCGGAGCTAGGTCAACAATAGGCTTGACAGAATAAGTTAACTCAGGTTTTTTAGCTTCAGGAAACTGGTCTCCTCCAGTGGCTCTTTCATTAGAATGAAAATTTGAGTTATCAGAAGCACTACATTTACCCATGCCAGTATAATGCAAAGTGGAGCTGGTTTACCTACATTATTCCCTTTTGATTCTGATACTTGACTCAGCCGAGAGCTCGAACTTGACTATCTGCAGAGAACGGAGTTGGAAAGTAGTACTGATATCTGTAGGTGCCTCAGTAGAGTTAAGTGAGATGAATTCATCCTCTGGTGATCTGTTAGCTGAAACTAGGAATGAGAATGTGGATCAGTGTAAATCACCCACATGAATTAATTTTATTGGTAACAATATTGGTTTTTCACTTTTCTTTAATTGTGGCCATTTTTTTCTGAAATCGCTCATTAGACAGAAACAAATTAGCTAACATTGAAGAGTCATCTGTGAGTATTTACTATATATTCATGCACTCGCGTATTCAAGCACTGTTTGCTGGATTATCAAGGAGATTCCTAATGTATAGATATCTTACTAAACATTAAAAATAAAGGCAGAAGTTAGAGATGGTTCATGACATAGGATGATAACTGTGCAGACAGCATTTTAAGTGCCTACAAGTGAAAGAGCAAGTCTTTCTACTGTGGGGTTTAGTGCATGAGGTAAATTCAGAAAGAAGTTTATTGAAGGTAAAGGCTTACCTACAAAAGCAGCAGATGATTCTGGAGAAAGAGACCCAGGGAACCTCGTCCAGAGAGCCTCATCAGTGGGCGTTATAATCTGCCTTATTTTTTAGGAAGATCATTGCCAGAGCTTTGCTCGAGGAAGGGCTATCTAGTTAAGAGGAAACCAGTTATAAAATTATCCAACTCAAGCCTTTGTTTATAATGAGAATAACAAGATAATCTGATAGCAAGTTATCAAAGATAGCATGGGTTCACAGAAATAGCAGATGTAAAGGCACTTGTCTTGTTTCTGACCAGCCACAGTTCAAATTCCTGACAACACATGTGATCCCACAAACTCCGCCAGAACAACTTCGAGCACAGAGCCAGGAGTAATACCTGACTGAGTACAGTCAGGTAGGCCCAAACCCCAATTTTTTTAAGAAGGAAAAATATAACATGCTATCTACTTTATTTAGGATGACGGCATTACATATTCCCCAATGCTAACAATTACAGTAGTAATAATAGTGTGCCTTCAAACATTCTAACTCTTTTCCCAATCCTTATTATAGCAGATTAAGGTAGTTTATTTCTGACATTTTTCAGTATTATAGTATTTTACATAGTAATGCATCCTTTTCACAGTTCACACAAATTATCTTATTAATTGTTAACCACATGATAGGCAGAATTTTTCTAGTAGTCTGTAACAGTAGTATAAAAGATATGTCTATAATAAATATTCCCATGGGCAGAATTATGAAGAAATACTGATAACAGCTCAAAACAAAACAAAACCATTACTGTCCTCAGCTCTGTTGATGGAGCTATTGATAATTAGTTCCATTGTAGCAGATGCAATGCATTATTATGTATCACAGGAATAATTCTCAAAACCTGTGAGTACATTCTATATGCAATGTATCTGTAGGGGTATTTCTGTTAAAAGAGGTTAATAGCACTAATCCCATTTTACAGATGGGGATAAAATCAACTGGTTTATCATATTTTTTTTCAGGTCAGATAGTAAATCAATGTCTCATTAACATTCATTAGAATTTTCACTCTGTTCAATTTCAACTAAGCTTCTTCCCTAAGGCTCTTAATTAGTATCAAGAAATGTCTGGCATTAGCTCCACACTGATTTATATGTCAAACAGTTGATTGAGACTGTTTATGAATGAGACACTGTACAAGTAGTTACTTATGTGCCAAGGATGGTGAGTGGATTGGTCTGTGGACAGCAGTGTAGGGTGAGCTCAGAAGTAGCCTTTAAAAACAATAATTAGTAATGCGATGTATATGGGGGGGCCTCCATATGTTTAGGTCTTATGATGAGAATTCTATGCAACCCACTGCTGATAATTCACACTGGCAATCTTAATTAGGCTTCATTTTTAAAATGAGGAAATTGAGATTAGAAAGTGACTTGTGTAAGGAATACAATTCGCAACAGAAAAAGGATTCTGAAGTTGAAGCTCTTAGAGCTCACTCACTGAGCCACTGGTATCCAACTTTTTGTATGCATCCAAATCATCTCTAACAAACCCCAGCTTACTGAGAAATTCCAGAAGTTTTAATTGGCAGGTGCCATGCAAAGGAATAAAATATTTTCATTCATAGCTCATCCCAGTTATTGATTCAGAGATTTCTAAAGTTGAAATTTAGAGATTTCTAAAGCTTGAGTCAGAGATTTCTAGCGTTAACTGTCCTAAAGTTGATTCAGAGATTTGAGAACTACTGTTTTAAGCAGTACCTTTAATGGGATGCCAGGGTACACAAAACAGGGGTCCTATTCCTCAAATTAGAGGTCACGTTTGGCGGGCTCAGGTGGCCATGTAGTTCCAGGGACCAAACCTGGTATCCTGCATGCAAAGCATGGCTCAGGCCCTTTGAGCAACGTCCTTGGTTCCAATTTTAAGCAGTACAGCAATGTAATCATCTTTAACTGTGTTCAGCACATAGCAGGATGCTGTTGCAGGGACACCTAAAAGCCTAGGCCTCTGCATCTGCCCTGGATTGCCTCCTACAGGTCACTTCATAGATAGGGGGTAGTCTGAATGTGGCAGTCTTATCTGACCATGTATTCTGTACTGGCTGGTATAAATATTCTCTCATGCTACCACAAGCATCGTGGGACTAACTAGATCTTACCAGCATATTTGCCTGGCCACGTTGGATCTCTAAGTAATTAGACCAGAGAGAAATGCTGTTTGCCTCTAAGCAAGCAAGCATGGCTCCCTGATAACTCAAAGGCAACTAAAATACAAAACTACCGTGAAGTAGACGAGACTCTTGTGAAGGCTTGGAGAAATATTTAACTGGCATTAGTATTAGTCTTTGGTACAGAGACATGCCATCTCAGAAACCCCCGTCTCTACCCTATAAAGGCAATTCCAGGCAGATCTTGGCTTAAGATATTAGGTGAGATCACGATCACAATCACGATCTTCCCGTTGATCATCTATTTGCTAGAGCGGGCACCAGTAATATCTCCATATGTCCTGTCTCATGCCAGTAAAAGCCAGGGGCATCGGCTTGCTACAAGAACATAAAGAGCCTCAAACCATTATATTAGATCATGGGAATGACCTAATATAATTGTTACTGGAATTTGGCATATCATATACAACACGGACGCTTGCCAGGCTTGCGAGCAGGAGGCAAACTCTTTTAAACACCTCCAAATAAAGCATTTATTGATGAACTGCGGCGCTTGCCACGCTGAGCAGGGCTGTGATGGGCTGGTCCGCTGGGTGGAGTTCTGACGAGAGGGGAAGTCCAAAAGTGGGAAAATGGCAGCGCCCATGGAGTGAGGAGGGGTGGTCTGGCTTGTTGTGAGGGCTCTGCCGAGGTGGTGGGCCAGAGCTAGAACCCGCCATGCCTCCCGACTGCCTCATGAACGGCTGTGAACAGGGAGAGCAAGGAACAGCTCTGCCCCATGTGTGAGAGTCTCTGGACCAGCAAACATTAGGTGAGGTGCTGGGAGAAATTACCTGAGGGCATTTGATCCTTCCTGCCAGGGAAGTTACATTTAGCTTATAGCTTCTCCCAGCTCTGCTAGGAGGCTTTTAATTAGTTCTGGGTCCTTGTAAACAAACAGATGTTCTCCTGAAGTTGCTACATTTCTACAGAGCTATTTTCCTGTTTTCATCTCTGGATAGCCAACCCAGAATGGGCTGGACTGGGGAGTTTGGGCGGATTTCTAGCTATAAGCTAAGCTGCAAGAAGAAAGAATCTCTCTCTCTTTTTCCCCCTTTTTGCCATTTCGGCTTCCCTTGGTGTTTTGCTTCTCCATCCTCTCCATTCTCTGTTGGGCCTTAACACGTGGTGGCAGCCATCTTGGCCTACACCTGGCTGGGGCCTAGCTGGGAACCCAGAGTCCGGAGGTTTTCCCTGCTCTTGGATTGTATATTGGATCCTGTGATTGATAGTAAAGCCCTTTTAAAACTGCATCGGATTCCTGAGTCTTCATCCATTCCCCGCCGGCTTCGGAGGTAGAAAGGAACTCGCTTCCCGACACTGTCAGGGACCCCGGCGGCGCACCCGACAAGATGCCATTCAGGGTTTTGAGCAAGTGATGACCTGGCCAGAGTTCTTTTAAAAGATTAATTTGGCAGCTGTATTTCAGGTACTTGAGGACCGATGGCAGACCAGGAGGTTTCCAGCTAAGACAAGTGAAAACTGAGAAACAGTAATAGATGTTAAAAAATATTGACCCAATGGAGTGGAGGGTGGGGAGGTTTTGCTGATTGAGAGAAAAGGGGTTATCAGATTGATCGACTTTGTGGTTCCACTGAATTGTAGAACCATTAGCAGAAACTGAAAGACATGAGAGAAATGTATCTTCCTATGTGTTTTATCTCCTCTTTCCGACAGTTTTTTACTATCCATTCCCTTTATTTATATTTTTATTTACTTTCACATCATCTTTTTCTTTTCCTTACCCTGTGGGGTCAGTATATTCAAAAGGCCACTGTTGAGTCTTGCTCTCTTCTGAGATACTGCTCTTGTCTCTGGAGAAACTCTGATTTTCCCACTCCCCACTCTGTCCTTTTCAATGTGCCTCATTCTCTGCTGAGGATCTGAGTGAATTTCACTCTCCCTTGCTGAGTTTATGGTCTCTATGCTTTGTCTGAAGCTTGACTGGTCATACTGTCAATATTGGCGGTCTCATAGCCCATAGTAAGTGATGTGCAAAATAATGTTTCCTAAATTCAAAATTATTGTATTCATGTTTTTTGTTCTTACATTTTGTTTCTGTAATTTCTTTTCCATAAGTAAAAGATACATTTTTCAAAACCCCATTTATAAATACTCTTCTTGAGGGACTATTTAGTTTTCAATTTAAAGGAAATTGCCTTACCATAAAAGTACAATTTTAAAAGTCTTTAAATTGATTTTTTTTCTGAACTAAAATAATAGGGAAGCTAGAATAATAGAAATAATTTCTGAAGTTTCTTTATAAAGAAAGTGGTTTAACAAAACAATCTCACAGAACATATCTTTAAAAGAAGATTAGATTTATGCATGGAATTTTCTAAAAGTGAGGCCAAGTATTTGCATTGAGGATCTGTTATGCCTATAATAAAATAAAGTTTAACATCTATAATGTTCATCATTATATTATGAATTATTATCTATGCCTTAATTACAAAGGACTAGTCATGGTCATGGATTTTTTATAAATTGACTAAAATAGGTTTTATTTAGTGTGGAAATATAAATTTTCATAATATAACTACAACTGTATTTAATATGGAAATATAATTCATGTTGCTTAAATACACTTATTTAGCATTTTATTTAGATTATAGGATCCACATGAAAAATTTGATATCATCGAGGAAGATGATACGATTTAAGGAAAATGATATCTTCCTTGACTGCCACCAATTTTCTTCCCTCGTTCCTTCCAAATTTCTCTAAAACATCAGGGATTCTCATCTCTATCTACAGACATAAAAAAGGGTTTCTCTCCTTATGGAGGTTGGTGCCTGACTTCTACTCATGTCCTTATCAATTTCTCTGCATCTGGGTTCCTTTTCCCTCAGGTCCTGCTTGTCTTCTTCAAATTTTACTCTTCCTTCCGTCTTTTGATTGCAACATTATATCTCACAACTAGCCTCTGGGCCACAGTGATAGTAGTGATAGTGCAAAAATTAATGTGCTTTCCCAGCATGCACTAGGAATAGCAACCATGACACTGCCTCAAATTCTGGCATCACATGGTTCCCCCATGCATAGTCCCTGAATGACCCCAGATGTGGCCCAAATCAACAACAAAGGCAATAGCCTTATTGTTTCACCTCTTGTTGTTTCACCGCTGTATTGATAACATTAATAACTAATGAGAGGGAAGAAGTAAAAGTGACCTGGTATATTTTAAATAGTTTTTGGGACTTGGTCTATTTGGTAGTGACAAATAAAAGAGTGCCCTGAGAATTGTAACAAGGGTAATTCTGTTAGAAGTTAATTCATCTTGCAGGTATTTGCATGGGGCTTTAATTAGCACCATTGAGTTGGAAGTGGACCTAGAGCAGCGGTAAACACCTCTGAGTAGATGTTTTAGAGCCTTTGGGGTAGATGCTAAGAACAAGAATTGCTGAAAGTTCAATTTATAGTTTGAGAAGTGTCCATATTGTCTTCTTAAAAAAAAATGGAGCCAGTAGACATGAAACCCAACTTGAAAAAATGTTGTAAAGTACAGTGCTAAAAATACAATTTTAAAATGAGAGAGATAGCACTTAAGCCAGAGTCCCATGACTATGTTATGATATGAGAACTATGTTTGTGATACGAGAACACAGATTCACTTTTTCTGTCCGGGTCTTCTGACTTGCAGGTATTTGTAAGCTGTCTTATAGGTATTTTTTCGTTTGGGCAACAGCTCAACTTCCAACCCAAACTTCAGAAAGTTTTTTTACTATGATCTCTCTCGATCACTGGGAGTTTGTCAAGGTGCAACTACAGTAGACATGGAGATAAATGTAGTAGTCATTAAGAGCATGCACTTCCTGTCCGATTTCTGGGTGTGTATTCTGGCATTGACCTTTCCTATGGTTAATATTGGCCAAGTTAATTAACCTCTTTCTATTTGCTTCCTTATCTCTAGAATGGGAAAACTAATAGTACTGTGTGATTTTATGGAGGCTTTATGGAACAACCTATATAAGTCTCTTAAAACACTGCCTGATGCACTGTCTGCTCAATAAACATTCCTATAATATGAAGTACAGTTTCTAGTGAAAAAGGATTTCTACTTTACCATACACACTTATACTATATGAAGTGCTACTTTTTGCCAAAGTAGCACACTTTTATTATTTTTTATTTTTTTTATTTATTATTTTTTTCTGGTTAGCAAATTAAATTGGTAAGGGCCCACTATTTTCTAAGTGTCAGAATCTAATATGAATCCAATTCATGTCTACTGAACTGTTGAACAAGCCATTTCAGTGAAGCATAATAAATTTTAGTCAGAGTGGGAAAGAGTAGCAAAGGGTCCAATGAGTGAATACATGCACGAATAAACAGGTTAGTGAATCTCTCTTGTCTTCTAGAATAAGTATAGTCTTCTGCAGTGTTTTGCTACCGGAGAATAAGTATAACATTCTTTAAGATCAGTGCTAATCTCCTCATAATGCCCTTCCTGCCATGAGTCAGAATTTCTTGCCCAAGACCCAGTGTAATTGTAGGTCTATATCAATTGTTAATCTTCAAAACAGGTATCTAAGATCCAGCTAGAGCAAAAAATTTCAGATAAAAGAAACATATCAATATCCTTCCAAAAATAGATAGTAGAATGTAATTACTATCTGCCTTAGTTCTGCCTCCCTCTTTTCCAACTCCTGCATGCTGAGTGTGTTGGCCAGGGATTGTTCTTTTCTCTTACATCTGGTTTAAGCTCTCTGGGAAACTTCACATAGCAGGTGGAAGCATTCAAGTCCTTGATGAATCGGGGCCAGACACAAATAGAAAGCTACGGACTCGAGGGCATCAAAGAAAGACTTTTAGGGCAGTTCAGAGCTTAGGCTGCTACTTGCAAGTAGTAAGAGTCAGAACCCAAAGGAGGCAGCTGCAGCAAATGTACATAAATAAAGGGAGCAACTTCTAGCCGTTCCTATGGGAACATATACTGCAAGATTACCCATTCCCCTGACACAGTTTTCTTTCGGCTTCCTGTCTCTTATTAAAAGGTGGACCAAGGGCTAGGCTTCTAGTGTGGTGCTTGGGGGTATTTTTCAGTGGGAGCTGCATGACTAATTCTCCCACAACAGTATAGAAGACTTACTCTGGAGGATAGTAAACACTTAAAGTGTAGCATGAAAAAGAATAAATTTGTCCCTTTTTCTCACATATTCAAAAAATGTAAAATGTAAGCAGTTTTTTATTTTCAGTCCCTAAAATTTATATGTATTTCCTTCCTATCTAAGGAAGCAGTACCATAATAATATTATTCATTATCTGATTGGAATATGGATGGCATGATTCAAATCTGGATTCTTTCCAGGTTCCAAATCTGTCTTTTTTTTTTAACCTTAACTCCTGACTTTAGTGGAAGCTTTGAGGGAATTTCCTCTTATAGAAGGAATGCAAGATTAGACAGTAAAGAGAAAATTCAGCACTATGTATTCCCAGAGCTTCACAAAGTTCATGACCAGAAGCCCAAATTTCCAAGCCAAGTTGTCCTCTGATTATTGAAAAATTCAGATTCCTAATGGGAGGGGAAACACGAGATCTTCGTTTCTCTCAGGCAAGTCACAGGCTTTCTCTACACTAAGCACAACTACCTTTGAGCAGAAAAACAATGGTTCTCAGTACGCTTCTGCTCTCTGCTCTTGGTTAGGTCACATCAAGCTAATTATTTGCCCTTTCTGCCCTCCAATGTTTTCATTAAAAATCAAAGCCCAATTATTATGCAACACAATATAATATAACAGTAAGCATATCATTGTTATTCTAGTGATAGAAATAATACCTGTTCCACATGACTGCTGAAGAGAATAAATGAAAAACTGTTCTGAAAGTACAGTTTCAAAACTGTTCTGGCATAAATTCAAGAAGTGCTTTTACAGACATTATCCCCATTGATACTTCTGTGAAACTGATAAAATGCTGAAGATATATAGTGTTTGTATGGTATTTTTGTTTGGTTATACTCTGTTTAAAGTGAGCAAAGCAATTCAACTCAACTATAGTGTCAATGGATGGAGGAATGTAAAGTTCTTGCCTTTGTCAGAAAATAATTTTGGGTTTTAGTTTTTCTTGTTTTTTTTTTTTTTTTTGTTTGTTTGTTTGCTTTTTACAAAACTTTGTGTGGCAACTGCCTAATGGTGGCCAAAAATAAGCAGTCATTTTTATGGTCATGTCCACGAACACTCGACTGAAATCTTTCATGTAAAAAGTCTTTAAAACATACAGTAATTGTGTTATAAAGTCTACCAAATAGTATTTTACAAGAGCCTGCTGGGTATTGTAACGACTTTATCTCTGCTCAGCTCATATGGGAGCCTGCAGAGGAATACCTCTTTGGGCCAGCCTCGGGTCAAGGGTGCTGGTCCTTCCAATAGTGAGGGGGTAGTCTGTGCATCTCCGACTACCATGGACACGATGACTGCTGCTTTCTAGGACCAGTGACTGTGACTAGAACTGTTAGAGGGCCGACTAGCAGCTGATTGCATGGCCTCTGTATAACACCCCTTTCCCTACAATTTCACAAGGAAATAGATTAAGAAATGACCACATTATTCTCTTTCAGGAAGAAGTTTTTATAACAGCTTCCATTTTTTCCCATGGAATGTGGGCGTTCATTCTGACATTCATTTATTTACCAAATAACTATCCTGGGCTCATAGTCCCAGCCTCTGCAGCTGCATCAGCCAACAAAACAAGCAAAATAATCCCTTTCCTCATAGGTGTTTTGTCTTAATAGGAGAAGGGGAACCTGAACATTATTTAAAAATAAATCCCACAGCATGTTAAGGTAGAGATGGGCGATAGGAATTATATGCAGTTTTTACACTTGATCTTAGCCAAAAGGCCAAGAAGTGATATATACGCAGTTTTTAAAAGGATCATCAGGGATGTTTGAGCAAAAGATGTGAGCAGAGGGAAAGAGAAAACCACAAGACCCAGGGGAAAGCATTCCAAAATTTAGGAAAAGGAAGTAAAAATTTCCCAAGGTGGGATCATGTTTGTTTATTCAGGAAACAGCCAACAGACAAGAAGAAACAAAGTATTTTCACAGGGAAGAGTAATCCGAGACAAAGCAGACAAGTTAGTGAGGGCTAGATCATGAAAGACATGCAAGCGCTTGGCAGGACGTGGGTAGTACTGAGATTAGAACATGTCGCTGCAGGGAACTGAATGGAAAGATGACATGAAATGGCTGCTTTGAAAAGGATCAGACTACCTGATACAGTCTATGACTTGGCTTCAAACCGTGGCTTGACACTGCTTTACGGGGTTAGGTTAGTAACTACATATGTGGGCCATGAAAAACATAGTAATAGTGAAAGCTTTCTAATGCATAGTGAACAAGAATTAATTCAGAATCAACCACCGAAAGAATCTAAGGTGTTTCTGGCAGTTCCTGCCTGTGTAATGAGAAGTTTCTGAAACTCTGCTTTATGGCCCTGAAAGAAATGCCCAATTTGTTCTTTTTAAACCTCCTTTTCTGACACTCAGTTATTAAATAACTGTTTTATCCAGGTGATGAGTCAGCCACGGGGTAGGCAGAAAAGTAAAATTTCAATAATAATTAATGTGGTAAAGAACATACTAAAGGAGACAGCCCATCAGGTAAGGCACTTGCCATGCATTCTGTAGTCCCAGGGTCAATTCCCAGCACCACATATAGTCCCCCAAAGACTAAGCCCCACCAGAAAGAATTCTTTAGTATAGAGCCAAGAGTAAGCCTTAGGCACAACTGGGTGTGTCCCACATCCCTGGGGGAATAATAACAACAAGTTAGAACAAGTCAACAGACCAAAAAAAACAATCCAAGAATAGAACACGAGAGAGTATAGAAGGTAAGGGCTTGCCTTGAACACGGCTGACTTGAATTTGATCTGTGGCATTGCACAATGTTCCTTGAGCACCAGCAGGAGTGATCCCTGAGTGTAGAGCTGGGATTAAGCCTGAAACATGGTTGTATGCAGTCTGAAATTTTTCATATAAAAAGTCAACATGAAAACCTCCATCCACAAAAAGTCATAGTTTAAAGGATCCTAAGGAGAGATCAGGGAGGCGGAAGCTGAAAGAGGAATGGCATTATTCAATGAAAGAGAGAGTAGGGAAAGAATATTATTGGAAATATGAAAGAGAATACATATTAGAGATTCCTCTGTTTACTTTCATATCATCAAAACCCACACAAAGCTTTAATGTTCACTGTTATCACCTTCGTTGTACAGAAAGAGAAACTGAGGCATCAGGAGATAATGATGCCTTTATCATTGCTCAAGTTATTAAATATGCCTCGGTTATTAAATAACTGCTTTATCCAGGTGATGGGCCAGCCACGGGGGTAGGCAGAAAAGTAAAATTTCAATAATAATGAATGTGGTATAGAACATACTAAAGGAGACAGTCCATCAGGTAAGGCACTTGCCATGCATTCTGTAGTCCCAGGTTCAATTCCCAGCACCACGTATAGTCCCCCAAAGTTTTTAGCTGAACTTGTTCCAGAGATTCAGCTAAAAAAAAATAAGATGTCAGGACTAAAATCCTTACTCTTTCTAACTCCAAGTTTGTGCACCCAGCCACTCAGTTAACCAGCACACAAGCCTTTCAATGAGAACAAGACCCCTCGGACCAAACTCAAGGGACTGACTGACTAAACTGGAGAAATAACCAGGAGTCCTGTTGGACAGAATTCATTTGTTTAATGTATGTGTTGATTGTATACTGTGCCAGGCAGGACCTGCCAGTTTTGCAGAGAAAAAATAGCAAAATATGGCTCCTGTTCTGAAGGCGTTTTGCAGCTGGACCTGCATTGCATCAACGCTTAATAAATGCCAGTAAAAATGACCACGGAGGCTGAGGCTGTGCAAAAGGCCGTAAAGCTCTGACCCACAGTCAATGTTCCTGCCAACGGGGAGGCAAAAGCAGGGCTTGACTCAGCAGGAAATGTCACACCCTGGTTTGCCCTAGGATTCAAAGAAGAATCACAGCACATTACACCAGAGCGGGTTAGAGTCCCCACATTACTGGCAGAAGAGCTTTTCAATGAGAACAAGACCCCCTAGGAACTAAACTCATTGGTTTTAAATTCAGGATCTGGCAGAAGAGAATACACATAGGAGAAGGAAAGTGTTGGTGTTGTGTGATGAGGCAAAAGGTCCCAGAGGTTTAGTATACATCCACTTAAAACAAAAGCTAACAAACAACAGCAAAATAATATTATCTATAATTTTGTAAACTCCTTAGGGTATTTAAAACATTTGTGGAGATCAATGTTCTGCATGTACAAAGAGTTTAGGGAGTTTTAAAAAATCCTCCCATTCAAAGTGGTCTGTCATAAAGAACAAAGGAACTTGGAATTTCTTTCAGGGATCTGAATTCACACAATAGAGTCCAGCATTTTAAAATCAACAAAGATGGCCTTTGAACTTTCTGCAGTCCAAAGGAAAAAACAATACGTACTTCTCTGTAGACTCCTATCTATCTAGTTGCTGCTTTTATCTTCCATCAGTAAATTGACTTTGTGATTTTCTAAAAATAATGTATTATAGTTAAAGTCATGCGTATACAATGATGTGGATGTTTATGGTCTTGATAGCACAGCTAACTCACCTCACCACCACCAAGCTCCCAAGACCCTCCATATGCATGCTGCCATATCAAATTACACTGCTTCTTCCCTCTAGCCATAGAGTGGTCATTATTAAAAGTAGTGGTAAAATCTTGAACTCAGATAGTCTTGAGTTCAAATTTAATTTCTACCAAGCATAGAATTTGGACAAGTTAGTTGAGCATTTCAAGTCTCAAGTTTCAAAAGGACAAAAGAAAGACAACAGTCCTCTTGGCTGGACACACAGCTCAAGAGGTAAATATATCCCTAGGATGTGTGAGCCCCCTGACTTCACTTCTCATCACCACATGCCTCTTCAACCACCATCAGTGGCTTCTAAGCCCCAGAAGCCAGAGCACTAAATAATTAGGACTATATTAACACACTGAACATTTCTGCTAGAAGCCTTTGACCCCAAGAATCCCAAGCACCGTGGTATGGCTACTACTAAAATTAAGTTAATTAAAAAAATTATACATGCAACATTCTAGTTACAATAGCAATAAATAAAAAAACAGTTTGAAAAATCCTGATATATGATTGACAGTGAATAAGTATAAATTATTGTTTTTTTATTTTACCATTAGTTCAAGTGTTTTCTTCTTTATTTTCCCAGAGAAACTATCAAAATGAAATATGATTGGCAAATCCTGCTTTTAGTTTGCCCAAAGGTGGAAAGAAGCTTAGGGAAGCAGCATATCTAGGGTTTATCTATTGCTCCAAAGAGGAGGTTGGTAAGCAATAGCCCACAGGCCAAATATAAGATCCCAACTGTTTTTGTAAAGTTTTAATGAAACACAGCCACATTTGTTTACATGTTATCTGTCTGCTTTTACGCTGCAAAAGCAGAGTTGAACAGAATTTCATCAGAGACCCAGTGGTCTCTCTAGCCTGAAATATTGTCTGGCTCTTTACAAGAAAATTTCCCTATCACCTCTGACCTGTAGAAGCATAAAAATGTTCTATTTCCCCAGGCCACATAGTCTGAAACAGTATGCACTAAAAACTTGTCTCCCCTTGGAAAAACACCAACGTTACCAATGCATTTATTTCAACCTATCAACTTTGGTGCTGTGAGGGATCTCCAGGGGATGCAAAGACTGAGGGTTTCTACCCATGAAGAATCCATAGTCCAGTTTTTGAGTAGGAAACATGCAGTAGGAAATGTGTTTTGTGTTATGTTTGGGAACCACTGAAACTACCAAGTTTCTTTCTTTTTTCTATATCGTTATGGAAAAAAAATGACTTGCATGCAGCCTCCCCACTTTAATCCCTGGAATCTCTATCATAGAAGAGCTGGTGTTTGAGCAGAGATTTGCATTGTGTTCCATTTTCTTTTTTAATTTCTGTAAAACTACACTGAGAATCAATGAAAGAGAATGCCATAGCAGCATCCTTCTCAGATTTATCTTATAGTGATGTTCAGAGTGGTTTAGACTCGAAGGAAAGGGAAAGTCTCCTATAGAGTTCACTACTCTTATGTATGTGGTAGGAAATATAACTAATTCTTGAACAGTGGCTAAGGAAATGCATAGATTGACCAATGAATCCTAAGTAAATAAAAATAAAGTTTAAAGGATGAAATTGCCATTCTAACATTCATATGTGTATATATATATATATAATATATATATACATATGCATGTACATATATAACGGTTTGAGGCTCTTCATATTCCTGAATCAACCAGATGCCATTGGGCTACATTGGCACGTGATAGGATCGAACGGAAATGTTACTGGCTCCCGCTCGAGCAAATCGATGAATAATGGGATTCAAGTGATCAAGTGATGTACATATATACATATATATATACATATACACATATGACGTACCTCTTAAGCCCCTATATACATTTATGTGTGTATAGAGCGCATTTTGTTACTGGTTTTGACATATTGAATGCCAAAACCAGTAACAAAATGCATATATATACACACATATATGTAACCAACCCTGAAGGAACAGTTTGAGGCATTTCATATTCCTGAATCAACCAGATGCCGTTGGGCTACAATGGCACATGATAGGGTCCAATGGAAATATTACTGGCACCCACTTGAGCAAATCGATGAATAACGGGATTCAAGTGATCAAGTGATATATACATATATATGTATATATATTATATATATAATATATATATATATCTTGAGTCCCTATTACAGAACAATTAACATCACACACCAGAGACTAAGACTTAGTAGTGCTCAAAATAAACAAGACACACCCTTCTCAGTATGCTCTAGTCAAAAAAAGGCAGGGCACTAAACTGGATTTCTTCCAAAAACAATTCATTGGAAAAAAGTCTGAGTATAAACCTTTTGGGAATGTGACCTCAAGAAACTACTGAAAGAGAGGGAAGAAATGAAAGTTAAAAAAAGATGTGTCTGCCTAAGAGATGATAAAAGGGGTTTAAGTTAATGAATTGCATGCAGCCTTCCGACTTTGATCCCTGGAACCACAGAGTTCCTTAAGCAACATCACATGCAGCCCTGGAGGAGCCTGAGCACCACACAGATAGCCTAGGGAGGGCCAGCAACGTTACATATCCACGTTTTTGCATTGAAACATTGAAACAGTTGGCAGAGAATCGCCAAGAGACCGGAGTACTACTTTGAAAACCAAAAAGAGAGAAATCAACGTAACAAATCAATAATGGAATTAGTTCATGAATAAGTCACTGTCATGGACATCTAATTAAATCAGCCATACTATAATCTCTGCAGATAAAGAGAATAATTCAGAATTTTCCCAGTAAGGAGCAAGATGCTAGGATATTTATCAAATTTTTCCTTCTCCTTCATTGAAGGTCATTTAGGTGGGTGAAAAAAAATTAGCTCCTCTCTTTCATGGACAAAGAAACGCAGAAGGGGGCCAGGGAATAAGGTACTAGCCTTGCACTTGGTCCACATGAGTTCAATTCCCAACATTCCATATGGTTCCCTGAGCACTGCCAGGTGGAATTTCTTAGTGCAGAGAGAGGAATAACTCCTGAATATTTCCTGGTGTGGCTCCAAAACAAAACGAACAAACAAAAAAAAGACCGGCAGAAGACCATGAGTATGTATAGAAATGGTATACTTCCCTAAATGGCTCAAGATATATAAACAGAGTACTGTATTTTGCTTATACAGGTGAATAAATGCAAAATAAATTTGAGACTGTGAAATATAATATGTGAACAATTAAAACAGGTTCATGTGGAGAAAAGTGAGGAAACAATGTAAATGGAATGATTGACTTGAAAAGCATGGCTGTCTTAGGAAACGATATTTGCAGAGCTCAAAGCAAGTGCAGAGTTTCAAGTGTGAAGAGAAGAATTAGAAAACTGTTGAGGTGGACAACAGCTTGGAGGCCCTGAGAGAGAATGAGTGATACAGGAGGAAGCCCCAGATAGAAGGACACTAGAACAAAAAAAAAATTGCATCAGTCAGGACTCAGCAGTGGGATGTTGTCCTACAAGTGTTTAGCAGTCTTTGAGGAATTTGAACCAGAGAGGTAACATGATCTAATTAGCTTTTTTAAAAAATTTGTGTAAATCCCATTCACAATTGTGCTACAGAAAATCAAATACCTAGGAATCAAGCTTAACCAAATGTGTAAAGGACCTTTTTTGAGAGTGAATGGGGCCTCAGGAACTAGTTCATTTTTCATGAACATAGTTTTCTTTAGATTCAGCTGTATACCTATCTTTCCACATTCTCGGTCAAAGTCAGCCAGCATATGTGCCGCTTGGCTAATGTTTGGTGTAATTAGAGCGATGTCATCAGCGAAGCGAGGTGGTGTAGTTGGCGGCCATCTATCTTTACTCCCATTCCTTCCCATTCTAATTGTCGCATGATGTTCTCAAGGGTGGTGCTGAAGAGTTTTGATGAAATGATATTACCCTGTCGAACCCCTCTTTTGACATCAATGATCACTTCTTTGTAGAATGGTGAGATCCTGATGGTGAATACGTAATACAGCCCATGAAGGATCTTGATGTATTGGGTTTGAACACCCTGTTTGGCTAGGGCTTCAATGACTGCTTCAGTCTCCACAGAATCAAAGGCTCTCTGTAAATCAATGAACATGAGACAGAGCTGCATCTTGTAGTCCCTACAAACTTCAATAGCTTGGTTACCATGTGGATATGGTTGAATGCAGCAGTTATGTGTACCTAGGTCGAGAAGTCAACATGATGAACGACCTAAAACCTGAGCTGCGCAGGAGGAAGAGAGTGGCATGGAATGCCTTCAAAGGCATCGAAGAAATAGCTAAAAGGACAAAGAACCTCCTGCTCCAGGCACATCTCTTTGACTCCACCATTCTCCCTGCATTAACATACGCCTCAGAGACCTGGGCCCTAAGAAATCAGGATGAGAATGCTATTCGCGTCTCCCAGAGAGGAATCGAAAGAGCTATGCTTGGAATATCACGCCTCACTCAAGTGAGAGAAGGAATCCGGAGTTCTGACCTCCGTCGCTATTCCAGAATCAGGGACGCTGTCTCGTTTTGCCAAGGCATCGAAAATCAGATGGGCTGGACATGTAATGCGATTTGGAGACAACCACAGGACTAGAGCCGTTACCGACTGGATCCCACGGGATGTCAAAAGATCACGTGGCTGCCCACCTACAAGGTGGTCAGACTTCCTTGTCAAGACCCTGAAGGAACGGTTTAAGGCTCTTCATATTCCTGAATCAACCAGATGCCATGGGACTACATTGGCACGTGATAGGGTCCAATGGAAATGTTACTGGCGCCTGCTCGAGCAAATCGATGAATAACGGGAATCAAGTGATCAAGTAAAGGACCTATACAAAGAGAACTACAAGACACTGCTTCAAGAAATAAAAGAGGACACGAGGAAATGGAAACACATCCCCTGCTCATGGGTGGGGAGAATTAACATTTTCAAGATGGTAATACTCCCTAGAGCTTTTACAGATTCAATGCGGTCCCTATAAGGATACCCATGTCATTCTTTAAAGAAATTGACAAACAATCCTGAAATTTGTATGGAATAATAAACTCCCATGGATAGCTAAAACAATCCTTGGGAAAAAGAAGATGGGAAGCATCATCTTTCCCAACCTCAAACTGTACTACAAAGCAGTAGTAATTAAAACAGCATGGTATTGGAATAAAAACAGACCTATGGACCTATAGAATTGAGTTGAGTATCCTGACACCCCACCCTCAAAGACATGATCAGCTAATCTTTGATAAAGGTGCAAAGAGTCCAAACTGGAGTAAGGGAAAGCCTCTTCAACAAGTGGTGCTGGGAAAACTGGACAGCTACATGTAAAAAACTGAATTTGGTCCTGTGTCCAACACCTTGCACAAAAATCAGATCAAAATGGATTAAAGATCTCAATATCAGACCTGAATCCATAAAAGTACATTGAAGAAAATATAGGAAAAACCCTCCATGACATTGAAGCTAAAGACATCTTCAAAGGTGAAGCACCATTAACAAAGCAACTAAAAGAAAAGATAAACATATGGGACTTCATGAAACTAAAGAGGTTCTGCACCTCGAAAGAAACAGTGACCAAGATAGAAAGACAGTCCCCAGAATGGGAAAAGAATATTCACCAAATACCCATGTGATAAGGGGTTAATATCCAGGATATATCAGGCACTGGCACAACTATATAAGAAGAAAACAGCCAACCCCATTAAAGAATGGGGGAGAAGAGATGAACAGAAACTTTGGCAAGGAAGAAATTCGAGTGACCAAAAGGCATATGAAAAAATGCTCATCATCACTAATCATCAGAGAGATGCAAATCAAAACAACAATGATATATCACCTCACACCACAGAGACTGGCCCATGTCCAAAAGGGTAAAAGCAACAAGTGCTGGCGTGGATGCGGGAAAAGGGGACTCTCATACATTTTTGGTGGGAATGTCAACTTGTACAACCTTTCTGGAAAACAATATGGACTTTCCTCCAAAGACTAGAAATTGAGCTCCCTTTTGACCCAGCCATACCACTCCTGGGATTATACCCTGGGAAGCCAAAAACACACAGCGAAAACACAATCCACACTTTTATTTTCATAGCAGCACTATTCACAATAGCCAGAACCTGGAAACAACCAGTATGCCCGAGAACGGATGACTGGATAAAGAAACTTTGGTACATCTACACAATGGAATACTATGCAGCTGTTAGGAAAAATGAAGTTTTGATATTTGCCTATAAATGGATGGACATGGAAAAGGATCATGTTGAGTGAAATTAGTCAGAATGAAAGAGAGAGATATAGAATGACTGCATTTATTTGCATGACATAAATATATCAGGTGGTCTCACCAAAAGTGGAAATTACCACAAGCGTGTGGGAGTTAGAGGTTAGGTAAGCAGAGAAGGGAATATGTGTGAATAAATGTCGAAAGGGCTAATACCAACCTAGAACTGAGCATTAAATCCAGGCAAAAAAATGCACATGATGGCTTCTAAGTGTATGTAGTGCAATCCACAATATATAGGAGAAGGAAGGGAGAGAGAGAGGAGAGAGAAAAGAGATAAAGAACCTGCCATTTAGGCAGGCTATGGGAAGGGCGAGGGAATTGGGGACAATGGTGGTGGGAAATGGGCACTGGTGGAGGGCTGGGTGCTGGAACACTATGTGACCGAAACCTCTAAACATGAACTACGTTGTAATTGTATATCTCATGGTGGTATAATAAAATGTTTAATAAAAAAATAAAAAATTTGTGTGAATCAGATACAATTTCAATGGCACTGATCACTTGATCACTTGATCACTTGAACCCGTACTCGATTTGCTCGGCGGGCGCCAGTAACATTTCCATTGGACCCTATCACGTGCCAATGTAGCCCAATGGCAACTGGTTGATTCAGGAATATGAAGAGCCTCAAACCGCTCCTTCAGGGTCTTAACAAGGAAGTCTGACCACTTAGGTGGGCGGCCACGTGATCTTTTGACATCCCGTGGGATCCAGTCGGTAACGGCTCTAGTCCAGCGGGTTGTCTCCAAATCGCATTACATGTCCAGCCCATCTGATTTTCGATGCCTTGGCAAACGAGACAGCGCCCCTGATTCTGGAATAACGACGGAGGTCAGAACTCCGGATTCCTTCAATGGCACTATTGTATATTTTTTTTAAAAATTGTATTATATTATCATGATTATGACAATTATAAAGCTACTCATGATTGTGTTTTTAGTCATTCATCCCTTCACCAGTGTACATTTCCTACCTAATGTCCCCAATTTTCTTCTGCACCCCACACCTGTCTGCCTATATATATAGCAGGCACTTTTCTTTGTCTCCCCTTTTCTCTCTCTCTCTCTTCTGTGCATTGTGGTTTACAATACATACACTGACGGGTTATCATGCATTTCCCTTTACCTTCTTTCAATACTCAGTTTTAGTTTAGTATTACCAATTCCAACCATTATTGGCAAACTGATCCTTCTCTATCTTATCTAACCTCTGTCCCACACACACACTTGTAGAGTCCAACCCTTGACAGGTCCTTCTGGACCCCTCTTTCACCTGGTCTTGGATATTAGTCTCAAAATATTTTATATCCCATAAATGAATGCAGTTATTCTATATCTGTCCTTTTCCTTCTGACTAATTTTACTCAGCATCATAAATTCCATGTCCATCCATTTATAGGCAAATTTCATGACTTCATTTTTCCTAACAGCTGCATAGTATTCCATAATATAGATGTACCACTGTTTCTTTATACAGTTTCTGTTCTCAGGCACAAGATTGTTTCCAGATTCTGGCTAATGTGAATAGTGCTGAAATGAATATAGAAGTGAAGGTGTGCAGAAGTTTCTGCTGTGTGTTTTTCTACCCCAAGAGTTTATTCCCAGGAATGGTATTGTATTTTTAAAGTTCATCCTTTTACTCTTTCCTTGTCTTCTAGAACTATTTTCTCCAAAAGCCATTAGACAGTGCTAATCAAGGTACACTGGGTAATCAAGGTACACTGGGTACAGGCTAGAATATCTAAGTCTGAATAGCATGGGAGTAATGTCTGTGAAGTGTAGGAGTGGAGGGTGGCAACTGTCTACCCTCAAGGTATTAGCAGAGTTAAAGACTTTCAGTGTGATTAGATGATGCCCAAGTAAGGACTAGAGCTGAAAAGCATCCATCAGAAAGAGACTTTGTTAAGAAAAGAAAAATAACTATTAAGGGGGCAGTGGGGAAAAGGGACTATCACTACTAGGCACAGTGAAAATATGTTTCCTATGGGAAGGTGTCAGCCACTGTGATTTCATGCAACATTGAGGAAACTTGCACAGGATTTACCAAGTGCAGAATATTGGTACGTGAGGATGGTGGTGAGGATAAATTGTAGGGAGATTGGAACCCAAGAAGGTGAAGAGGCATCACATAATAGCACACCTCAGTACTGAGTGCTGAGTCCCACAGTAAGTATAAAAAGGCACCTATTTGGTGCTGACAAGTAAGAAATTGCCCAAATCAAATTTCAAAATGCAGAGGGAAAGAAGGCCAGTGAATATTAGAATGTAGGAGCCCAAGTAGGGTAAAGGAGGGTGTCTATGTGTGGTGATATTGGGAGCATCATCACGCAACAGGAATTTGTGCATATACAGACATTAGTGAAGTGACTAAATGTATAAAGGTCAATGGAAACTAGATTTTTCACCGTTAAAAAATCACTACAGATATAGAAAAGGAAAAACCCAGAATGAACACTGTGATATTGAGTTTAAACTGGAGATGTAGGTATGAGCCTATGAGTTTACACAATGAGTTTACCCTATGAGTAATTAGACAAATTTTACTCTTTCATAAAAATATAATTTAAAATATTGAGTTTGGGTCAGAGAGATAATACACCAGGTAAGGAGATTGCCTCGCATTCTTCTGACCTGGTTTCGATCCCTGTTTCCACATATGGTTTTCCAAGACCCACCAGGAGAAATTAGCAGAGCCAGAAGTAAGCACTGCCAAATGTGGCTTCCCAAAAAGACAAAAAAAAAAGTTAAGGTCATGAATGCATATCATCAGCTCACCCTGTCCAGTGTGAGACACTGGGAGCAGGAGTATTTCAATGGCAAGAAGTACACTACACACTTAGATCTTGTATTCAAGAACTATTCACACTCTGACACAAAAAAAGTGCACTTTTGAAAATGGCAGTTTGGGGTCAAAAACTTTTTGGTATAAATGTACACTGAATATCCTTGCACTCAAAAATGATATTCATAGAAAATTGGACATGTGTCAAAGTCAAAGTTTAAATCACTTGGCCAACTATAATATAATTTGAACATCAGAATAAATAATGACACTAAAATTATAATATATTGCCTTTAAGTCTAGATAGATAGATGATAGATAGATAGATAGATAGATAGATAGATAGATAGATAGATAGATAGATAGATAGATAGATAGATGATAGATAGATAGATAGATAGATAGATAGATAGATAGATAGATAGATAGATAGATAGATAGATAGATAGATAGATAGATAGATAGATAGATAGATAGATAGATAGATAGATAGATAGATAGATAGATAGATAGATGATGGAGAAATATAGTTGAGGTACAAGAAATGTGTATAGCCCCAAAGTACCTCCTCACAAAATGTTGAGTAATTACAAAGAGAAAATAAGAAAAAGGACAATTTATGGGGTGACCCCTGCCATAAAATCACCTTATTGTTCTATAGTTCTAAATTTCAAAATGTTTTATTTTTTGATGTTTTCTGGATGACCATTCAGAAGACAAAGGGTAAGGAAGAATGTTCTGTATTTAAAGAGCCCTCTTCGATTTAACTATCAAGGCCAGCATATTTCATTTTCAACAGTATTTATGCCTACTTAGTCTTAGGTAAACTAGGGAGGGTGGTACTCTTAGGTTACTGTTGAACACATTAAAAATTTATGAGCCATCCAGGAATTAATACACACTTAAAAGTTCTACCTGCATTTTCCTTTATTCATAATTCTTTGCCTAATTGTCTTTTTCTTTAAAAAATGGGACTGAGATCTTGGATATTTGCCTAATGGCTCAAAAGAAAGCCATGACCCATTGCCAAGTCTTTAAGTCTTTTTACACGTTAGGACATTTGCCATTGAAAGAAAGCTGATGGGTTTGATTTTACTGAAAGAGATATTTTTGCACTGACCTCTGGCCCCATTAAATTCTTTGGCCATTGCCCATTCACTATAATGGAAGCAATAAATTTGTTTTAATTTAGGGCATCAAGTAGCAAATATTGACAAAGATAAAATAATGTTTTGAAAATAGCCAAGATGAAGTCATGAATAAATAAATATGTTGAACTTAGCTGATAAATTAAGAAATGCTTATTCAAAAGACTGACTGGACTATTTCTAAGTAAGGCCAAAGGTGATTTTATTTCTAATAGAGATGTCGGCTTTCTGTTTATGCCTCAGAAAAGGGCGGACTGCAAAGAAAGACATTGCAAAGTGCAGAAAGGCATTTATCCCTTCTGACAGTTCTGTTTTAAATAGATCTATTTGTTTTCAGCCAAATGCCAAAAGAAGCAGCCAGGTGACTCTGGTAGCCTTTTCTATGGCAAGACATTTATTTATTTTCCTGTGTAAATACCTTTATTAGGGATTTCAGCAGGCTGTTTCCCCACCTTCTCTTCTGCATTAGTCCCCTGGATTACTGCCAAATAACTGAAGCTCTGATTAGATGCTATCTGTGTGCATTTCCTTTTGCAGGAAAGAAACAACACCAAATTTGTATATTGTCCTTTTAAGAAAGAGGATGAGGGTACATATGGCATTGATCCTCCTGCTAATATTTTTACATAGGTAACATAATTATGACAGATGGCAAAAGATCTAATAAACCTCAAAGCATATTTGCAAAGCTGTGAGGCCTTGGATGATCTTGCCTTATGCATTGTCCAAATGGCTAAATCTTCCAAGATTTGGGTAGCCAGAGGGCATTTTCAGTTGCATAAAAATTAATTGGATCCATTTGAATGGAAGAAAATTTTCCTGAAGTCCATAATCACTCTAGTAAACCTAATGGTTTCCTTTTCTACATAGCCAGAGCTGTATTCCAGAAGATGAATGTATACATACAGTTTAGATCTTATACCAGATCAGAGCTGGGAGAGTCATAAACATTTCATTTAGAAAGATTAGCATGTGTGTCTTATTTTTTTATAAAGCAAAACACAAGAAAACTGATTCTAGTTTCTCTGTGATGAAGAGGATTACTTTTCTAAAGGGAATTTAATGACCATCTTTATATATAGTCCAAAGCTTTGTAACTCATGACTAATTCAGTGAGCTTCCCAAATTATAACTGGCCAATAGTTTGACATGTGCTACTCTTAAGCAGAATATTTTTAGAACAAAGAACTAGAAGTCTGTAGATATTTTTATTTAAGTGCTGTTTCTGTCTGCTTCTTGTTCTACTGAGTTTATGTAGGTTATTTAAACTTTATAAAACTAATATTCCACCTTCATATAGGACAGAAGTTAATTGAATGCCTCTTTTTGAAAGTTTTTTGAGCTACAATCTATCTGGTGGTGCTTAGGGATGACTCCTGGATCTGTTACTCCTGGTGGCTCTCACTGACCTACACAGTTGAGTTGGGGGATAATGAAAGGAAGTAGGGCTGGGGTCCCTGTGGAAGGGAGAGGTACACTGGCGATGGATATGGGATTGGGGTTATGTACAAGAGTAAACATTTTTAGTAGAACTGTAAACAAAAAAAAGATGAGTAAATAAATAAATAAATCCTTCCCAGACACTTCATGAAGGTTTTGTAAAAATACTTGAAGCTGAGCTCCTCTTTATACCCACTGCACCCAGCGTGGGACAGTTAGAGTTTACCAGGAGACTACCACCCTGGCTACGCTGAGACTATAGTAAGACTATAGGAAGGATCATACTAGTTTGCTCTAATCAGGCGAGTATGACCCTTTCAGTACCAAGAACAAGATACTCAGAATCACCCTGGTGCAGATAATAATAAGAAGGACCTTGTGGGTACCATCTAGATTACATGAAGCTCATGAAATTAAGATGTATTACTTTATATCAGTCCCCCCTCCCTCTCTCTCTCTCTCTCTCTCTCTCTCTAGTGTTTTACATAAGAGATAATCTTGGTAGAAAGGATTAGACCTTGGCATAACCTTTGTTTATACCTGCAATAGGGTGTGGCACTACACTCTGTTTAGAGTTCTTTGTTGACATGACCCTCCTGGTTGGATTACTTTGGTGTATATAAGGGGCTGACTTGAGGCCCCTTCACCTTTTGGACCTTTTACCTTTTTGGCCTTTTAGCCTTCGGCTTTTGGCTTTTGGCTTTTGCTCTTTGGCCTTTTGCTCCTTCTTCTGGGTAGGACTCAGCTCGGGTGACATCCTCTCTCTTTGGTGGGAGACTTAGGCTCTTTTGTATGGTCTAAGTTCAGACCAGAGCTAGAGTTTGTTCATTATATTGGATTGCTGTGGAAGAGCTTTTGTACTATTAAAAGCCATTTTTGGAACTGCACTGGACTCGTGAGTTTTCATCTGTTCTCCCGGCATCCTCGGAGGTAGAAGAGAACCTCTGTCCTGACACTCAGAGCTGTTACTTGCTCTCCCTGTGCCCAGCTGCTCGTGGAGGTGCCCGGGAGGCATGGCGGGTTCTAGCCCTGGCCTGCCACCCCAGCTGAGCCTCACGACAAGTCAGACTACCCTTCCCCACTCCATGGGGCCCACCATTTTCCACATCCGGACTTCCCTCTCATCACAACTCCACCCAGCAGACCAGACTATCACAACCCGGCTCTGCTGCGTGGTTTATCAATAAATGCTTTATTTAGAGGTGACTACAACAGTATGCCACCTGCACAGCAAGCCTGGCAAGCTGCTCGTGTAGTATTTGATATGCCAAATACCAGTAACATTTATATTAGGTCATTCCCATGATCTAATATAATTGTTTGAGGCTCTTTATGTTCCTGGAGCAAGTGGATGCCTTTGGGTTCTACTCGCATGAGACAGGACATATGGAGATATTACTGGTACCCACTCTAGCAAATAGATGATTAACAGGAAGATAGTGATAGATAGACTTGAATCTATCCAATAGCGAAGAATGTGCAATCTCAAAGCCTTCTGTAAGTATAAATTACCACTATTATTACATCAATAGCATTACTATAAAACAATGCTCTAGGTCTCTTTATTTTTGTTTGAAGTCTTAATTTTACTGTTGATTTCAAGTCACATAGACTAGTATATATTTGCTATAGTTTGCCAAATCAAAGTTCTGTGCTCTGAAAAAAGTCACACTTGGAAGAATATGATTAAAAAAAAGGTTTATTTTGGACTCTATGACCATCTGAAATCTCCTTTGGAATGTAATTCAGTTACAAAGAATTATGGCACTAGAAAATATTCTGAGAATTCATGAAATCCCAAATCCAAAACCATGATTCATTGCTCTAATACTCAAAGCACTTGGCAAGCTCAGTGTTGGAAGCCTCACTACCCGGCTGCGTTTGAAGCTCTAAATTGGGCCATGTGGGCGCATGTGGCACTGCCTGCTCCTTCCACTCTGGAGAGAGCTCCAGAATTCCCAGGGTCTCTTCAAACTGTATTTTCCTTATTTCCTCCTGGACTTTGCCTGACTGTATATCTTTTTGGATTAAGATATAAAATAATGCTTCAGAGTTCCCTGCCTCGGGCATTACAACATGAATATTCTACAAACTTATACAAAAACCTTTGTGAAGTAGCTAAGAAAATTTTCCAGCACCAGCCTTACACAACCAGTCACTCAAATTTTTAATGATGGGTGTATGTGAAAGTGTTTTTGCCACACTTTCCTGCACTTCACCTTACATGCCAGCATGGTTTTTCCTTTGAAAACAAGTGCTAAAAGAAGATGGTTCCTTCCAGGCAAATAGCCTGGTGTAGTTACTATTTCAAATAAAATGTAGGAAGCCAAAAAGCTATAAATTTCACCTGGAGTTTTAGTAGCAGTGTTGCTGGAATGTTGTGGCATGAACTCAAAATTCAGGGATTCAGTCCTGGCCAAATGTCAGAAGCTTCAAATAAGGGAAGATAAAAATCTACCTTCTTGAGAACTGTGTAATCTCACTCAAGCCTTCCCAATATATCAAGGCTAACTTTCAAAGTCTACATGACTCACCAATGCATTCTGAAGAATCACGATTCTAAAGAATCATAGATTTAAGTAAATGAGGGGTGAGATCTCCGATGACAACTGGAAATTTGTCTGACACCCAACACCATCAGGAGTGGAAGTAGTATTTACCTTTGCAAAAATTAGATATATACCTCAATCCCTTTTTGGACATTTATAACTTAAATAAATGAGGTATTTTGGGAGGCCAGAATGATAGTTTAGCTGCTACGGGTGCTTGTTTTGCAAGCAGTGACCAGATTTGATTCCAGAACCTATATGATTCCTGAAAGCAAAGCCAGAAGTAAACTCTTAACACCACTGGGTATGGCCCCAAAACAAAATATAAATTAAAAGAGGTATCTTAATTTAATATTCACAGTGTCTAAGCTCATCCCATGGGAAATGTTGCCATTGGAGTCAATATTTGGTCTGTATATTTAACCAGTAGTCATTCTATCTGTTTGCCATCTAGTATGGATCTCTTTCTATTTATGCAAGTTGGAGAAACTGTCAAATGTCTGTAAGAAGTCAGATATGTTCTAGCAACTGTCTTCCCTTTAAAACTATCCTCACTATAATGAAAATAAAGTAAGCTTAGTACAATTGTTTTGCTTTGTTTTTTCTTTTTGGGTCACACCCAGAGATGCTCAGGGGTTACTCCTGGCTCTACACTTGGTAACTACTACATATAAGATGCCAGTGATCCAGCCCGGTTAGCTATATGCAAGGCAAACAACCTACCTGCTATATTATCTCTCCAGACCATGATTTTTTTTCTTACAGAATCCATATATTTATGAATATAAATACAGAATTGTCATTTTTAAGTGTATAGAAAAACCCTGTTTTTAAATATTCTTTCCTGGAACTTTGCTAGAAAGTACACTAATCTAAAAGTTCAGCCTGTTAACTTTGCCTTGAACCTGCTCTAGAGAATTGAACTGGTTTCGCATATACTCTACTTCAAACAATCTTATATTCCCCTGTAATCTTATGTGTATTTTGATCCCTATCATTAAATATTATTTTTATTTTATGTATTTGTCATGATCAACATTAACTCTGCATTAATTTCTGTCAAGATAACTTTATATTTTATTTTTTGAAATTTCTTGGTTTCATTAATCATATTTTGTGGGTTGATTCTCAGATAATGAAACTATAGGCACACTTAATATACTGTGTTGACAAACCATAGCTTGAACAGCATGCTTTTAGAAAAATGCATATTATGTACTATGGATTTAAGTATGAATTCATCTAATTTAAACCAATATACAAGGAAATGTATACCCATAAAGCACAGTTTGAGAAGGAAGAAATATTTCTTAAATTGTGGCTCTGTTCTTTATTTTATATAAATTGCTCAATCTCTGATGCCCCTTAAAAGAGCCAGTGGCTGACAACTCTGCATCTTACATATATGTATATATATATATATATATATATATATATATATATATATGTTGCAGAGCTGACATGCACTGTTAATTCTACACTGACTTAGAATATTTTTACCACTAACATTAATATAAGGTGGCTTTCAAAAAACTACCCTAAAACCATCCTACTGTCTTTAAAAAAAAATCTATCTTAGAAATATATATTTATACTATTTATAGTATATATATTTATACTATATAGTATAAATATATATTTCTAAGATAGATTTTTAAGACAGTAAGATAGTATATTTATATATATTATATATATAAACTGCTGCATATAATACAATTCCTAAAAGTATACACAAAAGATCAGGAAAATGACTCAGTGTGTTGGTATACTCACTTGGCATGCTAGAGACCAGGATTTATATTCTGGCACTACATGGTCCCCTGAACATCATCAGGAGTGACCTCTAAGCAACAAGCTGAACATAGTCCCTGAGCACCACCTAGTGTGAAGCAAAAAATTTAAATAAAAGTATGCCTGAAATTTCCTAACATTACTTATCATTCATACATTTGTACATTCTTATACAAATGTCATTATTTGAACATGAAGAGCGCTCCTGGTTGACCAGTAGTATTGCTACATTTAAAATTAAGTGCTTTCCTTACCTGCCCTTAGTTCACATTTGCTTTCACTGAATTCACATGGTAGCTGCATCACTGGAAATGCCGATTTTCACTCTCCATTATTTGCTTCAACAAAATGTGGTTCTAATGTGACTTTTAAATACTGGAGTTCGTTGAAAGTTCTCTTGAAGTCTGAGCGCACATGGGTTGAGGACTTTGAGCTCCATTGATCAGAGTACGGTTTCTTCTGTTTTGTTTGACTTGGGTGTGCTGAATTTCCATCTGTCTGTCATCCTAGAAGAGCATCCAGAGCCAGCCTATATGGTATCTCTTGGGGAGGAAGGTTAAGTCCCCTGGCACAAATTGCTTTCAGCAACTGCATAAGCAAGTCAGCTTGGAGATGGGCTTTTATTCATAGGAAACCAGATAGCCTTTTTGATAATAAAATATTTATTCCCTATTATCTTGTTGTTGCCAAGACTACTGCATATAGCACAATGCCTAAAAAGGAGCCAGAGTGCTACAGAGGATAGAGGCATTGGAGGGTAAATTTTATTTTGAAAATATCTTGAATGACATTCTATTGAGCAGAACAGAGTGCAGTGTGCCATTAATGCTGATAGAGATCACACCATGTTACACTTCAAGTCAATACTTTTTCTTCTAGTGTTTAATCATTGCTTTCTCTAGAAAAACTCCACTTTATAAGTTAGGAATGTGAGGCCAAACATGCAGTGCCTTTTAAGGCAGCTTAGTGAATCCATCAGTGAATTGATGTTTGCTTTAGAAAGACTAAGTTCTCTAAGAGTGCTTTTAATCATAACATAACTTAACATACTTTTGTATTTTAACTATTTGTGAAGGAGCAGCTAAGCACTGTGAGAATTCAGAGTTGTTAAACTCTCCAAGATCCCAGCGCATTCTTTAGAGTGGGGCTCAAAAGTATAAGAATATAGAAATTAACAGCATGACTGATATGCAAAGTGTAAGGAAATAGAAAACAGGAGTGTAGGAGAGTAAGAGATTAATTCTAATTTTGGTCTTTCTGAGCGCATTTTGAGAAAAATGCTTCTTTTGAGTTGGACCTTAGCTCTGTAATATGTTTTGATTGCTTAGCTAAATGTCAGCACTATTCAAAGTCCTTTAAAGGTATTCTTTCATTTCTCAGAATTCTCAGAATTAAAGTTATAAACTTTATATTCAATAGTTGCATAACCTATGGTAGAGAGTATTTTAAAAATTTACCAAAGGGAACAAGGTAAGTGATGGTCTGGAGATTCAAATTCAAGGAATTTGTCACCAGAATACCCATTTTAACCTTAACATCATCTGGAATTCTGTCAGGGGCAATTACAATATAAACAGATTCAAAGAATGAAAACAGCCCTAGTTACAACCATGAAGGAAATACATTTGAAAAATCCAAAAGTCTAGTGGTGTGGCTTGACTTGGGGGAGAAAGATATTGGGGAATTTTATAATAAAAGGAACATTTGGGGGTGCAAGAAGAATGGTAAAGCAGAGTTTAGAATCTCCTGCCAAAACACTGCACTGGAAAACAGGAAAACTCTGGTAATATTTCTGACAGTAGAAGACCTTGTGGATCAGAGAATTAATTGAGTGACAGGAAGTAAGGAGATCATTTAGGAATCTATTAGTTAATTAAATCATGCAGAAACTTCTTATTGGGGAAAACTGTGCCAACACTGTCCTAAGTACTGAGGAAATGGCGAGAACAGTGAGATAAGCTAGACAAGACCTCTTCCCTGCTTCTATGAAAAGAAGATGGATAGTAGATAAGAAAGTAGGTAAATAGGAAAGGTGATTTTCTTTTAATTCTTTAAAAAAAACATACGATGACCATGATATGACAGAAGTGACCATGGGTCAAAGAATAGCCTTTTAGGAATGGTGGTCAGGAAATAGCCTCTTGAGGATGTTCCTGTCATCCAAACAACCCATCTGTAATGGGGCAATTAAGGTTTCTGCTGTAGACACAAATATGAGAGTGGGGAGGAAGAAGGGTGTGGAATCTGGGGGATAACTAGAGTAGCCTCTTTGAGGATACTAAAGGTTGAAAAGATGACTACAAAATCCATCCTGTGCATGAAAGTGATGTATACGAGAGACTCCCCTACCTAATAAATTGGTAGGTAGAATTAGATAATAGATGAATTTTGAAGACATCAAATTTTGAGATGCAATATAAAGGAAACAAACCAATTAACTAAAAAAAAGAAAAACACTTAAATACTTAAAGTTGCTTAGACAAGAAAAGGATTAGTATCAGAAAATATATATAGTAAACAAGCATAGCTACCCTGGTGTATTTGGTATGCCAAAACAGTAACAACAATGGACCTCATTTCCATTGAATGGAGACATTACTGGCACCTGCTTGAGCAAATCAATGAATAATGGGAAGACAAGTGACAAGTGAACAAGCATACTGGCTTTGGGCACTAAAAGATGGCATTTGTCAAACCTGTATAAGAGGTTACTTGTTTCACATCATTGTCATTGATGTTGCTGCTGCTGTTTGGGGCCCAAAACCATGATGTTCTAGAGGGTCAAGTGGTTCCTGGTATCAAACCCAGGGTCTCACACATACCAGGCACTTGTGCCACCTAAGCCACACCCTGCTCTCAACAGTTTGCTTACC
The DNA here is from genome assembly GCA_021461705.1 of Cryptotis parvus. Taxonomy (NCBI): domain Eukaryota; kingdom Metazoa; phylum Chordata; class Mammalia; order Eulipotyphla; family Soricidae; genus Cryptotis; species Cryptotis parvus. The sequence goes on along the minus strand of JAJIBD010001503.1, from coordinate 120,504 downwards.
TATGGAGTGAGAGAAATTATAGTTGAGAGGCTAGTGATAAGAATCTAATGGGAAGGTATGATCAGTGCTTCACCTCACAGTATACATTTTTACTTACAGGTGCACTTAAATGACAGTAATGTTGATAACAACACTTCTTAATAGGCATTTGATATATATGGATCACTACTAAGACAATAGTCCCTAGTTCCTTTTAAGTAAGGATTGAAGTATTTTAGACCATATTTTGATGCCACTATTTTTTATTATATTTTATACCAAAGCAAACTGAAATTTATTAACATACTTTTCCGCTTTGTAGATAAATAAACTGAGGTACGAAAGGGCAACATGCCCAAAGCTGCACAGCTAGGCGTTATTATCTACCTGGAAGAGCAAGGGCTATACCTAGCTCCAGCTCATTCCAAATAATTCAACTCTTCTCCACTGAGTCACTTGTAAGATAAAACTATTCCTTATTGCTTTACCATTCTCTGGGATCTACCCTGAATGGATAAGTTCTAGTTTTATAATAATGTTATTAATAAACTTTTCTGTGTAAAACTGTGTGTCTCACAATTTTCCAGTGCTGAACAAGGTTCCTCTCAAGACCTGTCATTGGAGGAGATGAAGAGTCTTCAGTTCTCACCCATTGACAAATACGGTAAGAAGACAGACCCTTCTTGTTAACTAGCAGGCCACCTCTAAGAAGGTCATAAGACAAATAAAAGAAGGTCATAAGACAAATACAAATAAAATAAATAAAATATTATTTATTTATTAAGATAAATAAATAATCTCAGCCCCAATCTGAGATTAGTATTAGCTACAATAACTAGACATGAAGACTACTTTAAAATATGAGAGCATGTTTTGATGTTGTAAATCATGTATCTTTATATACAATAATCAGTTTGTGTGTGTGTGCATAAGAGAGTATATATGTGAGAATGTGTGTACATGAATCAAGCTTGTGTTATAAAATATTATCAGGTTTGGCGCCTGGAGCCACAGTACAGCAGGTAAAGTACCTCGCACATGGCTAACCGTGTTTGATCTTGGCATCCCATATTATCCCCTTGTTTGTCAAAAATTTTAAATACTTTGTTGCCACCTTTGCCTCTAAGTCACATATTATGAGTATGTAGGTAGTGAGTAGAAAACCTGAGAGATAAATTTTCACTAGTTCATTATATACTGAGGGAGAATTTCTGCCTTAGGCAAGTACCAAAGGGTAAATGGAAACCACATTCCCTCAAAAAGCAGAAGAGGTGGTAAAGGTGCACTGGTGAAACTCTTGCACAGGACTGCTTAGAAGGATGCATATAGCTCTTTAAAGTGATTAATAGCATTTTATATAGACCTTCATTTTATATAGACCCTTTACTACTGAAAGACAGTAGACAGACAGCTTCTCTTATCATCAGATTCCATATTAATGTACAAGGCCTATAATGTCCTTTTTTCAAACTTTTAGCTTGAGAGACTCTATATTTAATTGGAATTTTGGCTCAATGGGCCCATTTATTCACAGCAACTTCCTTTGACAATACGAAGGACTGAAAAATATATGTCTGTTAAAGAGATCAGATTTATTACAATAACTGAATTTTGGAAGAATAAATGGAATCCTATGCTCCTGCTTTCCTGATTTAAATGGAAGTAAACCCTGGAGACCTTCATATGCACTTTTTATGTGTAGCATTGCTATTTAAATTCAAAAAGTCTTTAAGAAAACGAAAAGAGGGAAATATTCTGTGTAGCTAGCTTTAGACAAGCAACTTGAGAACATTCAAGAAAGAAAACTTGCCTCCTGTCTCCTAATGACATGTCCGAATATAGCTGAATGCTTTTTATCAGCAGCTTTACAACATAATTGGTCAGTCTAGTAGCAGGGGAAATGTGATCTAAGTGTCACATCATCACATTTTTATAGATATAATATCGTTTTCTCAAGCCTTTACAGATGTGACCATAATCACAAAATACAGGGCAACCTCTGAAATGTGTGCTATGACCAGAAATCTTTCCTTTCATGGTGGAGAATCAAGAGGAAACATTTCTTTAACAATCTATTTTTTAAAGGAATAGGACTTTCAGATGTACCCTCCAGTATGGAAAAGTCAGAAGTGACCCAAGAATACAGGCATTAGGTTTTATTATGCAAATCTATACTAGGAGTAGATGAAAGCATTAGGGTGTCAAAATTTCTATACACAAAGAAGATACATTTAATTATCACTCAGCAGGATTATCACATCATGTAAGAAAGAACCCTTTACCTGCCTTCTAATTTCGTTCCTTAGGGCAACTTTATGAGCTATTTCTCCCCCATTCCAAAGAGTAAGACTAAAGAATGAAGACAAAATTAATTATTTAGACATTCTCTCTGAACTTGCAAACTTTCACCCCAAAATAACACAACGTGAAAATGTGATTCAGTCTTTTTCTAAAGGATATGATCATATTTCACTTTGATCCCCTCAAGCTGAGTGCCTCAACTGTATTTCAACCCTTCTGTACTTCATCTGGCAGCCATGGCATGGGGAATCAATGTCAGCATCTGTGCTCTGCTGATTTCGCTTACTCATTCCCAAGGGAGAGCCCACATGAGTGAAAGGAGTTTATAATCAGATTTTCATTGTAGTCCTAGGGGACGAAAGGCTTGGAGCAAGAAAGGCCAGGAAAATTGCATGAAGTACACTCAAATGTTGGTAATATAAGAGTATTAAGTGTATTAATGAATCTATCTGTACCTGTACAAAGTTGCTGTTTCAGCCTGGATAAAAGAAAACATTTTTGGTAGGATGTATATGTTGTTTGCACCTCTCAAACTTTGGGCTAGTGTATGACTTCTGCTTCTCCACATCTCTGCCTCCTCCCACCACAGCATTCCACATTTCAACCAGGCCTACCACCCTGGAGGGAGATGAGGAATGAACACTGCCAGCAGCATCACTGGCGGCAGTGGTATTGACTCTCAGGAGAGTTTATGTGCTGCCTAAGAGATTCTGACAGAGACCTTTCTTATGAAAATAAATCCACCTATTCAACTGCATTTTGCTAGACGCCTAAAAAATGTAGATGGCTGAGTTAGTTTTGACAACTCAGCTATCAAAGTGGAGCAAATGCAGCAATAGCAATTGACAAATGTGCCCATTTTCACAGAAGCAATGAATGGCTTCCTTGCCCAGAGCGGAAAGGTAACTACTTCCCGCACATGTCCTGTGTATCGAGGACAGCAGCCTCAATCTGAGTTATCAGCTCGACTCAGCACACCCAGCACTCTTACTTCAAACAGCATCCAATGCCACTGCACTTAGACTTAATCCTTAATGTCCACTTAAAAAATTGGGCTCTTACTGAGTTAAAGTAAAAAACTTAGCCATCATGATATAATCACTTCCGGGGCTGTTACCTATCCTTATTGCAAACTCAAGATGTCACCTGGACTCTGCTTAGGTTCCCTTCAAAAAGCTATCACTTTCGTTCCTCTTGTCTCTGCTCTCTGATTTCATTAAAACATTTCCTAGTGTTTTACCACTGCTTGCCAACAAGTCTTTTCTCTGTTCACCTGATCCTGGAGAAGCAACCTGGTAATTTTGTATTGCCTGGTTAAGAAAAATAGTGAGACTGACTGAAAAGCCAATAAGTAAAAGCTGAACTTTTTTTTTCTGATGCAGGTTACGTTTCTGATCCCATGAGCCCGATGCATTTTCATTCTTACCGGAATAGTGGCAGCTTTGAGGACAGCAGCTGACAGCATTCTGCATATACCGAAGAAGAGCTTTTCCCCAAATTGACAGCAACAATTCCAACTCTGGCAGGCTTGCTTCCAATTATAATATTTTGCCCTCTATGGTCTCCTTAAATGGGCTCATTCATACTGACCTTATTTAATTCTCTACCACAATCTGGGCTTTGGATTCATGGCTAGAGAGGGAAATGCAGAAGAACTAAGGCAAATGTATTTGAAGAATTGGTTTTCGTATTGCAGATGAAACAAACAAACACTATTAAATTGTTATTTGGAGATGGGAACTTAGACTGTGGTGGGAACTTTGCAATCATGTTTTCCTAGAATGAATTATGTAGACTTGTACTTGAGAGCCAGAGTTTGAGTTTATAGAATAGTGTCCATTTCCTTATTTTATTGTGCTGTTTCTAGTGTCCGGCTCAGTGATTAAAGATTCTTTAGTGGCAAGCGATTGATTCAAAAGTGTATTTCATTCTAATGAGCTTCCCTGAGTATGCCTTCTTTAAGACGTATTGGAAAACCTAATGACCTTCAGATCAAGAATTTGCAGAAATATAACATATTTTTCACCTTCTTTTATCAACACTACCCCTGTATTCTACTTTTAGAAAATTCTTGCTGTCAGCACCCAAGTGTTATGAATGCTACCAATTTAATTATAAACCTGGCCCACAAATGCAAACCTGTCATTAAATCTGAACTGTGGAGGACATGTCTTTCCTCCCCCCCCCCCCCCCCTTCCCCTTCTTTTGGCTTTGGTGGAGTTTTGTCTTTGGCCTTGCTCCACTCGTGTGGCGGGGACCCGGCGGGGTCCCGACACTGAACCACTCACAGGGCCTGCAAGTATGTTGAAACACTTGCTGTATTCAATATAGGAGAAATTGGCCAGAAAGATAGTACAGCAGGTAGAGTGCTTTTGCTTTGCAGCTAACCCAGATTTAATCCTGGTACCCCATATACTACCTCTGAGCCTGCCAGGAATGATTACTGAACACGAAGCGAGGAGCAAGCCCTGAACACCATAGGGTATGGCCCCCAAACAATCTGCCCTCCTTTTTTTTTTCTTTTTGTCTTTGACTTTTGAACCACACCCTATCAGTGTGCTTGGGATCAAATCCAGGTCTCCCTCTTGCAAGACAAACACCGTACCTGCTGTACTATGGCTCCAGCCCCACATATACCAGTTACTTTCTGTTTGATAAAGGAATGGGGGAAGGGGGAAATGAAAGAATAGAGAAAATTATAATGTCATAGTGAGGGATATGGTGGAACCAATCAGCCGTTCTCTAATTGTGAATGTCTTCTTGGTCCTGACACCCGTAATTCTGGGGTAAAGTAACCGTTTCTCTTTGGTGTAGACTCCTCACCTGCTGCAGCTGCTGGAACACTCCAATTGTATCTTCCTTCTCCATTTGCAAACCGTGTGGGTGTATCTGTTTCACTGATTGGTTGCTCATCAAATCGGATTCTGTTTGCCTCATTGACAAACCCTGTCGCTTACAATAGGCTTTCTTAATTTACGAAGTGGTGTATGCCTCTGAAACTGCACCACCTAACCATTCTGGCCTGCCACCTTCAAATTAATATGATCGTTATTTTTAGTGTCGTCTTTTTTTTTTTTTTTTGATCAGGCAAACCCCGTGAATGCTTAGAATCTCCTCAGCAGCTGCTTCACAAAAAGAGGTACCAGGTCGGCACCCAACCAACACACAGCAGCACCAGGCACCACAAAGGGAGTAGGAAGCAGTGAGAGGGAGAGGGCGGCTGGTAAGGACGCTGCTTCAGGCCACTCAATCTGGGATATGGCAACCCTACCTCTAAATCTTTTGCATTTCTTTTTTCTGATATGATTTGCAAAGCAGAAAGTTCACACAAACTGATAGTTTACAGATGCAAGACCAGAGATATAGTGCTTTCACCCAGATTAAGCCCTGTGAAAGCTCATCCCCCCCCACCCCCATTCTCAACCTTCACATCTTCTTACACTAACTATTCTATTGGTACTTTAGTTCACCAAGAGACTTGCTAAAGGGCTTTATAATAAGCAGTCCAAGGAGACCAAAGTGGCCAGTCTGCACAGCACCCTCTGGTGAAGACAAAAAAAAAAAAAAAAGCCAAGAAAACATACCTAATCGAAAGAACACACCTCAGTACCTCTCCCTCTGTTCCTTCAGCCCTAGTTTAAGGAAATCTACAGGTGCCTCACCAGGAATGAGACTTAATCTGTGAGTTGATTAAAAGAAGTATTTTAGAAATGGAAAGGAAAAAAAAACAGTTTAAACAAAAGAGTCACAGTAAATGTAATGCCAAATGTACGTAAAATGAGAGTGCTGGGGATAAATGAGGCATCCTGCCAGGCACCCGCTGAATGGAGGAAGGGAGGAAAGGAAAGACTATCCACAGAAAGACACTTCACTGCAGAAATACCCATCTTTCAGAAAAAGATATCTTGAGCAAATTTGTCTAGCTTCTTTCTTTGTTTCCTTTATTAGCCTTCTCTGACACACTGCATTTCCTCCTGTTGCTGCTTCCCTCTGGCTCTTGTCTTCTCAAGTATCTGCAAATAATGAGACTAATGTGTCTTGATTCCTGAGAAGGGGAACCTTTTCACAGATGCCAGACTGGAGCTCACACACTCTTTTCATTACTGCATCTTTAATGGGGCCCAGGGATTATCTGAGAGTTTAATCTCCAAACCATGTGTATTTTTTTCCCCGACTTTCTGAGAAATGTCTCACTAATTGCTTTTTTTTTTTTGCTGGTAGAAATGAACTTCTATGATCATGATTTTGCATGCTTAGCACATTGATTTTTTTCCCCCTGCATGCATACAGCACTGAGCTCTCTTCGAAGATGTTCAATTAGCTTTAATTGTAAGCCAAATTACAGCAGCACCAGGAGAGAGTAATTTCAACAGAGTGATTATTTGGGTTAAATTATTTCCAAAGTTGACATTTCCCTGGGAAAGGAGAAAATATGGGTGCCTGTGGTAAAAAGAAATGGCTAGTGCTTAACAATTCATATGAAGGGAAAGATGATTTATTTCTAATTCTCCAGATATCCTTCCCTCCCTGCATGCCTTCCTTCCTGTTCCCTCCCTTCCTTCCTCCCTTCCTTTCCCTTCCATTTCTTCTTTTGCTTTTTACTTACCATCCACACTCCTTTCTTTCCTTATCTCCTTTCTTTCCTTCCTTCATTCCTTCCTTCCTACCTTTCTTCCTTCCTCCCGTCTTTCCTTCCTTCCTTTCTTTTCTTTTCTTTTCCTTTCCTTTCCTCCCTCCCTTCCTTCCTCCCTGCCTTCCTTCCTTTCCTTTCTTTTCCTTCCTTCCTTCCTTCCTTTCTTTTCCTTCCTTCCTTCCTTTTCTGTCCTTCCTTCCTTCTTTCCTTCCTTCCTTCCTTCCTTCCTTCCTTCCTTCCTTCCCTTCCTTCCTTCCTTCCCTCCTTCCTTCCTTCCTTCCTTCCTTCCTTCCTTCCTTCCTTCCTTCCCTTCCTTCCTACCTTCCTTCCTTCCTTCCTTCCTTCCTTCCTTCCTTCCTTCCTTCCTTCCTTTCTTCTCTCCTCCATCCCCTTTTTTCTTCCTTTATTCTCCCAGATAATATGTATTGGTTTTGGAGACACTCATATCTATAGTAGTTGTATAACCTTGGCAAAGTCATTTAACCCCTCTGAGCTCTGGGCTTAACACATGGAAAATGGTGGTAATAAAATTTAGCAAATGGCGTTACTGTAAGGACTGAAAAAAAATAAAGTACACTATTTAGTACCTGCCATACCTTAGATGTTGAAAATGTTGTTTATTGCCACTATTATATATAGCCATGAGAAGGGCGGAGATTTCCTTTCTTGTGGATATAACCATCAATGACCCTTAAATTTTACCTTTGTAAATAACAAGCTGCCTAGCTTATACTTCTGAGGCAGGATGAGTCAAGATCCAGTACCTTTAGGTAGTAATGTCTTATTTACACCTGAAATAAAATCAGAAATCAAACCTTCTACATCAAATACAAGAACAAGAAAGAATTTCACTAACAAGGCAAGTGCTGAGTAAAAATAGAAATAAAATACATTTATTGAACACCTACTAGTGGCATGAACTCTTTTAGATGGCTTTAAGTATATTATTCCATGAATCTTGGCTGCTGTAGAAAGAGCCAGTTTTCAAAGTAGGTATGTCTTACATTAATGTTCAGGGTTTGACACTACACAATATAACTTCCTCCATTGTGAATGAGAAAAAAATAGCAAATATTCACAACCCAGAATTGTGGCAAAAGCAAACAAATCTGTAGTTTGTGATCCTGAAGATGTGGAGAAGTTTTGGGTCCAGCAAAACAAATCTTTCCAGACTGCTAAGGATTATTATTGCAAAGTGAAAAGGGGAGGGGAATTCACCATTATTTTCTCCATTATAATTATGGAAGAGAGGGGGCTAGAATAGTCTCTGGGCTCAAACACCATGCATTGTATTTTCTAGGCAGAAAGAGCCAGAGATGATTGACAGACACAGACACTCACCATGATAAGCAGGAACAACAACCAAAAAAGTTATGAGGGCAAAGCACAGCAATTAGGGGAGCCAAGGAATTTCACATTTTCTTCTCCCCATTAGCACACACTAGGCAGGGAAGGCAAGAGATAAATGGTGCAGCCATTACCAGCAGGATTTGAATACCTTATTCCTTCCTAGTTTTGTATTGCTTGCAGTCAGTCAAGCATGCAAACAGAAAAACTCTCCCTGATCAGTTCCCTTCGTATATCAAGAGCCATATGGGCAAAAATGAGTCAATTGACATTTGCAGTCCCTTCAGTAGAATCAGCTGAAGGCTCAGCTGCTGTCTGGCTGGACTCTGGTCCGAGACTGTCAGATCAATTAGCACCGTATGCAAAACATGATGGAGAAGCAAAGTTCCTCTCCCTCCTTGGCTATCCTATGTTTATGAGGAATACGAGAAATAAAAAAGAGCAGGAGCTGCACGTTTCTCCTCAGGCCAGAGATCCAAGGCAGAACAGCAGCAGAGCCAGTGGCAGGGTGCTAATTAAATTAGGCTTCTGGAATTAAAGTGCTGCTGCAGGTTCCAGACCCTGCTGATGAGGATGTGTCTCCAAAGCAATCTTAGTCTAGCTTTATGTTTAATTAGTGAGATAAAAAGAATATTATCTCAAGTATCTTTTAAGCAATGTACTCATATGCGGAAGAAATGCTTCTTCAGAGAAGTTTAAAGGTTTTGAATTTCTCTAATTTTACAGACCTCCATCTCTTCTTTTTATCTCTAATCAGGAAAGGCTAAGACTCCAGTAAGAGCACAAAAAGCTGTAAAAAAATTATTTGAATATGGGTTTGCCCTTAAGATTTTTATTCCTAATAACCCCTGGTCTATTTAATACCACTTCAAAAATTAATCCATACTGAAGAATATCAGGTGCTTCTTTCAACAATTTTTTGTCCTTTCCTGAAACTCAAATTAGTCCAAGAAGGAGAAAAAAAAATCAATGCCAAGGTTGCAAATACTTTTTTGAGGGGATTAGAATCAAAAAAGAATAAGACATGGAATGATATATGTTTATTCTACACCAGGTGGTGTGAAGCAGTAGGAGGCAGAATACCATTGAACAGCTTTTAAATATTAGCCTGCATCAGAATCACTGGGGATTTTATTACAATGAAGATTATTGGACCCCAACCGCAGTTTAAGAATCGAAGTATAGGGTATAGTGGGGCCCATGAATTTGCACTTCTAGCCAGTTTTCAGGAGATGGGATGAACCTGGTTTTGAAGCTCCACTTTATTTGTTTTGGTTTTGCATATGTTTATCTTAACTGACATTAAATTTCTTTATTTATTATGATATTATTTTGGTTATCAGGCCACACCTAGTGGTGCTCAAGGCTTACTCCTGGCTCAGTTCAGGGATGACTCCTGGAAGGCCTTGGGGGACCTCATGGGATTCTGGGTTCTAATCGAGGTTATCTGTGAGCAAGGCAAGCTCCCTACCCCCTGGATTATCTGTCCAGCCGCAATTCCTCATTTTTAGTATGTATGATTTTGGTAACATGGTAAAGCGTGTCAGTTTTGTGGTATTGAGATGCAAAGTTACTGCTCACTACCTCCACCTAGATGCTTAAGACACTCCCTCACTTTCCTATAGCCTGTGGTATCATATTCTTCCCCATAACTCTTCCCACCCCTACTGATCTTCATTCTTATTCCCACACTGAAGTTTTGTAACACAGGCCAAGAATTTGTTATTGTCTGATGCTGCATATGCCCTGCTTTTGTTTTCATCTACTCCGCTGCTGAACAAGATAATCTTGGATTTGTCCCTTCCCTCTGACTTATTTCACTAAACATCTTATCCAGTTCCAGTCAGATCACAGTGAGAATTGTACACATCGTCATTATGGGCATGAGTTCTGAATCTGGCTTAGGAAAAGGTTTTGTTTTCTCCCTTACTATGTAACCTCTGACAGTGAAGCTGATGCAGTTGGGCCTCACGGGTGGCTTATGTGGAGGCCGGAAGGGAGAGAGATGGCCGCTTTCTCCCCAGCTGTCTCTGCCGACCGGGACCCGCTGGGCAGGGTTAAGACTGATAAAGTCTGCGATGAACCCCTGCATGGCGTGGGCCTGAGCCCCACCAGCCCCAAGAGGTGGCCGTCAAGCCACACCTGATGTCCGCTTGTCTCTAGGCACGGGAGATGATCCTCACCCAAGATTTCTCGGGAGCCACGGACTCAGGCTGGAGCGAGGAATTGCTCTTTGCAGGAAAGGAAAGTCAGTCCTAGGCCTTACCCAGGGTTTCCTCAGGGTTCTTGTCTTCCTCGCAGAAAAAAGAATTTTCAGGAGTCAACGAGCAGTGAAGTAAAACAGATTTTATTAAGGAGGTTTTAGGAAAGGGAAGGAGGAAGGAAAGTAAGAGAGAGAGTTCACATCTCAAGAGGGGGATGCGGGGACACAGCGTGCTCGGGCACCACATGTGCTCTGCCACATGGGCTCAGGCAGCATGTGTGTCCATGCAGCATGTGTGCGCCGTCCTTTGGTCAGGAAGGCTTTTATAGATTTCTCCCCCAAGATACTCCCATGTGGGGAGTCAACCTAGGTTGCTAGGGCTGTTGCCAAGGGGAGTAGACTTTGGGAGTGGACTTCTTTGAAAAGCTCCTTTTTTTTTTTTTTTGCTTTTTGGGTCACACCTGGCAATGCTCAGGGGGTTACTCCTGGCTCTGCACTCAGGAATTACTCCTGGCGGTGCTCAGGGGACCATATGGGATGCCAGGGATCGAACCCAGGCTGGCGCAGGCCGGCTGTGTGCAAGGCAAACGCCCTACCCACTGGGCTAACCTCTGGCCCCAAAGCTCCTTTTCTTGACCTCTGTCCCTGGTGGATCTTCTGTCCTGGAATGTAGCCGGATTAAGGGCTGGGCAGAGAAAGGTTGATCCAGCTCCCTCAGGGTTTGTTGTTGGTTAATGGGTCTTATCAAGTCTTGGTTCCTGGTTCCAAAAGGTGACTTTGAACAACCTTGGTGCAAGAATTCACTGCCATGTGGGGACCTCCCCTGCCTACAACAAAGCTACTTAGTGTGATCTGATCACATATCATATCTGTGAAGTGGAAGTGAAGATAATGATTTTTACATCATCTTACATCATCGATAAGATTTTAAATTAGCTGTGGTTGATACAACATGACTGAGAGAAATAAGCATTTATTAACCATTTATTAATCTGGTACTAATTAAATGAGTAGGATCTGATAAAATTTATTGTTTATATAAAACTCTATATTAGGGTTATGGAGTTGAGTTGTGAAATAAAAAGAATACGAGAATAATACAAAAAGAAGCAAAACATGGATAAATTTATCACCAGAATTTAAGCATAAAATTGCCCTGTGGTGCTCAGGGAGCTACTCCAGAGGTACTCCTTTCTCATGGAGTGGATCACAGTGAAACTCATGGGACCAAGTGGGGTCAGTCACAAGCTGAGTGACCCACCAAGATTCCAGCCCAGTTCCAATTTTCTTGGCCTTACTTATATAATTGGTCATTGAGTCACCAATAACTATAACCAAGTTTCTGAGGTCACAACCTGACTCCAGTTTACCTCATGAGATCTCTTCTCTGTTGCCTTGCACCAAGAGAATCTCTCCTGACTGGAAGAAAGATATCCCAGGTTCTCTAGAACTTTGCAGTTCCATATGGCAATTAATACTTTTGAATCTGTGGCATCAACCTTTTTCAGTGGGATCAATCAGAACAAATTCTCTCCCTCCTCTGCTTGCTGGACATCAGTTTTTCTGTAACACAACCATTCTTTGAATCAGTGACAAGTCAGATGTCTATCAGTTACCAATGACACCAGATAACATCTAGCTCAACACCACACTGAAGGATTTGTTTCTCCCTCTTTTCCTACCGTATTTCCACTGTTTATTCTTGCTTCCATGGGATTGGCTATTTGGTTGCCATCCAGTTCTTAGGCTCTGCCTCTTGGTGAGTGCCAAGCCAATAGGCAACTAAGTTCAGTTAAGCAGAGATAAAGTTTACTTGTGTCCAGTAGCTGAAACAGGGAAATTCATGTTTCAATGCTTCCTCAGGCATTGGTTCAGAGAAAACATTTATAGGAACTTTAAGAGATTGTAGGCTGAAAAAGACAAACTGTGATTGGTGGCATCCAGCTCTAAATGATCCTTGATGGTCCATATGTTGATGGTTTGTGCATGGTTAAAGTCATAAACATTCTAAAACATACATCAGATGTTTGAAAATCAATATGCCATATACTGGAAAGAGCTTGCACTGAGCAGCTTTTTAAAGTCTCGCTGTAAAATTTGGGGGCAACCAATTTTATACCCACAAAACTATTCTCTTGTTTTGCTTTTTTCTTTTTCTATTCCACTGAAATCTATTCCACTATATTTTTAAATTTTTTTAAATTATTTTTAATTTAATATTTTTATTATACTATCATGAGATATACAATTACAAAGATATTCATATTTGGGTTTCGGTCATACAGTGTTCCAGCACCCATCCCTCCACCAGTGCCCATTTCCCACCACCAATGTCCCCGATTCCCTACCCTCTCCCTAGCCTGCCTCTATGGCAGGTTTATTATCTCTTTTTCTATCTCTCATTCTCTCTTCCTTCTCTTACACATTGTAGATTGCAATACATACATTTAGAGGTTATCATGTATTCCACTATATTTCTATAAAGGATTTTTCATTTCCTATTTTTGTTTTTTTCTCTCATCCTACCAAGTACATTAATTTTCCCACTTTATACATATTTTCCTGTTTAGCCTTCTCATCAATACTGTTATTTTTATTCCCTTCTAAGTCATAGTTCAGTACTTCTCTCCAAGTTCAAAATGAGATTTTATCTGCCCTTTAGTTAATTTTATCATTTGTATTAAAAATGACCGTCTTCATGAATTTCCAAGAGGACACTAACTCCCCAAGTAAAGTCTGACTCTAGTGTGCTTCTTGCTCTTTCAATTTAAGGCATTCCTCATCCTCTTGAAAGTCGATGGATGCACTCATCCATTGCTTTCACCACTTCAATGCTCAATAAAATTGATGTTGTTGTAGGCAGGCAGACAGGGGGTCCCATCATGGCAATGAATTCTTCCCCTAAGGCTGTCCAAAGTCACCTTTTGGAACCAGGAACCAAGACTTGATAAGATCCATTAACCAACAACAAACCCTGAGGGAGCTGGATCAACCTTTCTCTGCCCAGCCCTTAATCCGGCTACATTCCAGGACAGAAGATCCACCAGGGACAGAGGTCAAGAAAAGGAGATTTTCAAAGAAGACCACTGCCAAAGTCTCCCCTTGGCATCGGTCCTAGCAACCTAGGTTGACTCCCACATGGGAGTATCTTGGGGAGAAATCTATCAAAGCCATCCTCATGGACACACATGCTGCCTGAGCCCATGTGGCGAGCACATGTGTTGGCCGAGCATGTGTGTTGCCTGTATCTCCCTCTTGAGATGTGTATTCTCTTTCTTTCCCTCCTCCTTCCCTTTCCTAAAACCTCCTTAATAAAACCTGTTTTACTTCACTGCTGGTCGACTCCTGAAAATTCTTTTTTTTTTGCAAGGAGAAGACAAGAACCCTGAGGAAACCCTGGGTAAGGCCTAGGACTGACTTTCCTTTCCTGCAAAGAGCAATTCCTCACTCCAGCCTGAGTCCGTGGGTCCCTGAGAAATCTCAGGTGGTGGGGATCAACTACTGTGCCTAGAGATCAAGTGGACATCAGGTGTGGCTTGACGGCCACCTCGTGGAGCTGGTGGGGCTCAGGCCCATGCCATGCAGGGGTTCATGGCAGACTTTATAAGTCCTAAACCTGCCCAGCGGGTCCCTGGTGGCAGAGGCGGCTGGGGAGAAAGCGACCATCTCTCTCCCTTCCGGCCTCACATAAGCCACCGTGAGGCCCACCTACATCAATGTCACACATTTTTTTGTACCATTTCCCAAAAGAATAAAGAAATAGCACTGAAGTTTTGTTTTAGTAGAGTCTACCTATCACAAAATTCCACTTTTGTTATATTAGTTGCCTTCCAATTCTTTATTCCATAGTTACTTGCAAAGAGGAATTAAACAAAATACCTGAATTTAAGAAATAAAGTAAAGACTACTGGGTTGGAAAGTAGGCAATATTATGGTGAAGATAAGGGTGATAAGGAGTGGTGGCATGGGTTAATCATGTACTGCTAGTCCTACAAAGCCCCAGTTATCTCAAAGCAACTGGGGATCCACATATTTACTAAAAGTCTCCTGTATCTTGTAATACAAAATCAATGCATTGGGGTGAGGGGGCCAGTTCAACTAGCCAAATCTGTGCAAAGCAAGCACATTTTTAGCAATTCTAGTAATTAAAATAATTGGCTAGCTAAGAAAAGACTGTCCCAGTTAATTGGTCTCCACTGAAGAAACATTAGGCTTTAGGGAAAATGCATGTTTAATAGAAGTAATAAGTTATTACTACAAATGGAAATTCTAAAAAAATGTAAAATAGTGAGTAGTGGAAACAGCCCAAGTTGCTTACAGAAGCTGAATTAGTTGGTATCTTTTCCCCACCCTATCCATTAAGTAGTTAATTGATTTAAAATATTAATCTGACTCAAGAATCACTGAGAGACACCTCTATAGCTACAAGTTTTCTATCACTGTCTTACTACAGTATTGAAAATGATTATTCGTAATATATGTAGGCATTACAATTAATCAAAGCCATATTGAACAATAAACAGGAGGGCTGCAAATGTTTACAAACGCTCTAAGTATTCTTAGCATGGGTGAAAAGGAAGGTCTTCCTTTATTCCCTTTCAATTGTTAACATAAACCTTAAAAGCCGTTTCCTCTTAATTTTATAGACTCCACAGAGTTAATGTTTTCCTATTGTGCTAATTTATGGTGCCTATTTTTTTTTAACATAGCATTAATAACTACCAAAATCACACCGTTTGTTTAAGGAGAGCTATTAGTTGTATCTCCAAGGAGATGACCTTTTTTTTTTTCAGGAAGCTTTTCTGGGGTTCCCAGTCACCCTGCTGAGTCTCCCAGGGATTCCATAACAAAGTACACAACAGGTAAATGAAAGTCTCTCGTCACTACTTAGGGCTTTGGCCCACAATACCTTTGGAGAACTAGGATAATCCATGCACCTGCCACAAAGTCTCCCTTCCTTCCACCCATTTTACAATCCAGTCAAAAGCAAACCCAGCACTCTCCCTTACAGCAGTCTCCTTCTCTCTCTCCTCCTTCTGTGAAGACCACATGGCAACTTTTTAATTTATTTCATTTTATCTTCAATTCACTGGAAGTCATCAGACAGTAAAAGGGAGTTGATGTGTATGCTGAACCCATTCTCCTCAAATGGAACATCTTGAGATATTATAATGCAATTATTAACTTCGAGATATCGAGAGTGGTTCACTCCCTTTCTCATGGAGATCTTTTACCTCTAGGTGTTTCTGACAGCTAGGTTCTTTGTTCCTCAAAAAAAAAAAAAAACCCAGAAAATTTACAGGTGGTGAGAACTCTTTTTTCTCAAACAAAGCTTTATTATGGAAGGGGAACTTTGGAAGGACAGGGGGAAGGTTTGTACCTGGGCACTGCAGGTTGAGATCAAGGGCACATCCCTCAAGATGGTTGCATTGTTCATTGCCTTCACACCAGGGAGGGTCATTGAGTTGACTGGTGGCTTAATTTTCCTCTCTGCCTTTGTGTGTGTGGGTGTGGGGGGGAGTGGGGGTAAGGGGAGCAGATGGGAGGGTAGGAGATGGGGGTGTTTGCAATCAAAAGCTTTTGATAGGACAAGGCCCCAAGTCCAGGACTACTTTCTCTCTCTCTCTCTCTCTCTCTCATTAGTAGAAAGAGGCCCTGGGCACGCCTGATTTTTCCAACTGTTGTTCATTTGTCCACACAAGAAAGTAAGGGGGAAACAGGTAATCAGACAGAAGTAAGGGGGAAACAGGTAATCAGATAGAAAAGTAATCAGATAGAAGCTGCTTCTCTAAAGTTTTGCACAATCTAGTTGTGTCCTTGACCCATAGATGAACTCTTTGCTGAGTTGAAATGAGGAAAGAAATGACACTAACAAGAAACAACATTACAATTTTAAATGCCACTAAAAGAAGTCTTGCAATGTTAAATATCAATAACAAAAGTAGAGATTTTAGCATCCCTTCACAACAATTTAGGGTAAGTGGTTTAAAAGCATCATTTAAGCAGTGTGATTATTTTGTGGAAGAGTTTTGTCTCTTTTGCTGGTATTGTCACAGTCAACACAGTCTTTACACATGAGAATGTTTACCTGTGAAATTATTTGTACCTGTAATTTTTTTAAAACGTGTTCTTTTACTAACTCATTAAATGATGTCATTCTTTTATAGATTATGCCAAAAACACTTATTCTGAAATGTAGATACTTGATGCCTTAAAGGGTTATCTCACTATAAGTACATCCCATAAAATCTAAATGTTGCTTGTTGAATTTGCAGACAATAAGGAAGATTTTTTAAAAGTAAAATAAAAACAGCAGGGAAGCCAATATGATCCCACAAGGAAAAAAGTATGTTGATTCTGCGGTCAGTATAATATTCTTACTGTAAGAGGAGATTAAGTTTTGAGCCAACAATGAAAGATTTGTTAGAGTGTCATGTTAAACTGAACCCTTTAATGATTATATACAAATGAAGATTAACTCTGTACTCAAAAGGGGGAAACAGCCACTATGAATGAAAGTCAGTAGAAATAACAAACTACAGACCCAAACCAGGAATGTCATGCAGTAGAAGAATTTGTTTAGAATTAAAAAATAACTATATGGAAACTATTTAACGAAGGTTTCAAACATGAAATGATCCAAAATAGAAAATATTAGCAAGAAGTAGGAAACCAACAAAAAGAAAAGGATAAGAGGATGTGTCTCAGGACATTACAGCACCTCCTAGCCTGTGTGAGGTTCTAGGTTCAAATCCCAAATAGATCTAGGTTCAGCACCAAATAGATCCCTGAGTACTACAGAGTGGAAAGCTCTGGTATACTCTAGACTCACCACCAGGCATAGTCCTCATTAAAAGTTAGATACAGATAAATGAAAATAAGAACTGCAGTATGCACTGGGGAAACTGCACAGAATGCAATATTTAGAACAAAAGAAAAAAATATTCTTAGATATTAAAATAGCTTTCCTATCTTCTACTTGCTACTATATATTTTATCTCATAAGAACAGTGAAAGGTATGTGTGAAAATAACCTGGAGTTCGAAACTAGCATTAAATACTGACAAGATCAAATTAAGACTCTTGGGGTTCATTTTGAGGTAAGCAGCAGCTAGAGGTAAATTCATAAAGTCAGGAAACCAAGAACTGTCTGGAGAGACACATTTAATCTGAAAAGGAATCCTCCTACCCCAAACTCAGGCTGAAGGCTAGACCTCTTCTGGAGATAATTAACTAAAGCATGGATGAGACTGAGATATCGAAAAGGCCAATAGAACTCAAATTCCTTTTCCTTGACAATGCTTTAGTAATGATTTATCTGCTCAGCCTGCCCAAACTGAGGTAACTTTAAAAAAAAAACCCTATGTTTCCCAAAGCAACTCTGTGCTTTGGAGATACTCCATACTCTAACTTGGGTATAAACTTACTGCTTTTGGCTTTACAGCTCTCTCCCTCTAGAGAAGCCCAGTTTCTCCCTTGAATGTGTATCATTCTTTAATTAAATGTTCTTTTGCATAGATTGCCTTCTCCTAAAATTCTTTTTCTGTAGTGGAAGACAAGGTCCTGGACCCCAAGTGGAGGTAAGGGCTTTTCTTCCTTTTCCTGTACAAAGCATAACCTTGCCTTAGCTTAAGAACCACAGCAGCCCCCAAATCTGGGTAGCAGGATTTAACTTCCAAGCTAAGAATGCCAAGTAGATCTTGGGAGCAGCATTTCAGCTGCTTCAGTGAAGCTGGCACTGTGTTACACAGGACCTCACGCCAACTGTACCAGTCCTTATCTTTCTGGGCATACACAACTAACAATAGTCTTCTCTGGTTACCCTTACCCAACTAATTTCTACTCTTGAAACCATTAATTCTACAAACTTTTCTTGTTTATTATACCCTAATTTCCCCGGACATAGTTATTGGGGTTAAGAATATATACAGTTACTTGGAAACTGCCTGTTTTTGTCTGTTTGGAGCCAACACCAAGTGGTACTCAGGCTCCTTACCCTGCATGCATAGATTACTCCTGGTGGACTATGAGGACCGTATGGAATACTGGGGATAAAATTTGAGTCAGCCAAGTGAAAGATCATTACCCTATCCAATACTACTGATCCACACCTAAACCCTGCCCATTTCTTTTGGACCCCTTGACTCACTTGTTTTCCAGATGAGAATTGGATAACTAACTGTTGTGATATTTGCCATCCAAATTATAAGTGCTCAATTAGAAGAGTCCTCTTGATTTGGGTGACTCAGGGTGCTCAATCATTTTTTTAAAAAAATATTTTATTATATCACCATGAGATATACAATTATAGAGATGGTCATGTTTAGTTTTCAGTCATACAGTGTTCCAGAACCCATCCCTCCACCAGTGCCTATTTCCCACCACCAATGTCCCCAATTCCCTCCCACCTCCCCCAGCCTGCCTCTATGGCAGGGTCTTTATCTCTTCTCTCTCTTCCTTCTCTTACACATTGTGGTTTACAATACATACATTTAGAGGTTATTATGTGCAAACCTTTGCCTATATTCAATGCTCAGAGAAGGGAACAGTGCACTGCCTTTTTATACTAAGTTTTAAAAGATTGGAGATAGTAATTACCATGAGAACAGGCTCTCCTACCAATAAGCAGCCCTTATCAAGTGATAGCTATCCAAAGGCTAACTCTTAATGTTAGGTTCGGCCATTACAGAATACAGACTCTCCAGAAATAAAGGATACAGTGCAGCAGGAAAAGGGAATAGGAGGAGATTTAGGGATGGGCAACTCTCTGATGCTCTCCTGGCCGGACCCCTTGCAGGATCTTAAGATGTCCTTGGCATTGGGCCACAAGTATAATCCCCATGCCTGGTTGCCTCAGAGGCAAGTACCCACGAGCCATTACTGACTTCACGGAACCGCAGGTTAGAGCCCAAGCAGACCCCGTAGCCAAAGCCGTGGGGCCTTATTTACTCATTCACACATTTAACGCACTTTTACACAAGCAGAGAAGTGGAGAGCTGCACTAGTTATCCCGGCCTGACTTGAGTTCACTGACACCAGAGACTGCAAAAAAGGTGAAATCTCGCTGGGGCCTCCAAATGTTAGGGTCAGGACGCCGATCACCCACCAAGGAGGACTCCAAGAGACTGGCTTATGCAAAAGCAAGGGGTTTATTGAGACGAGCATGCACGGGCTCACAGCATACCCTCAAACAGGCTAGAGGCTGAGAGCCCCGAACTGAGTTACAGCACAGTTTTTATAGCACTTTGAGAGAAAAGAAACTTTTACAGTACAACAAGCTTGCGGTTTTTCCAGGTGCAGGGTGCACACCATATCAGGATGTTACTCAAGGTTATTGTTAGGTTTCCTCCCTTGACATCTGGTTGGGAGGCCTTCAGCTTTATCTGGCCTACTCGTAGAGCCCATCCACTGTTTTAGTGTGCTCCTGTTTTTCTTTATATTTTTCTCTTGTTAACTCTCTGCAGTCTGATCTCAGGGCTTCCCCTTTCAGTAGCTATTCTAAGACTCCACAGATCTGATTTACAAGTGAAGATACAAAAACAAGGTAGAATCTAAGTGTTGGAAGAGAAGCATTCCCCTCTAGAAGAAGCCTCAATACCAAAGGGAAGGACATTTAATTTGACTTAAATGCTGCCTTAGAGGTAACAAAACAATGATTGCAGAATTCTTGTAGTTGCATTAAAATTTTGTCTCAAAGTTCTCATCACCATAGCATGAATGATGTGTGTGATCTGTAAGTGTAGTAGCTTAAAAAGGTAGACTCTAAAAGCAGTGGCTTTAAAAACACACAGCAGTAAACAATCTGCACTTTTTTTTTTTTTTTTTTTTTTGGGTCACACCCAGAGGTGCTCAGGGGTTACTCTCTTGGCTTTGCACTCAGGAATTACTCCTGGCGGGGCTCAGGGGACCATATGGGATGCCGGAATCGAACCCGGGCCAGCACAGGCTGGCTGCATGCAAGGCAAATGCCCTACCTGCTGGGCTATCAGCTCCGGCCCACCATCTGCACTTTTATTTTCATAGCAGCACTAGTCACAATAGCCGAATCTGGAAACAACCAGATTACCGGAGAATGTGATGACTGGATTAAGAAACTTTTGATACATCTACACAATGGAATACTACACAGCTGTTAGGAGAAACATAGTTATGAAATTTGCCTATAAATGGATGGACATGGAGAGGATCATACTGAATGAAATTAGTCAGAGGGAAAAGCAGAGATAAAGAATGACTGCATTTATTTTCAAGATATAAAAAAATAGCATGATACCAACATTCAAGGCCAGACAAAACATGGATCAGGAGGTCTTGTCCATTGGTAGAACCTACTGCAAATGTGTGGGAGTCAAAGGTTAGGAAATACAGAGAAAGGAACAGTGTACTAATAATTATTATAAATGATACCAGCTTAGAACTGAGCATTGAAAGTAGGCAAAGAGATATACATGATAAACTCTAACTGTATGTATTGCAAGCCACAGTGTTTAAAAAGAAAGGGAAAAGAAAGAGGAAAAGAGAGAGAGAAAGAGAGAGAAAAAGTGAAAATTACCCAACATAGACGCAGGCTGAGGAAGGAGGGAAATCAGGGGACATTGGTGGAGGGAAATCGGCACTGGTGGAGGGATGGGTGCTGGGGCACTGTATGACTGAAACCCAAATATGAACACTTTTGTAACTGTATATCTCACAGTGGTACAATAAAAAAAATTTAAAAAATGCTAGAGATCATAGGTGACTACAAGAGTATGCCACCTGCACGGTAGAGCCTGGCAAGCTACCCGTGTCGTATTTGATATGCCAAATACCAGTAACAATTATAGACCTCATTCCCATGACCTGATGGAATGGTTTGAGGCTCTTTATGTTCCTGGAGCAAGCAGATGCCCTTGGGCTCTACTAGCATGTGACAGGACGTATGGAGATGTTACTGGAGCCCGCTCAAACAAATCGATGATGAACGGGAAGACAGTGATACAGTGAAATAAACAAATAAAAATAAAATAAAAAGATAAAATTATGTCCTTTGGGACAAACTGGAAAAAAAGTTAAAAAATAAATGAAGCAGTAGCTTTGCAATTGTATAGTTCACAGTGTTATACTTTTTTTTAAAAAGCAGTGCCCCTCCCCCACACACCAGCTGTGTAGAGGCCTCTAAAGAATGACTCCTGATCTTGCTCCCTAGAAGCTGTAATGGTCTGGGCTGCAGTTCTCATATCAATGTGTTTGAAGCTACCCATTTATTCTACAGTCCACAGACCTGAGACCCATGAAAAATGTGGATTTCCAATTTCTAACATGTATCAGTATTAGCTGGTGGACCTTTGAAGTACAATTCAATTCCCAGTTCTCAACGCATTATCATGTGGCAATCATGCTAGAAATGACATTGCAATAAGCTCTCCAAGGACATTCTAAAGAAGTTTGACTTTGAGGACTCCTGCTCCAGAAGAGGATTTTCTTGGGTTAAATCAAAACTATGTATGGCATGTTTTGTGATACAAAATTGTTACTGCACCCTTTTGTTTTGTGTTTGTGGACCATACTGTCAGTACTCAGGGCATATTCCTGGCTCTTCACTAAGGAATTACTCATGGCAGTGCTTAGGGGACCATATGGACAGCGGGATTGAACCAGGTTTGCAGGGTGCAAGGCCTTAACCACTGTACTCTCACGGTCCCCTACTTTACCTTTTTCTATACATTAGCCATCCTTAAAATGGGGCTTACAGTACCTTTCTCATAGCATTGTAGTATTTACTGAGTAAAGGATAAAATAAAAATAATTAAAATATCAAAAGGATTAAGGTGGAAAGATACCAGTTCACTTAGCCTTCTGAAGTCACATGTACATAGTTTACCAATTAATACAGTAGTTACTCAAATTTGACATTAGTGGTACAAAACCTTGGCTACTTACAGTAACTGGGAATTTTTTTTAAGTTGTGATATCCAATTCTCACCTCCAGAGATTTAAGAATTCTCCTCAAAAGAATTATGATATGTAGTCAAAGTTGAGAAGGAGCAGCTTAAATCTGAGTTTGTTAAGCCAACTTTCCTTGCTCACTTAGCTTTGTTTGTAATAGATTGAATTTGACTGCCAGATTCTGTGCTAGCTCAGGATCCACTAATATTAGTTCAGTGGAGAATTTCTATTCATTCTGCAATATTTTCATTAGTCAATGACAGGTGTGTGTGTGTGTGTGTGTGTGTGTGTGTGTGTGTGTGTGTGTGTGTGGTGTGTGTGTAAAAATAGTGGGACTTCTGTTATTGCTCATGAAAAACTTTAGAATTCCCAATGGGGATTACAAATGGGCACTGACAATCTTCAGGAGCATCTGTCATCCCAGATTATCAAAGCTTTTCTACTCTAAACTGCATTTGAAAACTTATTTCTCAATATTTGCAAGCCAGGAACAGAATTATTATTAAAACAAGTTTCAGAGAGCAAATTTGATTCAAATACAAATTAGAATTTTATATTTCTTTTTTTGTTAGGATTTCCGGGGGAGGATGTTTGATTTGGGGGCCACGCCTAGCAGTGCTCAGGGCTTACTCCTGACTCAGTGCTCCGGTCACTCCTGCTGGTACTCAAAGGACCATATGTGGTACCAGATTCTGAAAGGTGGGCACGGGCAAAGCAAATACCCTATCCACTGCACTATCTCTCCAGCCCCAGAGGCTTCTTTATTCCTTCTAGAAACACTGAGCTGCAAAAACCATTTGTTAATTTCTATGAGATATCACTCTACTGGTAGTCAAAACAAATACTAACCATTAATTAGAATTTCAGCAACTTATAATGACTATCATGCTTTGAAGCGTTGTGGAAATATGCCCTGTCCTTTTTACCTATTGTATCCATGCTCTTCAGTTTTTCTCATACAACACTAAGAAAATTGAAGAAATTGTGAGTGCCTTCACATTTTTCCCCTTGATGTTAACATATTTTTTATAAGGTTAAGTATCAAACCCCATTTTATTTCATGTTATAAAATGAGATATTTTAAGATAATATAGTTACATGTATTCAAGGGAATAAAATGCCATCACAATCTGATCAGCTCTTTTTCATGTTGCGGATGTTGGGTGGTGCCACTCTTTGAAGGTAGACCTGCAAAGATAGTGCATTAATTCCTCAGTCATCTCAGAGGAGTCAACTGCTGAGTCTCTCCACAGGTAGGTCTTCTGACTAAAGGAAGTTAAAGGTGCTACAGACTCCCAAAGGCACTAACATCTCCAGTAACTAGTGTTTTGTGGGAGAGAAGACCAGGCTACCTCCCTTTCATTGTGTCTGAACTACCCCAGGTATACAGATAAAGCCTCCAGGGAAAGGGTATCGCAGTTGATCTTTGATCTTTTCTGTGGATCCATTTCTGCTTCTCCATGGTATTATTTCAAAGAGCACACACTAAGAAAAATATAATCCTTTAGTACATAAACCTCTATTCTCAAGGAGTCACCTAAGAAAACCTTTATCAACTTTCATGGATCACCCTAACAGAACTTCCTATATTAAATATATAATTTACATTTAATTTTTTAAACTTTTCTTATGAACTTAAGGCCATATGTGCTAGATTATTTTCATAGTCACAACATTATGTATGTTATGAACTTTGAATAAATACTACCTATCAAATGAAAGAATACCCAAGAGTATAAAATCATGAATTTATAAGGACATAAGCACAGACATGTTCATTGTGGTTCTATTTATAATAGCAAGATCTGCCTATCTAGAAAACATAAGTGCCCAACAACCAATGAGTAGAAAAAAAGAAATTGCATACTCAATTATTACTCAATGCAATGTTGATCACCTATGACAAAAGATATATTTTGCTTACAGTTGCAAGTATCATGCTAAGGAACCGAGTTCTTGCCAGCAGTAAGCCCTGAGCACAGCTGGGTGCAGTCCAAAACCAATGGGAAAAATAATAGAAAAGTCAGGTAACTCACCTATTTTTATTTGCAATGTTTATAAAGCATAGAAATTTAACTCAACAAATATAACTAGCCTAAATCTACATAATTCAATTTGGTTGCCTATTTTTCACCTGAATTCTTTAAAGGGTATATTGCATTATTAATTTTAGTTATGATATAGGTAACATATGTTTACGATAGTCAATATTTATTATTTTGATATAGTTACTGCACCTTATTACCACCAAAGTGCCCAAGACTATCCATCACCTTCTAGTCCATGTTTTTGTTCTCCATCCTCTATCTTCCCCTTGCTGTTAATGTATTTTTAATTCATAGCCAAGAGTCTGTCATCATTGGACACTATTCCATTGTTTTGTTTATCTATATTAACTCATTCAATAATTATCTTTCTCTGATATCACTAAACATGATAGCCTCCAATTGCAAGTTTCAGTAAACCACAAGATTTTTCTCAAAACTGTAGTGATCTATTATGTGTGTGTGTGTGTGTATATACACACACACACCACAAATTCTTGACTCATTAGTCATTGAATATTTTAGTTATTTCCATAAATATCTATTGTACTAATTAGTATAATTAACATCAGTGTGCCTCAATCGTTTTGAGATAATGTTTTTCTGTTTGGGGGAGAGATGCCAAGAACTGAATTGATAGATTATATAGTTCTATTCATACTGTTTCCCATAGAGTCCTTTCCATTCTTTTTGGTGTATACCACTCTGCTGGTATATGATTACATCTTATTGCATTTTGACATTTATACTTCTTATAAGTGACAAATACTTCATATGCTTTCTAGTGTCCTATGTTCTCTTTGGGAAGTAGTTATTCATCTTCTTCCTCCCCCACCCCATTTTCTTTAATATCTTTGACTATTTTTGCTGTTAAGCTTTGTGAGAGCTCTCTATATCTTTGCATTAGCCCTTTATTTAATGTATGATATAAAAATTATTTTTCCAATTAAGTAGGATATCTTTCTAAGGTTAGCCTGAATTTCTTTTAATTAAAAAAAAATTTTTTTGGGTCACACCTGGCAATGCTCAGGGGGTTTCTCCTAGCTCTGCACTCAGGAATTACTCCCTGGTGGTGCTCGGGGGACCATATGGGATGCCAGGGATAGAACCCAGGCCGGCATGGGCCGTCTGTGTGCAAGGCAAATGCCCTATCCGCTGGACGATCTCTCTGGCCCCAAGCCTGAATTTCTTTTGCCATATAAAAACTTCTATGTAGTTATTTATTTTTTTTATACTGTATTCTTTGACTCTAGATAGAAATAGAACTCCTTTCTTACGGATTGATACATTATCGGTGGGATTTGATTTTCACCTTTTAGAAGCAAAGGTATGTTGAATCACATTTACTATTTTAGTGTGCTTATATCTCTTCCTAGAAGGTAGAGATAGACAATATCAAATGATCTGATAAAAATATCAAAGTTTGGTGTCAAAAGACATGACATTTATAGTGATTTTAGATAAGGCACTAAAATGCATTTAACTTCTATTTGCTTATCTATAATGTAACAATTTTCCTCTGACATTATATATGTAAAGACAAGGCAAATACAGAAGATCAATATTAGCACACACACTAATAATACAGCCCTGTGAAAGTAATTATATTTTGTTTGTGAAATTCATTACCTTTTTGCGTGTTTTCTTGCAGAACTAGGAATTGATTGTCTTCCAGTTCTGGAAGACAACCAGACGACCCTCCACTCCATGAGGACCTCCATTTTCCACATCTGGACTTCCCTTTCGTCAGAACTCCACCCAGCAGACCAGCCTATCACAGCTCGGCTCTCGCGGCTGCTTGCGGCTGCTTGGTTCATCAATAAATGCTGGATTTTGAGACGACTACAAGAGTATGCTACCCGCACAGCAGAGCCTGGCAAGCTACCCGTGTTGTATTTGATATGCCAGATACCAGTAACAATTATAGACCACATTACCATGACCTGATGGAATGGTTTTGAGGCTCTTTATGTTCCTGGAGCAAGCAGGTGCCCTTGGGCTCTACTTGCATGAGACAGGTTATATGAAGATGTTACTGGTGCCCGCTAGAGCAAATCGATGATGAAGGGGAAGACAGTGATACAGTGATACTGGGTATTGAATCCAGAATCTCACATATACCAAGCAAGTACTCTATGACTGAGTTATGTCCCAAATCCAGAGCTCTTTTTTGTAAAGATTAAAAAAATTTTTGATTATAGTCTCAATGATCACTCACATGTCTAATTTGTAAACATATGATTTATTTATGCTTTTAATAATAAACTAGAAAAATCAGTTGTACATGCAAAGAGTTTTATCAACATAGTAATTGCAAAGAGCTTAAAATATCAACACAACACAAAATTTCAGATTTAAACCTGCATGCAGATTGTAGAACTGTGTTACAGAATGTTTTGATGGAATGTGTTAAATATAAAAATAAGCCAGCACAACTTCCATTTAGCACATTGTACAAACTCATTCTTCAACAGAATTAATAAGTTTACAATATTTCCCCCTAAAGTGCTATGTATTTAAAGTTCTCTATAGAACTGAGGTCAAGATTGCGGAACAGTACTTTACAGATGAATTGATATAGTCCAGTAATAAATGAAATGACTATAATGCAAATGAAACCCACCATGAAACCTAAAATGGACCAGAGACATCTATGTAAATTTTGAGATGCTCATTCTTCCATAAAAGAGAGACTAATGGACTTAATATACACATCGTACAGATCAGAAATGAGTTTATAGTTGAATTCATCACTTTTATTGTGGGTGCTATTTTTTTGTGAAAGAAAAATTAGGAAAAGACAAAGAGCTAGGCATAAGGAGTCACAAAGTTCCCAATGCTTCTGTAATCCATTTTCCAACTGACACTAATTCTCAGTACAATCAATATCCACGGCAGCAGTTTTCATACTTCACTGTACATTAGAATTACCCAGAGGGCTTGTTAAAACACCAATTGCTAGGCCCCCACCCAGAGAGTTCTAATTTAATAGGTCTAAGAGAATAAGGATTGTATTTGGAACAGTTCCAAGCAATGCTGATATACTAATCAAGGGACCACATTTGAGAACCACTGATCCATCATATCTTTGATCATTGAACTGCACCTTTATTTATTTAAATGAGACACATATATAATGATAACATGCCTTGTCTCTTGGGACTCAGAAATAGGGCAGCTAGCACAAAGTGTATAATGATTTAGGACATTAGTTATCCATTTTGGCTATATAGCAGAAACAACTGAATTCTTTATCCACATTCTCCTCTCCTTTTCTCCCTCTCTAATTTTCTCTTTCACCAAAATTCATCTAAAAAATTAAACAGCAATTTCAGGGTGGAACTGGAGATGAAATCACTCATAAAAGTGCCCCCATGAAAATATACTATGATGTCTGGTTGAAATAATCCAGTGCTTTTGGAAAGCACTGGTAGAAAATCTTTTCCTTCCTTCTCAGAGATAAAGTGATCAAACATATGTGCCCTTTGAAATACTGGTATATGAATTAAAATGTCTTCAAGGAAATCAAAATCCCTAGGACATACATGATGCACAGTTGTTTTTGATAGTAGATAGTAGGTGGGGAAGGGATGTAATTTGGAAAGTGACTGTATTGATTTACAGTGTATTGCAAAGTCAGGTCACAGGTTTGAAATAACAGAACTCATAAAGGTGAGCAACACTAATTTAATCCAAGTATGTTTTTCATTGAGTGACTCAACCCAAGTCTAGAATGTTCGTATCTGTGCTGATGTGTAATGCTTACCTACTATAACTATTCTACTCATTTCACTCAACTAAATTATTTACTACTTTGATTTAAATTTGAGTGGCTCCAGAAATAAGGGCCTAGGAATAAAAGGTCACCTGCTTTACGTAACAGTGTACTTCAGAAAGTAAAATCATGAGCACAGGTGCATGGGTGTGCACACACACACACACACACACACACACACAGATTTTTAAAGCCTTGTCACATACTTTCATAAATAAAACTTGGAATATTTGATTGTGAAGAAAATATTATTTAAACATCTTTCAACATCAGGGCTGGTTGGGCTTTTCAGTTAACCTTTGTACAAATCAAACATGCAGATCTGTTGACTATATTACAGTCTCCTAGTTATCCCTTAGAAACCATTAGTCCTAAGAGGTCCTGCAGATTTATCCCATTACTCTCAAGATGCTCACTGTGCTACTGGCCAGCACTGACAGATGGGAAACCAACTCACACAAAAAGGAAAACGAAGAAAAGAAAGAAAACCTAAAGTCTTGGCAAGATGCTTGAGTGAATCTTTCTCTAGTCTTTGATTTTCCTAGAAGACATCTTTAAAATTTCCTGGAAAACAATGAAAAGCAGAGTAAAAATATGATCATAATCACTTAGGACATGAAACTTGGCATTATTGACTATGAGCACACCAGAGAAATAGCAGTAAAGAAAATGTTAAAAATGACTTTTTACAGGGATGATACCAACATAGAACTGAGTATTAAATACAGGCAAAAACACACATGATGGCTTCTAGGTGTATGTAGTGCAACCCACAATGTGTAAGAGAAGGGAAAGAGAGAGAGGGAGAGAGAAAAGAGATAAAGAACCTGCCATTTGGGCAGGCTATGGGAGGGGGGAGGGAATTGGGGACATTGGTGGTGGGAAATGGGCACTGGTGGAGGGCGGGGTGCTGGAACACTATGTGACTGAAACCTCCAAACATGAACAAAGTTGTAATTGTATATCTCACGGTGGTATAATAAAATGTTTAATTAAAAATGACTTTTTACAAATATCTTCTGGATTTGTATACTCATATATTTACATAATTTATATTACACATGTAAACTATATCATCTATATGTTATCTATACTTGTATACATGGCATGTACATAGAAATAGAGACTTAAGAGTCCATTAAAGACAATAGCATAACCTCCCTTTTAAATGCTGAATGGGTATGGAGTCTTCCCTTCTGTGGTATGTTCCTATGGCACATTTTCTGTGTTTTCCATCTTTGGGACCCTGGTAGGGAACAGGGTTTGCAGAGAATATATCTTTGTGTTTCAGAGAGGGGTACCTGTGTGTGTTTTGGTCCCACCTCCAATTCACTTGACTTCCTGGTGGATTTGGAGCTACCGGTATAGAACTGAAGCCTCTATGTGAATGTGTACACAGGGATTGGTAAGGAGATGAGCCAACCCAAAGGAGGACTGCTTAAACCTTCAGGCAGATCAGGCTCAAACTCACCATTTGCCTCAGAGTCTCTTAAGCCTTCGTGTTGTTTGGGGAAACGGCTGCCGTCTCATTTTCTTTTGGAATCTTATGCTTTATCTTCTCTGGGGTTCCAGTGAACTCAGACTCTGTAAGAAGTGTCTCCTCATCTTGTGGATTCCTTCCATTGTGCTCTAATTGTCTTCCTTCAGATAATCCTAATCTGAATTCCACAGCTGCTCCAGACTCCTGCCAACCATCAAAGCACCCTATCCCTGTCTCCTCTGCTGCTGACTCTGCCTGCTGACTGGCTTCTACTTCCTGTTCCTTCTGATCTTGTTTTAGTGGTGGGACATCCCCTTCCTCATTTGAAGATCCTCCAAGAATCCTCACCCCATCTTCCTGTGCCCAAGTGACAGGCACCTCCTCTACCAATGGCACCTCCTCCCCACTCAGGGCTATTTCGTCTTCTGCCACCTTCTCTACAGCTGCTGTTTTTCCTATGTCCCAAGCTCCCTCGTCAGCAACATCTGAAAAGGAGGAGGCTTTATTTGTTTCTGTTTTCTCAACTGTCTTCAAATCTGCCAGCACCTCTCTCTCTTCTGCAGCCGTTTCAGCCCCTGCAGCTCCTCCTCCAAGGTGGATATCTTCCTCAGCCAAAACCACTCCTCCTGGGAAGCTCCCATCTTCTTCCAGGTTTCCTGTCCCCAGTCTAATCTTTTCATCTACCTCCTCATCCCCATCTTCCTCCTCCTCCTCTTCCTCCTCTGCCACTTTCTCCCCCGTCCCACCTACCACTTCTGCGCTTGACTTTATTACCAGCATGGAATATTCCTCAGGAACATCTTGCCGGGTTGCTGTCATGACACCCACTACTTGTGGCCCCTGTAAAGGCTGTTCTTGGTCCCTATCCTGCCCTGAAAAGCCATCTTGACCTGAAACTGTGCACTTCTGAGCCTCGTGAGCATCACCTGTGGCAGTGGCCTTTCCTTCAGGGGCCTTGTTCTTTCCTGCTGGTTCATTTACAGGGGCATCTAACACACCTTCGCCTCCTGAACCTAGGCCCTTCTCCCCAAGAAACAACTCTGCCCTGCTTTGGTGCTCTGTGTCACTGTCTTCCCTCTGTCTTTCCCCTTCTTCCTCTCTCCTCAGAGATGTTGCATTTTCCGTAAATTTTCAAACCCAGGGACAGCTTCAAATATTGTCACCCTCTCTCATTCCATGAGTTCTCTTGAAATCCTTCACCTTCTGTCAATTGTAATGCCCCCATTGGTGCCTCAGATTCCGTCTTACTGGAGGGATCTTGCTCAGATTGTACTTGCTCAGTTTCTTCCTCAGATCTTCCTTCCTTCACTCTCCCTCTTCTTCCCCTTTAAGCTTTTGCTCTTCTCCTAAAGTGTCATCCTGATTTCCACTTGCCCTGTTCACCTCTTCTCTCGCAGATTCAGTTTCCACTGAAGCTATTTCTGACCTCTCGATTTTCATCCTCTCTCTTGCTATATCTAATTCCTCAGGTAACATTTCTTTCCTATCATCTTCCCTGCAAGACTCTGTCTCAGTCTCAATCTCCCTTGCCACCTCTTCTTTAAAGAGTTGTCCATGGCCTTCTTTCAAATACCCCATAGGATTTCCCAGGTCTTCTCAGAAGGTGAAGTACTCAAAAGTGTTTTCCTTCCTGTTACTTCCTTCCTTTCCTGGACTGTTTCCTCTCTACTTCCCAGTTTAGCCTCTTCTGAATCATCACCTCTCCTGGATAAAAACTCTCCCATGGGTCCCTCCTGATCACTATCCTCCTCATCTGGTTCTTCAGGTGCTGCCTCGCTCACAGCCTTCCCTCTCTCTACCTCTCTCATCTCCAAAACTGCTGCTTCTCTTGGTGTTCCTTCCTCCTGAAAAGGCTCTGAGCTCTGAGCTACCCCCTTGTTGGCCAGAACTGGGTTCTCTGAACCAGGTTCCTCTTCAGAAATTACTGTCGCTGTCTCCAGCGCTGTTTGCATCAAGTCCTGTTGTTCAGGGGTTGCATCTTCTTTCTCCTCCTGAAAAGGCTCTGAGCTCTGAGCTACCCCCTTGTTGGCCAGAAGTGGGTTCTCTGAACCGGGTTCCTCTTCAGAAATTACTGTTGCTGTCTCCAGCACTGTTTGCATCAAGTCCTGTTGTTCAGGGGTTGCATCTTCTTTCAAATCTCCAGAGTCTTTTTCCTTTGGGCTCAGTGTATCTTTTGTATAGACTTTCCACCCCTTCTGCTTCTGCCTCAGAGGCTGTGACCTGAGGGAACTCTATTTCCCCTATAAACTCTTCTGTTAAGTCTGAATTCTCTGTCCTTGGCTTCCACTCTTCTAATGGAGTTTCATTATCCCCCGCCTTTCCCCACAGTGCTGCATTTGCTTTTTCCTCTATTGTGTCAGCAGCCGTGTGCTGGGAAACTTCATTTTCCTGCACTGCTTCTTTCTTCACTAGTGTACACATTTCTGATGCTACTGCCTTAGATTCATTGCTTAAATTGAGTGTTGCCCTTTCTTCCACCACTAAGTTCTTATTTCGTTCTATAAAAATAAGGTTAAAAAACAAGGTTACTTTAATCCAAATAGACAAGGAAAGAGATATTACGTACAGTATTATATAATGTTTATATATGAGCAATTCGTATATATTAAGGGACATTATATAAAAATTTCCTTGATTTTATGATGCTTTCACCTAGAATATGCACAACGATTTAATACTGGCTTTTCATGGTAAAAATAAATGACATCAAATTAAACAGACATATTGATATTAATGGGAAATAGAGCAAATGTTGAAAACAATGAGAAGGAAACTCCATGTCTTAAAATAATAAACTAAATTTCACAAACATAAACACATATCTCCTACTTATCTTTGAAATAATAGAATGTAGAAAAGCGTGCAATTAAAAAAATCAGTATGTCTTTGTACTAATAATTGCTCTTTGCTCCCTATAGCACAGTAATATATCTGTCCTTGGCCAGTTCCTTATCCTCAAGTGTGATTTAGTATCACAATCAAAATACAATGTGAGCTGATTATTATCCTATATTCTATCTCCTGTATTTCAAG
Organism: Cryptotis parvus; assembly: GCA_021461705.1. Taxonomy (NCBI): domain Eukaryota; kingdom Metazoa; phylum Chordata; class Mammalia; order Eulipotyphla; family Soricidae; genus Cryptotis; species Cryptotis parvus. The sequence goes on along the minus strand of JAJIBD010001503.1, from coordinate 87,783 downwards.
CTACTATATCTAAATTTTGTCTCAAAATAACTTTGTAGTTCAAGGTTATCTTTAACTTTTTATTAGAATATCTTTAACTTTTTACTAATGATACCAGTTTTTATTACAGGTCAAGATAGCTCCCAGCCTGCATTCAGAACTGATATGCCTTTGGAAAAGTGGGATCACAGAGCAAGACAGAGCTGTTGTCTGGGACAATTTTCAACATAAATAACATTAAGTATTTTGTAAATTCTAATTGACAATTCCCCAGAAAATATGGGTGTATTACCACACATTAAAAAATAAAAGATAAATGTATATTTTTACACTATATATTTACAGATATTGATAAGCATTATCAATTAATAAATGCATGCATCTCTGTTGACATCATTCATAAAGAATAAAGGCATGTCATGCAAATGCTCTAAAACATGTTTTATTTTTTTAACAATAGAATAATATTTCAGGGCAAATACGAACTTTACACATGATCATCTTAAGAATTTCTATTAACATTTTTTTAATAGAAGACACAGGGTTAGATGCTATAAAAAAGCTATGATGGCAGACTCATTCTGCAAATTATGTAAATTTATGAAGGCAGACAAATGTGTCTTCCTTTTTTTCTTATTTTCTTGCTGCTGCTTTTGGTTAGGTTTTTCACTTTCTGATTCATCACCAACAACCTACCAGAAGCCTCAAGCACGGATCTTATTCACTTCTTCCCTATTCTAATAATCCAACCAGGATTGTGTTATCGCTCCATTTCCTTTCCTAACAGAAAACATGACTATGCTTTGTTGCTTTCCTTTAGTCTCTTGCAAGTACTACAATAAAACATTTTGAAGGTAATAATAGCTGATATTAAATTTTCCTTAAAATGTATTTAGAAGGCAACTTTTGATGTTTCTTTCAAAGGGGTACAATAGAAATTTCAGATCTATTAATGGGAGCTGGGGGTGACCTTCACAGATTATCCTCAGCAGGTTTTTTCCACATTGTACCTAGAAACCTTCAGAGGGTACAGCAGTACTAAATGTTTACTCAGAGAAATGGGGCCAATTCACCTGAGAGAATGTAGTCCATTTTATTTCACTGCAGATTATTACTCAACTTGAGAGAAAGGTAGATGGAAACAATGTGAAGTAATATGTCAAATCTCTGTAATTGGTTCTGTTGCTAGTTAAATTCCTCCATGGAAAATATATTTAAAAGCCAGTTATGTAAAAATACTTTAAGTTCCCTCTTTTTGCTAAGCTAACCTCTAAATTTATAGTTTAATTAAATAAATTTCTGGAAAATGGGGGAATGCAATTTCCTAGGTATCATGGAGTTTATACATGCATAAACTTCAGAAGAAAAAGAGCTAATGACATCCATCTGAGCTATTGTAGGAACACACACAATCTCTTGAAGCAAGGAGAAAACAATTATTTTTTACAAAATATTATCACTATTAAAATATTACTTTTTTTGTTCACCGGGTGATACTTAAGGGTTACCCTGGCTCTGCACTCAGGAATTACTTCTGGTGGTGCTTAGGGGACAATACAGGATGCCAAGGATCAAATCCGGTTTGGCCTCATGCAAGGTAAACACCCTACCCACCCTACCCCTCAAAGTATGACATTTTTTTTGGTAATGGTAACCTCAATGGTAACCTATAGGAGTGCAAATGGTATTAGTAAACAGGTGTAATTTGGTTTAATGGGATGAGTGTCTATCTGGAAGTAAGAAATAAAGCTAACCATGCCACTTTCTAGATGTATGAGCTGTGGAAATAACACTTCCCTAATTCTTCATTCTCTTATCTATAGGAGGGGAACATCAATGCTTGACTCACAGAATCCTTGTGATAATAAACCATCAAATGCTTAAAATGTTTAGCATCTAGAGAGCCTAATAAATCTTCCTTCCACACTTTCCTCCCACAGATTATAGCATACTTGAGGTGGTTAGGGGTGGCACACTATAACTTTGCTTGTGAATGACCACCATAAAAACATGGGTTCTCAAGTTCAAGGTTCTCCCATGTTGCAGCATCTTTTCATTGTTTGGTTATCACCTGCCCTCTTTGCAAGTCCTAGGTGGAGATGGAGCTCAGGGAGCCTGCACAGATGCAGATACTAGATTATTTTTCTCTGACCCAAGAATACTTGACCCATCTGTTACTATTGATGTAACTGAAGCCAGCTAATGTGTTCATTTGAAAAGAGGGTGATTTTGTTTATTTAAAATCTCAAACATATCATTGTGTTTAATGGCTATCACCAAAAACAGAAGGTTGGAGTAAAGTGACCATAAGATGAATAAAGTTAACTGCTTCCCCAAAACACATATCCAAATCAGAATATTTTCAATTATTCACTAAATATGGGAAAACCTGATTTCAAATTGCCAGGTAGTTTGACTAGATAAGTATGCACCATGGTCCATGACTGACTCTAATTGGCATCTTTGCAGCTGGAACACTCATCATCAAAATCCAGTCAGGCATATGCTGAAGGAAATAAATTTTCCCTAATTAAAAAAATAATATGAAGTTCAAATAAATTACTGTGAAGTGAGCCGTTGCTCTTCATACTTTCAATTGGTCAATTAAGCAAATCCTCCTACCTATTCAACTACCTGGGAGGCAAGCCATGAAATAAGACTGATTTGCAAATTCCTATCATTATTTAGTTACAATCAAAAGTCCCTTTCTTGCATGCCATGTACCAATGTACTAAAAAGGAATAATAATGTTATATGTAATGTCACTTTTTGAGGGTGTGCTTTTGGGACACATCCAACAGTGCTTAGGGCTTACCGCAGGCTCTGTCCTCAGGAATCACTCCTGGCAGTACCCTTGTGGGGTACTGGGAATCAAACCTGGGCCAACTGGGCACAAGGCAAATTCACTCATTTTACTATTGCTTTGGTCCCATGTGATGTCAGTTTTGAGGTTGTTTCTAAGGCGCCTCAACAACCTCCAGTTTCTAGTCATTAGTTAAAAAGAGAATATAGGTGGCAAAGTGGGGAAAAGAAGAATAAGATGAAAAATTACAATGGTGCTGCTCTTTGGAGAGAAATTCTAAAGGTCTTTCCCAGGTAATGGCATGCCCTTACCTGAACCTATGTCAATCTCTGGCTTCACTGAGTGATTCTTTCCACCATCTATACGGCTAACACCAGACTCAGCGTCGGAGTAGCTCTCGCAGTCAGATGTCAAGGCTTCAGATATTATCTGTCCAACTGATTGGAGATCACATAAAACATCAAGAGATATGAAAACAGTCCATGGAAACATTGCTGAGCTCTTTTGCATTATTTCAGCAAGTAGTATTGATTTAAAAACATCCACATTAAAATATGACCTTGTTTTTAAGAGCTATAAGATTAAACAGTTCCCAAGCTATGATTTAAAAAAGGAAAGCACAATAGATCACAAAGCAAAGAAATTCATGCAAAGAAATACTTTCATTTAAAAAAGACAAGTCATAGCATGACAGAATTACAAAAATGCACATGCAATGCAATGGCTGAAATAAAACAGGTTGCATGCCTTTTCCTCTTTTTTAAACATGTTATGACATTTATGACACTAATTATCACTGATCTTTTAAATTGCTAGACCGATCAAAGATAAGTATACTACAAGCATTTAATCCATTAGTGGACCTTAGTGATTTGACCCCATACTCTGTGTGTATAGAGGGGAAAAATGCTACTGTCCAATTCCTAAAACTGTGACAGTAATAGCTCTTGTAGAAATTTCCTTTATCTAGAGCTATTTCCACAGAACTTCAGGATCAGAAAGAACTAGGTTCAAATTCCATATTCCAGACTAATTTTTTCAACTGTAGGGTTAGATCTTTCACCTAAGCCTTCGTAACATCTGTCAAACACATTCTCTGCTTAACTCTGGGGCAACAGCACAGTGGGCAAGAAGCTTCCCTGGTAAATCCTGTTACAGCACATTGTACTCTGAACTTGCCAGGAGTGATCCCTTAAGGCTGAGCCAACAGTCAGCCCTGTCACAACTGTGTGTGTCTCACCCCATCCCCACAAAAAAGAATTTCTTCTTTTTGGAGAGGATTAAAAGAAGCAACATGTCAGCTACACTTATCTTCCACTGATTATTAAGTCCCTGTGCACTTAATAATAGCAATGTTGATGGTGGTGAAGACAATTTCATTACTATGTCATCAACCCAGTTAGTTAGATTATAGGCAACATTTTAGTATCAAGTTTGTCTTTAGGTCCTGAGACTATCTATATCTCTGTCTGTAACCCATGTCCCTAATCTATAACATGTTATTATTATACTTTTATTAGCAAACACTCAAATAAAATTAAACCTAGATAACTACCCCTTCCTAAATAAGAATGTATTATTTCTACCTTTCCTTTCCTTCCTTTCTCACTACCTCTCTTACCTCTCCTATCCTGTCTCAAATACTCTATTGATTCAAAGATTATGCTTCAAGAAAAACAGAGATAGAAAGTGATTCCTTGCCCAACTTAAAGTGAATTGTCAAAGGATAGTTAGTTACTGATCTCTTTGTATTTAATACAAAGAAGAAGAGGGACACTGGGACAATGTTGGGGGAAAACAGGCACTCTGGTGAGGGGTGTGGTGCCGGAATGTTTTATGCATGCAACCCTGTAGGATGCTGTTGAGGTGTAATGTTAGATTATTAAATGAATAAAATCTCGCCACCAACAGTATTGTGAATCATGGTTCCTAATATAATTTTTAAAAAGTTAATAAAATATCTGCTTCATGTGACTCTTGAAGGAAATTGAATGACTTTATTCATTTTAAGAGGACAGCAAGAAAATTAAAGAGGCACATATAGTTCAAATGAATTCACTTTAAGGTATATTTGAGCATCCATTTTCCTCATTTAATCAATATGTCAAATAAAAAAGATCTTGCAATAATATACATTAAAATATAAACTTGAGGTAATTAAATTAGAGCTTATCATCAAATCAACTTTATTTTAGGAACTTAATAAGCACAGTATATATAAATTAAATATCATCTTATTCACTATAATAACATTAACACTGCATAACTAGAGAATTTAAAATAAGCAGTGTTTTAGACTTTGCATGTAAATATTCTTGGCTCACTAAGCAAAAGAAATACCAAGGATTATAAGGAATGGGAAGCAGTCTGATTTCTTAGCAATTACATGACATTTTATCTTATAAGAACAGATAAGAGATCCCTGAGCATTTGTGATCCCTAAGCAAAGAGGCAGCAGTAAGCCTTGAGTTCCGCCAGGTGTAGCCCCAAAATAAAAAAAGAATAACCAATAAAAACGTAGGGGGTTCTAAGCAGTCTATGGGCTATAAAGAAAGTGTTTACAATAAAATTAATAAATACTAAAATAAAGAATTAGCAGCTATTGAACCAAAGAATCTTCTAAGACGCCAAAGAGGACTAGAGTGATCTAAAAATGACAACTCACTCTGAATTGACAGTGAAGTTTAGAGTCCCTCTGCCTCTGGACTGCACTCACCACTCGCCCACACGTGCTGGCTTGCCCCTGGAGGGTTAGTCTTTGGAAGTAGATGAGAGCCTGTACAGTTAGGCATTGCTTGACTCAGGTGCAGCAAGAATAGGATCCTGGGTTAGAGCATGAAGGACTTACTAAGTGTTAGACCAAAAAAGAAAGAGGCCTCACTTGGTCATTTTTTTCTCAGATGTTCTTCTGAAATGGAAACTTTAAAAGCAAGAGCATGGCCAGTGTCTAACCTTGACCGTTTTCCACCCATAATACCGACGACACTACATGCTGAGACTCAGGTACCTGCTCTGTCACACATCACTTTGTTTCCTCAGCGATTTAGCCCTTCATCCCTCAAGGCTCCTCTCCTTTACCTCTCTATAAAGGTGACCATTAAAAGCAAAGGTAATTGTCAGTTCTCACATTTTAGTAGCAAAATGGATGGTACTCATGCAGGAAGAGAACTGTTTTTCCACTCAAATGACAGGATATTTGAGGATTTCAAAATGAAAGTATTTTTGAACTAGAATATTAGGTTTTATAATCTTCACATTTTAAAATAATATATACTGTATTCCACTAAATATAGAAAATAGTATATATAAACCATCTAAATCTTGAAAATATTTTAAAAGGCCAAAGAGAAAAATAAAAATTTTCCTAGTTTCACTATGCAGAGAGAACTGTAAGTTAAAGTTTTCATAATTTATAAGCATTCATTTGGAAATATAGTGTATCTGCTTCATATATATTACCAAATAAAAAGTATTCTACTATAACTGCACAAGATATTCTGATAAGGTTTTACTAAAGTTGATTAACCTGGTATTTTATTTTGATATATTTTAATTTTATGTGCATTATTTAAAATATTCTATATGTTAATTTTTGTATTTATTTCAGACTATTTCCTTAGGATAAATTTCTGGAATTTTAATTGCTGGAGTAAAGAGAATGATTTTGGCCAAAATGATAGCGCAGAGGGAGGATAAGTTCAGCTGCCTTATATCCCTCTGTGCTTTGAATCAGTAGTTCCACAAACAGTCTCTTCAAAGACCCCATGATTATACCTGAGCAGAGAGCAGGAATAGTCACTGAGTACTAGCATGACACATATACCAAAACAATAAATAGATACAATTTTTGTTTTCTTTTTGTGGGGGTCACCCGGCTCCATGTTCAGGGGTCACTCCTAATGGGAACTGAGGACCATATTTGTTACCAAAAATTTAACGAGGTCAACAATAATACCAGCCTAGAACTGAGCATTGAATATAGGCAAAAAAGATACACATGATAACCTCTAAATGTATGTATTGCAATCCACAATGTATAAGAGAAGGAAGACAGAGAGAGAGAGAGAGAGAGAGAGAGAGAGAGAGAGAGAGAGAGAGAGAGAGAGAGAGAGAGAGGGGGAGGCCGCCATAGAGGCAGGCTAGGGTAGGGGAGAGGAATTTGGGACATTGGTGGTGGGAAATAGGCACTGGTGGGGGGGGGAATGGGTGCTGGAACACTGTATGACAGAAACCCAGTCATGAACATCTTTTAATGTATATCTCACGGTGGTATAATAAAATATTTAAAAAAAAGAAATTTGACGAGTTCAGCCTCACGCATAAGACAAGTGCCTTAATAACCTCTGTACTACTTCTGTCCCAACGCATAATCTTTTTAGAAGTTTTAGTACATTTTTATATGATCTTCAAAAGAGGGATTGATGGTATAAAATTTCCCTATGATAATCAAATCCTTTATAATTTTGGTGACAGTAAAACAATTTCCACCAGTTGTTTCTGTAACTAATAATTTAATAATTAAAAGTGGAGCAAGAATATAGTTTTCAAAAATGAAATAATCCTGCCTTGAAACAAGCTAATATTTTTTTTAAAATTTTAAACAAGCTAATATTCATGAGCAATTTAATTACTGGAGAAAAAATTTGACCAAGAGATCTTCATTTGAATTTTAGGAATGAAGGCCATAAAAGTGGAATAAGGATAGGAGTTTATCCCAAGTTCTTTGTTACCTTGAAAACTATCTTTATGTTTTGACCATTCTTCTTGTACCTAAACAATTATCTTCCTAACAACTCTCCATGACAAAAATTCAAGACTAATGTACCTTACAACAAACAGCAAAGATATTCCTGTGACTTTGGCTTTGAAATATTGATCACAAAAATATGCATACATATTACATCACTGTCACTGTCTTCCCGTTCATCATCGATTTGCTCGAGCGGGCCCCAGTAACATCTCCATATGTCCTGTCTCATGCTAGTAGAGCCCAAGGCATCTGCTTGCTCCAGGAACATAAAGAGCCTCAATCCATTCCGGAATGAGGTCTATAATTGTTACTGGTATTTGGCATATCAAATACAACACGGGTAGCTTGCCAGGCTCTGCCGTGCAGGTAGCATATTCTTGTAGGCATCTCTAAGTCCAGCATTTATTGATGAACCGAGTGGCGCAGCGGCGCCGCGAGCCGGACTGCTGATAGGCTGGTCTGCTGGGTGGAGGTCTGACGAGAAAGAAGTCCGGATGTGGAAAATGGAGGCCCTCATGGAGTGGGGGTCGTCTGGCTTGTTGCAAGGCTCTGCTGGGGTGGTGGGCCAGGGCTAGAACCCACCATCCCTCCCGGGCGCCTTGTGAGCAGCTGGTCACGGGAGAGCCAGTAGCAGCTCTGCCCTATGTCTGCGAGTCACATATTACATAAAAGAGAAAATTGCAAGCTCAAGCTCAACTGTTTTTCTAAGATAACAGTTGCACAGGAAGCTGAAATCTGCCCTAGGGACACTAGTCAAATAACCTTTTCAAAATTTTCTAATCTTGTGGTTCATATACTTAAATATTTGAGTATACAAACATCTCCATGGATTCCCAACTCAGAATAAAATCTTGCCCAGCACCTTAAAGTTTCTTCCCCTGGCCTCATCTTCCGTTTCTTTGGCTTTTCCATTCTGGTACTGTCGCACTTGTCTCCTTTTCCAGACTCTCACTCAGCAACTCTGCTCTCAAATTTTGGTCTTTTCATTTGCTGTTCCCTCTGCTCTAAATGCTCTTTTTTCATATGTTAGGGGACTTCCCCATGCACTTCACTCACTTCTCTGCTCAAATTGTCTCTGCATCAGAGACACCATACCTAAAATACTAGCACTTTTTGAGCCATCCCTCAATCTTGTTAGTGTGATTTTTCTTCTAGCACCAAGCCCAGAGAGCCCAGTGTGTGTTTATTTGATCTCATTATGCATATCTTTCCTTAGAATATAAACTCCACATAGGAAAGAATTTCATTATGTCTCCAGCCTGGACAGTGTGCAGCATAAAGCAGATGCCCAGCAAGTATTTATTGATGTAAGAAATCTACTGGAACAAACAACTACTAGTCTTTGCAATTCACTCAGAAATTGTATTTGGTCTAAAACTCCTACCGCCTGATTCTCATGTTCTTTCATCAGGGTCATTTTATTCTGCCTACAAGATCACAAAATTGCATTTTGCTTTAGTCATAACATTATTTCAATTTATATAACCTGCCCAAGCTCTATAACATGTCCGATTCACATAGAAAAGTATAAAATGCTTAATTCAATTTTTTATGTGTTTTATACTAAGATATTCTACTTTGATTTCATATTCATAATGTATAAATTATATTAACTCCAAAAGTTAATGAACCCCGATATTAATATTAGTGAAATATTAAAATATTACAGAGTATATTCCAGTACACTAAAACAACTTAAAGAAAGTAACAAAGAAATATAAACACATTAAGATTATAGTATGGCTTCAATGCCAGGTTAACTCCCAAGGACATTGTCTTATTGTAATTAGCAATCATAATATTTTATTCTATTTGCTTTGCTTCATATAACATGTCTCATATTCATTCACCTTATTTTTGGTGAATCTACACTAGAAAACATAAGAAAATCGAAAATATTTTATGGCAGCTAGTTGGAAGGTACAAAGGTTTTTAACTTTTCTCATGTTACGATATTAAGCGAAAATAATTCTGACCAAGTTGCATTATCTTAGGCACTACAAAGCATCATTAATTGTATTTTAACCTAAAGACCTATTAACATAATCACAATTTTTATTCTAAGTCTAATGAAAAATTATTTTTACTCTAAAATAGTCATATAAATGACTTCAGTCTCCTTTTCATTTTAACCAAAGATTTTCATCACAGAATCAAGAAAATGTACAGTACAAATTTAAATTTTCACTGGTATTCTGGCATAATTTCACATGCATTTTGCAATATAGTCCACTGCCAATCTAAACAGTCCTTTATTTCAGGCATATAACCTTGGAACCATTCATTTCCACCCTCTTTAATTGAAGACTCAAGAGCTTAAATCAAAAAGAGAGAGCGGACATAACTTCCATGCTTTGGATAATAATACAATGAATTTCATAATCAAAATTGAATGATTTTACCTGTAAATTTCTTAGAAAAGCTTATTGTTTTAAAGATATTGAAAATATGTTAATTATTTTAATCTGTTACTTTACCCATTTAAGATATTACATTATCTTCTGTGAATATATTATATTCTGTGACTATCTACTCATCTTGAAGTTTTAACCTTTCTACATTATTTTGAATATTTTATATAGTCTTGGTTCTGCCTGTGACTTATTTTTTCAGTGTTTTTACTCTCTGATCTCTTGGAATATTTGGCCCAGAAAATTATTTTGTGGAAGACAGGCCATTTATCAGTTCTTGCACAGAAGGCAATTTGTGAAGCTAGAAAACACCAAAAGTAATACAATGAAATAACTTATAGTAAATGAAAATAAAAGTAGCTTTAGCATATACTGATGTGAAAAAATATCCAAAAAAAGAAAAACTGTATTAAAGGTAGAGTGCTATGAATAATTACCAAACAATATATTATATTCACTATATGTATAAACAACATGCATATATAATGTATGGATTACAATTTAGCTGCCACCTGCCCCTGCATTGGCACCACAGGAGACAGGAGACAGGCTTGTCTACATGCAGGGCTCTGCCCTGTGGGTCCTGGATGGTTGTTGGTCTGACATAGAAAAAGACTGGGCCCCCTAGGATGAACCCAGAGCCACGGCAGAGCCTGGCAAGCTACTATGGAGCTGTTAGGAAAAAATTAAGTTATGAAATTTGCCTATAAATGGATGGACATGGAAAGGATCATGTTGAGTGAAATTAGTCAGAAGAGAGATATAGAATGGCTGCATTTATTTGCATGACATAAATACATATATACATATTATGATACTAAAATCAATGTCAGGTGAAACGTGGATCAGGATGTCTTACCAAAAGTGGAAATTAAAACAAATGTGTGGGAGTCAGAGGTTAGGTAAGACAGAGAAGGGATCATTTGTGAATAAATGTTCAAAGGGCTAATGCCAGCCTAGAACTGAGCATTAAATACAGGCAAAAAAATGCACATGATGGCCTCTAAGTGTATGTGTTGCAACCAACAACATGTAAGAGAATGAAAAGAGAGAGAGGGAGAGAGAGAAAAGAAATAAAGAACCTGCCATGGAGGCAGGCTATGGGAGGGGGAGGGAATGGGGACATTGGTGGTGGGAAATGGGCACTGGTGGTGGGTGGGGTGCTGGAATAATATGTGACCAAAACCTCCAAACATGAACAATGTTGTAATTTTATATCTCATGGTGGTATAATAAAATATTAATTTTCAAAAAATTACTCTATGAAATAATAAAGGATGTCTAATGTGAAGATGACCATAGTAGAAAACTAAGAAAAGCAGAAAATAAATTTGACAAAATACCTTTTAAAACATCCAAAGTTTAGGGGCAGGAGCAATAGCACAGTGGGTAGGGCATTTGCCTTGCACATGGCCAACCCAGGTTCAATCACTGGCATCCCATACAGTCCCTCCAGCACCGCCAGGAGTAATTCCTGAGTGCAGAGCCAGGAGTAACCCCTGAGCATTGCCAGGTGTGACCCAAAAAGAAAACAATGTAAAGTTTGGATACAGAAAACCTAACTAAATGTTAAAACTAATTTTTAGTGATAAATGTTTGGCTGAGCCTTGCAACAAGCCAGACGACCCCCACTCCATGAGAGGCCTCCATTTTCCACATCCGGACTGCTCTCTCGTCAGAACTCCACCCAGCAGACCAGCCTATCACCAGTAACAATTAGGCTCATTCCTGGAATGGATTGAGGCTATTTATGTTCCTGGAGCAAGCAGATGCCCTTGGGCCCTACTAGCATGAGACAGGACATATGGAGATGTTACTGGGGCCCGCTCGAGCAAATCGATGAACAACAGGAAGACAGTGATACAGTGATACAGAAATGTTTGGCTAGCTGTTTTATAGCTACTTTTCTCTATTTCTAAATATTTAATACGCTGCTAATGAAAAGCAGGCGTTATAAGATGATGCACATATTAGAGCTTTAAAATGATGCACGGGGCAAGACAGCTAGGCCAAAGGCAGGAACGTAAGCCTTGGATGCTCCCTAGGCCCCAGGTTTAATTACCCGCATTTGAAGGCTTCCCACGCACTGCTGGGTATAGCCCTGGAGGATCCTTAGTGCTGCAGCATCACTAGATCCCCAGCACACTCAGACCTGAACAGCATCACATCACATCCAGTTGGTCAAATTTTGCCTGAAGAGGTCCATGGTTCCCCCTCTTCTGGCAGCTCCCAAGTACTGGCATAGAAAGACTCTGGGCCAGAAAGAATAAAAAATACTAACAACCAACCATGCTATTCGATGTTGAATCTGCATTAATAAAAATAAAATTCACTATTTAAAAACTATGTCAAACACACAGGTATCTCACTGGATAAAAAATAAATTTATGCACTTTTCATCACTTCCTGGTGACATGATCTTAGTACAGTATTTCTGCCTTTCCATTAATCACCTAATGACACCCAAACTAGGCATATCTTTCTGTACAAAAATGCATCTCCTATCAAAAAACCACATAAACAGTCTAATTTTCTGAAGTGGAGATAAAGGAAATAATCATAGCAATATCAGTATTACTACCAAACTTCAGTATTTCTACCTTTGTCCCTAACATCTTGTCAAATTGTACATATTTTATTCAACAATATTATCAAGTATAGAACTGAACTACAAAATACAAGACCAAAAATGTCAATTGCTTTACAAAAGGAAAGGTATTAGCCAAAGGAGATAGCTCAAAGTGCAAGCCTTGTTTGTGGAAGGCTCCAGCTTTGATCCCTGGAAATATATGGTCTCCTCATCACCACTAGATGAGGGTTGATGACACTTTAATAACAATTTTGACTCAGATGGAATATCCTCTTGAACATGTTGAAGGCCTTTGGTTATAACCCTAGGACAGGGGCAAATTTTCTCTAAAAGAACAAAGAGGGAATTCTTAGGGCTCTGTGGTCCATTGTCTCGCTCTCTTTTTTTTATGTATTTTGGACATACCCAGCACTGCTCAGAGGTCACTGCTGGCTCTGCACTCAGGAATTACTCCTGGTGGTGCTCAGGGGACCATATGGGATGCCAGAATTGAAGCCAGGTTTGTTGCATGCAAGGCAAACACCCCACCTGCTATACTATCATTCTGGCCCCCATGGTCTCTCTTACTTAACTACCTTGCAGAGTGGAGGGCATTTGCGTTGCATGTGGATGACCTGGGTTGGATCGCTGGCATCCCATATGGTCACCGAGCACCGCCAAGAGTAATTCCTGACAGAGCCAGGAGTAACCTCTGAGCATTGCCAGGTGTGACCCAAAAAGAAAAAAAAACCCCTACATTGTGTTGCCAAAGCAGCCTTTGATAATATGCTAATGAATAAGTAGGTCTTTGTTTCAATAAAATCTTATTTTCTTATATTAAAATTAAATATAACTCTTATGTCTACACACATTAATATTTCTCACCACATATAATTATCCTATTAAATTTTTCCTTACCACATTAAATTATAAAAATATCTGAATATAAAAAATATGTAAAATATAAAAATGTTTTCTATCCCACAAGCAAGGGGCTAGTAGAAGGGCCAATTTGAATTGAGAGGTGAGGTTTGTCCCAACTGTTCAGTGTTAGCTCTAATAACGATTTGTAAGGCATATTGTTACTCTCCACTATCCTGGCCTTTATCTTCCTCTATTCACATTCAAGCCTTTGAATTTGAATTCAAATATCCTTTACAAAGTATTTTCAGGGTTGTCTTAATCATATGAGACAGTTCCTTCTTTAAAATTCCACATTATTTGTACCTTTTCTGATTTTACATATGAATACTGACTTATGTCCAGTTTTCAGTATGCTAAGCCTTCCTCTGAAGATTTTAAGGGATGAATCTTCTCCCTACATATTTTCTATTAATCACTTGTCCTATACATGGTAGAAAGCTCATAATAATAATAGAATTAAAAGATAATGAAGATAAATTCTTAATTACTACATGTAGACTCCAGTGGTTTAACAGCTTTTAAAGTCTTAAAAGACAAAACACAGACATGAAAAGTATTCATATGTTTTAAAATCCATTATAGTAAAATATGAAAAATAATTTTATTTTTGAAGTAAGAAATACCCGCCTTGTTACCATGTTGGCAAGGGAGATGATAAATAGAAAGGATCAAGGTTCACAGAGCAGAGTGCTGTGAGATACAAGTAAATGAGAGGCATCACCAAGCTGTCCACAAGATATCACTAGGCACTTAACTATCCTATAGTTGAGAAAGGCTCTAACCCTTTCTTGTGTTTAAAGCACTAGGTCTAATTTTCCTGAGATAGCCCTCATTCTTTTCTTGTCAAATGGGACAAACCAGGCACACACAGGAGGTTTCAAAGAAAAGTTTGGAAATTTCTATGAAATTTTTTGTGTTTAGCTATGATTTTATTGGATGTCTTTAAAGTCTGAAACCATTCTGCCTGAATTCAAATTGTGAAACATTTTTAACTGTATAATCCTTGGCTATTAATTTCTCCAAAACATGAATTTCATCATTTGTAGATAAAAGATCTGACATTAAAGATCCTAATCCCAGGAGCTGTTGTGAAGATTAAGTGAGGTCATGTCATTTCTATAAATCTTTAGAACTATAACATAATACATTATTGATGTTAGTTCAGTATATACAAGCGCAAATACAACTAAGAACATATAACATGCTAGAAAGAACTACATAATCTAAAAAGGCACACATCTCCTTGCCTTCATATATGTTTTATTTGATTTTTTGAGTTAGAATTACCCAAGGAAGAAATTTACAGACAACAGGAAAGAGGCAATATAAGAAGATTCAGATGATTTTAAAATGCCATAGAAGGAGAAACAGCAAGCTGAAAATACACATATGATTATGTAGCAAATAGAGAAGCAAGGAAAATTTAATCTGTCTGGAATCATCATAATATTTTTTCCAAAGCTTTGGCAGGATGCAATGGCCAAAATAATCAGTTTCCATGCATGGAGACAATGCAGTATAACTCAGTGGCCATACTTACCACCTTTCTCCACCCTACTTGGACCTGCCTTTTTGTCCTTCACCTTAGCAGGGCTGCCTTTCCAAAGCTTACTCTTATCCTTTTCCTTTTCCTTTTCCTCCTTGGAAACATGTTCCTCAGACCTTTCAGATAAACCCTCTTCTGTGATTTGGGTTATTTTTTCTGTTCTTTCTTCAAGATTATTCTCCAGATTTTCCTCTATTATCAGAGGCTTAGTATCCACATGAGATTTTATTATTTCTTGGTCTTCAATTTTTTGAGTATCATCAATTGGAAGGTGGAATTTTTTGGACTCATCATCTTTATTCAGCTCCTGAGAAGAGAAACTTTCATTTTGCTGGTTATCGTCATGAACTTCCTCTTCTGCCATTATAGATTCTTCATCACTGCCACTGGAATATGGGTGACTTCTGGATGAGGTTGATGAAGCAGTTTTTATATCTACAAAAATTAAAATTGATGACATGAATGTTTTCCATAAAGTAACTGGTTTAATTGTAGGTATTGGATTAGTAACAAATCATATGTTTTAATGACCGGATAGACATACTCTTTTCCTATATTATATTTAATTGTCACAATAAAATCTATGTAGTCTATGAGTCTTTAGATGTTTTCAACAAGAAATTATATTTAATGGCCAGAGAGATTTACAGGGGTAAGCTGCTTGTCTTGCACACAAAAGACACTGGTTCCATTGCAGTATATCATACAGTCTCCCAAACAACCCCAGGAGTGACCCCCTGAGCGCAGAGCCAGGAGTAAGTCTTTAGAACCACTGGGTGTGGCCTCCCCCCAAAATTTGCATTTAACAAGAATCAACTTGATTTAGGCAGTGGGGGGGGGGGGTAGGGAGGGGACAGGACCACATGGAAATGAATTCTTGCCCAAGACTGTCCAGAGTCACCTTTTTGAAACCAGGAATGAAAACTTGTTAAAACCCACTAACCCTGAGGAAGCTGGATCCACCTACTTGGACCAGCCCTTAATCTGGCTACATTACAGGATGGAAGATCCAGCAGAAACAGGTCAAGAAAAGGAGATTTTCAAAGAAAACCACTCCCAAAGTCTACTCCCTTGGCAACAGCCCTAGCAACGAACTTTAACTTAGGTTGAAGCCCCATATGGGAATAGTTTGGGAAGAAATCTATAAAAGCCATCTTGAACAAAGGACTCCACGCTTATGCTGCCTGAGCCCATGTGCTGCTTGAACACACATGGCCGAGCACATGTGGTCGCTGAGCACATGTGTCACCCACATCTCCCCTCTTGAGATGTGTACTCTCTCTCTCACTTTCCCTCCTCCTTCCCCTTCCTAAAACCTCCATAATAAAATATGTTTTACTTCACTGCTCGTTACTCCTGAAAATTCTTTTTTCTATGAGGAAGACAAGAACCCTGAGGCAACCCTGGGTAAGGCCTAGGACTGAATTGCCTTTTATCATTCTCTAACCTGCCCAGTGGGTCCTCCATGGCAGTAGCTTCTGGAGAGAAAGTGACCATCTCTCTCCCTTCCCACCTCACATGAGCCACCCGTGAGGCCCACCTACATCAAACTCTAGCTTTGAAAGCCGCTTTGTGGGAAACCTTTATAAATATCTATTTTGTTACAGCAGAAGCTGAATAACCTTTTACTGGCTCTGCAGGAACAAGTGCTCTTTAATGATCAACTTGAATGCTTGAATTGCCAAAATATTTTCTGCTCACAAGTTTAAATTTTTATCTCCTGTGATATCATCATATTAATAATGCTGGTGCCTGGTATGGAAAAATATATAAAATTACATAATAATTAGAAAATAAATATTTTAAGGTGTCATTTGTGTGTGTGTGTGTGTGTGTGTGTGTGTGTGTGTGTGTGTGTGTGGTATAGAAGATGACCCTGGTTTCTTAGTTTGACCAGATGCTGTATCTGGTCCCCAAGTACAGCCAAGGAATGATCCCTCAGCAGAGGGCCAGCAGTAAACCCATCTGTGGTCCCCAAAGGGGGAAAAAAAAAACAACAAAAACCCCAAAAAGATGACAAAGTTCTGCATTTACATTCACATTCCCAGAATCAGACATTGAGATGCAAATGTTATGTGGAAGTGATGTGATAATAAGCTGTCAGAGAAGCTCAAGGATGTGGAATAAGGGGGAAGGGGTATAGGATGTCCATCAAGGGAACTATTTTAAGCAACATCTTAACTTTAGTTTTGTCCCTTGAGGACCTCCAAAATTCAAATGATAAGAGTTTTCTTCTCTTGAGAATGGAGTTAAGCGTTTATTCTTTTCTCCAATCATACTAGCCCCCTAAAGGCTCCCTTGGGGTACATAAACTTCCTGGGATTTGCAAATTCTTTGTGCTTGATTTGAGTGTAAGGCAAGTCCAGTAGCCCTGGGCTATACTCCAAAAGCAGCAGAGGGTATAGAAGCTGGGAGATGGGCGCCCCAACCTGTACCGCATCATAGGGGATCCAAGCAACACTGATGTGACACTTCAAAACGGCAGGCTAGAAATTACCAGGAATTTAATAATAATTTAATACAGCAAATAAAAAATACTGAATTTCTTTAAACGTGCATAGCAGTCACGGTTATACTCCTGTAGACCAAAGAGATAAAAACTTATTTTGATTTGGTTATTATCCCCTCATTTATAATAGGTTTTTACATAGTCTATTTTCAAACAAAACAGACAGTACTTATATGCTGACTTTCTTAATTTCTCTTCTCTGTTCCTGCCTTATCCTTTGTTTGCTTAGATTTGATTTTTTGCTCTTTAGTTCTACTACGCAGCTACCCAGATAGCTGTAGCAGCTGATAGAGTTTAAGGAATGAAATAACTGTCTTTGCTCTTATCCTCTTCTCAGTCTCCCCAGCCCCCAGCAGCTCTCCATGACAGGTCTCAGCATCTTAAGTACAGGCACAGAGACATATCAGTGTTTTCACAAAGATCCAAGAGATACTACGCAAGAGTGAAAAACAAACTCCAAAAAGCCTTTAAGCAATAGAAGCCCTTAAGTACAATCCCATTTGCTCTTATCTCCCAACTACCTTGACAGCCACCAGCTGACCACTATTTCTCAAAGGAAATCACATACTTTAGTCCCTCTTCCTTATCACCAGTTTGTAAAAATCTGGATATGCTGTCTCTCTGTAGGGAACATAGCAGATCAAGGAGAGCTGTTCTGTCTTTAGGGACTAAGATCTCCCCTTCTCTGAAGTATCTCACTTCTTTTTTTTTAACAAAAGGAAAATAGCTTCAGTTTGCTAGTGGTTTATTCAGTAACTTATTAACCTCACATTTTTCTAGGACACAATATTATATTCTGATTCTGTACTTCCTAAACTTCTGTACTTCTATCAAACTATGAAGATATCTACTTTTTACTCGTGAGCTATTCATGTAATTAAAAATGAAAACAAGAGAGAGAAAAGAGGTAAAGAGCCTGCCATAGAGACAGACTGGGGAGGGGGGGAGGGAATTGGGGACATTGGTGGTGGGAAATGGGCACTGGTTGAGGGATGGGTGCTGGAACACTGACTGAAATTCAAACATGAACATCTTTGTAACTGTATAACTCACAGTGGTATAATAAAATATTTTAAAGAAATAAAAAATGAGTGCTCTTTCTCCATTTGTTTTTGCTGATTGTATCACTGTACTTAAAAAGCTAAAACAGTGACTCAATTTTGAGTCAGTCCTAGAGAAGATCAAGAGAATGAATGGCCTCAAAGTGGCAGGGTCACCTGATCTCTGGTATAAACTCATTTCATTTTTTCCAGTATCTCTAGCCACCTTCTATAATTCAGTTTAGTTCTCATTTCTTTCTCATTTTCATACAGACACTGAAGCAAGACTTTGCTTACAAACAAACAAAAAAATAAAGCCTTAGAGCCATGGAATGGGGTTTTCAAAACTGATATTTATTCACTGAAAAATAAAACAAATTTTTGTATGAAAACTTTTAGGTAACTTTTATTTTTTATCAAACAAAACAGTTCTCCTTTGAAAGGAAACATTTTAGTGGCAGGTTGGTGACCAACTCTGCTCCTGCCCAGTACCATTTGTCTCTGCAGTGCTCCCTCTGGGCACTGATGCTAAAAAATACCTGCTCGATCTTTATGGCCCTGTTGCCCAAGTCATCTGCCAACGCCCCCCAAATTCAGTGCCCTGTTTCCATGCCCTGACCTGTATCCCTAAATTTTCTCTCTTATTACTCCTAAATCTTTTATTCTTCTCCTTTAATTAATAACTCTTCCTTCTTTTAAATAATTATTATGTCTGGCAATGAGATTGTGAGAGCATGTTTTCTGAAACACAAACCTATGTTTGATTCAGCCAGTTCATGAGCTTGTTTTGCTGTTATGTAAACCTCCGTCTTTGCTGTAAAATTGGGGCAGTTCTCATAAGATACTATAAAAATTTCATGACAAAAAGTACTCTAATAAGTCAGTTATTTTATGACGTCTAGATTTTTCCCCTACATGAAATCATATGTAAATTATATTCTAATGGATTTCTTATGATTTTCACCTGTATATTACATTAAAAACAGTCATTGCAGTTGCAAATTATTGAAAATAGGTGAACCTGATCATAATGATGCATCAAGTGTGTACCATCAATGAGGTAAGCATTATAAAAACATCTCTTTTAATTCCATGTTGTAGTTACTTTCATTTTTCTATATTAGAAACTAAGGTGCCGAGACATTAATACAAGTTCATTAGAAAAAATGTAATAGCAAGTACTGTAAAACTTTCTTTGTAATATTCCACTGATAAGATCCTCTATATTACCAAGAAACCTTCATATAGAAAGCATTCACTGTCACTCTAAACCCAGGATAAAATAGAAAACAGCTCATCAAAACATCAGAACTCATGCAATTCACTGTCTGTACTCCCTTGTATACTTCTGTTGTTGGTGATTCTTATTGGACACCACTCTAACACACTAATAGAATACATTTAAAATGCCCTGAGATACATAAAACTAAAATAAAACCAGAGAGCTGTCAAGAGCTTTCTTTCTTAAATTTATTATTATTCTTATTGAATTGTCAATGAATTACAGAGCTCCAATGTTATTCATAATCGAGTTTCAGGCATATAATATTCCAACACCAATACCTTCACCAGTGTCCATTTCCCTCCACCATTAGTCCCAGTTTCCCTCCCATTTCTGGCATGCCTTTATAACAGGCACTGTTTGCTTTTGCTTTTTCTACCCTTTCAGGTACTGTGGTTTACAACACTCTTACTGGTAAGGTATCATACATATCACTTTACCTTTATTTATAATACTGATTATAACAATCACTTGATCACTTGACATCCCGTTATTCATCGATTTGCTAGAGCAGGTGCCTATGTGCACAAAAATGTCAACCATTTTTTACTTAATTAAACACCTGCAGGCATTTATAAAAAGCAAACATGCAACCTGTCTATACAAATATACCTGTCTATACAGGTATAGATAGGTGTCTCAGTATATATATATATATATATATATATATATATATATATGTATACTTATAGATGTTGTTAGTTTGCTTTTCTTGTATGTTCAGCAATTTCCACTGTTATGCAACCTACTTAGTCAACTTGGCATATACCTGAACACAAACAAATGCAACTAGACATAAATCACACAAGCATATGCAAATTCATAGTTAGCATCAAATCAACAAAGTAGGGATGAACATTCTTCTCCCTCCTTATAACTGAGGTTCTGACTGGTCCTATACCTTCCTATCCACTTACTAAGATTCTTTCATATATTAGATACATAATGAGCAAGTTAATGCTCCTAATGTTGAGGATTATATATTAAGGATAATGTTGGTAGACATTGAGGATATCCTAATAAAAAGGGCAGATCAGGAAACCAGGTCCTTGTTTCAACAGACTGCACACCCCAAAGAGATTTCATCCTTTTGTCTAAGCACAATAGATCAATAATGTATTCATGAAGGTGTTTATTCATCGCTTAATAATGCTGTAGGTAACTCTCAGGAGCTGTTGTCACACTATTATTGTGGTTAGTGTCATTCTTCCTGCTTTGAACCAGTTCTAAGCCCTGAGTTTAATTTTCAATAATTTTTCTCTCCCTGGCCTGCAACACATTTTACTAAAGTTTTAGTTCACAATTTTCCCCCCATTAGTGGTAACACTTTACTACTTTGCTTTTGGTTTACTTGGAACATAGGAAGATGCCACAATTTTAACTTAATTACATAAATTGAGTCAAAAATTTAGAATACTCAAATGTATCCCAACACAATTCTAATGTAATAAACCTAAACTTTTGCATCCCATCTTGTCTCCTTACATTTCTTAGTTCAAGAAATCAGAAAAAGGCTACATTAAGTACTGCTCCTACTTTCTTCTAGTTAGTCATGAAACAGGAATTTATATATTTTACTACTATTACTTAATACGATAGTTATGCTCTGATTATTATTATTAATTCATTAAAGCACTATGGTTCAGTATTTTTATATATAGTAATATCTAGTTATACCTAATTAGGCAAGTTCTATATATACATGAAATATAGTACGATGAACAGTCAGTTAAAATGGTAGAAATCATTTACATTCCAGTTATTTTATATTATATGACTTCACAATAATTCATCAATAAGATATTCATTTGTAAGAATAATTATTCATAGTAAGATCAGATATAATAGGAAAAAATATTTCCCCATATTTATCTATTTTGGGCTTTA
Source organism: Cryptotis parvus (assembly GCA_021461705.1). Classification (NCBI taxonomy): domain Eukaryota; kingdom Metazoa; phylum Chordata; class Mammalia; order Eulipotyphla; family Soricidae; genus Cryptotis; species Cryptotis parvus. The sequence continues at coordinate 66,083 of JAJIBD010001503.1, read as the reverse complement.
TGGGGGCCACACCCAGTGGGGTCTAGTCTACTATCAGCTCTATGCTCAGGATCTATAGCTGGGGATTGAACAAGGGTCAGGCAAGTGCCATAACCACTATACTATGTTTCTGAACCTCTTCTTGCTTAATTATACTTTCTAAAATTTTAATTTTATATTTAAAATATAAGACATATTCAAGTAATGACAACGCATTCTTCCAACTTTAAAAAATTTATCCATGGATCTCATTAATCATCCATGCATTTGAAGAACTTATTGGGTAGATTTTATGGTGCAGAAGGCAGATTCAAAACTCTAAAGAGCATAGAAAACTATTTTTATGTGAACTGAAAGAAGCTTAAATATATATCTCTCTCTATATAAATATATATATATATATATATATATATATACACCTGAATGTCATTCCTAATTTAACAATTGAAAAGTGAATATGGCTGATGTTTTCCATTAAGAAAATTCTTTTTTTTTAATATTTTATTATACCACCGTGAGATATACAAATAAAAAGATATACAATTAAAAAGTTCATGTTTGGGTTTTGGTCACACAGTGTTCCAGCACCCGTCCCTCCACCAGTGCCCATCTCCCACCACCAACATCCCCGGTTCCCTCCCCCTTCCCCAGCCCACCTCCATGGCATGTTCTTTATTTCTTTCCCTTTCTCTCTCTTTCTCTTTTCCTTCCCTTCCAGACTATGGATTACAGAACATACATTAAAAGGTTGTCATGTGTATCCTTTTGCCTCTATTTAATGCTCAGTTCTAGGTTGGCATTAGTACCCTCGATAATTATTAGCACCCTGTTCCATTTTCTGTCTTACCTAAACTCTGACTCCCACACGTTTGTGATAATTTCTACCTTTGACAAGACCTCCTGATATATGTTTCACTTGACCTTGGATATTGGTATCATAATATGTACATATATATTTATGCCATGCAAATAAATGCAGTCATTCTGTATCTGTCTCTCTCCTTCTGGCTAATTTCGCTCAACATAATCTTCTCCATGTCCATCCATTTATAGGCAAATTTTATAACTTCATTTTTCCTAACAGCTGCATAGTATTCCATTGTGTAGATGTACCAAAAGCTTCTTTATCCAGTCATCGACCATTAAGAAAAGTTCTTATAGCAAAAAACATGCCTGTATACCAGATGGTAGCCTACACTCTTCCCTTAACCCTGACTATTTCAGAGAGCAGAGAAGTCACCAAGGTCCACATGGTAAGGATTCACGGCACATAGTATGACAGCACAGAAGAACCAGCCTTCCCTCATGTGTACCTTTTTCCCTCTCATTTTCTTTTGATTTTGGGCCATACCTGACAATACTTGGGCTTACTTCTGGCTGTGTTCACTTCTGGCTTTATGCTCAGGGATCACTCCTGATAGGACTTAGGGGAGTTCCGTATGGGAGTTGGAGATTGAAGCTGGGTCAGTTGTGTGCAAGAAAATGCTCTACCTGCCCCTCTACCCACTGTACCATCTAGCCTCTTGTGTGTGCTTTTCTTCAAGTCTAGAGTCAGGCTAAGAAACAGTGAAAATTTTGAACTCAGTTTGTCAGTAAAGTATATATTTGTGACACTGTGAATTTTAAGTCTATATGCTTATTTCTTCAATAAACTGGAAAATAACAGCACACAAGAAATTTTATCTCTCTTACTGGAAAAAATTTCTTTAATACTTGCTTTCCCCCACTCTCTATCTGCAGAGCAGAACATTCTTCTCTGTCTCTCTTCACCCATCTCTCTGTACCTCACCCTCCTGCACACACACATACCCTGAGTCTTTATATCTTATTCACAGGCACTATCATCCAAACTGTCCATGAAAGTATATAAGGAGATTTTCAGAGATATGACACTTTTCCCTTCAACCTTATAACATTGATCTATTGACAATATCTTTTCAACTGGTGAATTAGCGCCTGAGGTTGCCAACACAAATTCAGAGACAAGAGAGCTGTTGTTCTTTATAAATGATGGGACGTCTCACACATCATTCCTAAACCAGGGTCCTCTCTTAGGCAGCCTCCAGTCCAGAGCACTCTATCATTCACCGGCTGCTCAGCTCAGTGTATTCATCAAGGCGTTCAACGCAATTGTTAGCTGGCAGTTTAAATGGGGCCAACTTGTCACAAGAGTGACAGTCTGGGCAATTGTTTGCCCTCTGGGAACAGGTGCAGGCAGGTTCAAATGAAACACATCCAAATACTAACAGCAAGATTCTTAATCATGTCAATAAAAGGGATGTACCCGTGTCTGGGATTCAGTGGTCACAATATGCCTCTTACAATTTTGAAGATAAAATGCTGTTGGGCTTTTTAAATAGTGTTCCAAGGAATCTATCATATTTATAGTCATTTTAATACAGGTTTGTGGAGGGAAATCTCTAATTCTGAATTGCCATATGCTAAGAGAAATATTTTTAAATAACTAAGGTCAGATGATCAAAATTAAGGTATGAAAAAATAAAAGAACCTGGAAGTAGTGAAAAAGTGATAAGCAATTCAGTGGTGTTTTGGAACAATGGTAGAATTTTCTTGTAAATGCTAAGAATACAGTGTATTTTTTCTTAACAAGGAAAATTTACAACATATTATTAAAAAAAAATAAAGTAGTGAACATAATTTAATTTTTTGAAATCGAATTTCCCCAGTATTATAGTCTATACTACATGTTCTAATAGCTGGCATTACATATGCATTTAACATACACTGTATTCTTGCCAGAGTGATACTACAGTTCATTTGTAAGGCATTTGACTCGCATGTGGCTGACTAAAGTTTGGTCCCCAGCACCACATATGACCCTGCACAAGCCCCACCGGGAGTGATTCTTGAGCGTAGAGCCAAGAAAAGGAGTTATTACTTGATATTAATAATATCAAGTATTATTGGTATTATAATACTAATAATATTATATTGGTATTACTCCTTGATATTAGAGCCAGGAGTAAGCCCTGAGTAACTCCAGACATGCCACCCTCCCCTCCCCCAGAAAAGTGTTCTGTAACGACATATTGTGCATATAACTAATTATATACGTGTGGCCAACCCCCCAAATATGCTGTAATGTACATAGTTACTCATTATATATTTTCAATTAAAAATGCAAAAATAATCACAGTAACTAGTTACACTTACAGAAGGACTTTACTACTGTTTATGTTCAAATAATCAAGTGCTTAATATTTAGAAAATATATTTTAGAAAAGGATCCCTGTAAGAACAAAGACAACACACGTTACTAGTTTTTCTTTTCATTTTTTTTTTTTTTTAGCTTTTTTGGCCACACCTGGCGATGCTCAGGGGTTACTCCTGGCTCTGCACTCAGGAATTACTCCTGGCTGTGAGCGGGAACCTTATGGGATGCCGGGATCGAACTCAGGTCAGCCACGTGCAAGGTGGACGCCCCTCCCCACTGGACTATCTCTCTGGTCCCACACATTGCTAGTTTTATCATGTAATTAATATGTCTGATAAAAATGGTCCCCCGAGCACCTCTAAGAGTAATCCCAGAGTGCAGAGCCAGAGTAACCCCTGAGCATTTCCCAGTGTGTGACCACCCTCCCCAAAATATAGTGTTGCTCTAGTACAGTTACTCTGGATGTTCCTATGGTGGCACATGTGTATTTGTGATTATGGGTTTGCACATAGGAATATATATTTATATATGTAAACACATATAAATACACACATTTATTTATTAGTATTTAGCACATTCTTTAATTGGAGTATATTTGAGTAATATACCGTGCCACCCGCACGGTAGAGCCTGGCAAGCTACCCGTGTTGTATTTGATATGCCAAATACCAGTAACAATTATAGACCTCATCCCCATGACCTGATGGAATGTTTGAGGCTCGTTATATTCCTGGAGCAGGCAGATGCCCTTGGATTCTACTAGCATGAGACAGGACATATGGAGATATTACTGGTGCCCACTCGAAAAAAAAATCGATGATGAACGGGAAGACAGACAGACAGTGACAGTGATAAAAAGTATGATATTTGTGGAGCAAATTTGACACAATAGGAAGAGTGAATCAAAAACGAACTCTTGATTGCCTGAAAGTAGGAGCTCATTGAGAAAAGCCCAAGTAGGGAGAAGCATGGATGTGAAGCAGGTGAGCTGAACACAAGAAAGACTTTAAATTATAGAAAATCTAGGAAGAAGAAAGGCATATTTTTTACATTCTCTCTTGAAAATTACAGGGGCCAGAGAGGTGGTTAAACACTTGATTTTCATTGCAAATCGATGAATAACGGATTCAAATGATCAAGTGAACTCAAGTTCAATCCTTAGCACCACATATTGACTATTAGGGATCACTCCTGAGCACAGCGCCAGGAAAAAAAATCCCATCCCCAAATAGGACAAGATGAAGAGCTCAAAATAAATGCCAATGAATTGTATATTCTGGAGGAAACAAGGCTCTTTGTGTTTGTGTGTGTGGTAGGGGTGGGGGCAGGAGCATTTGTATGGATTTGCTTTAGCTTTAAAAAGTAGATTATTTTCTGGTCTGGAGAAACATATTTTTTTCCTCCTCAAATATCCAGGCCTTGATGTTGGGTAATGTTTGCATATTGGCTTCACTACAATTTGCTCCCCCTAAATTAGCTAATCTCATTTATATATTGAAAAAAAAAAACGAAAGCAAAAGTGCTGCTTTTTTAAAGCTGTTTAAGGTAAATTAGATAGTTCAGGTAAAATATTAAGTGCAATACTTAATATAGAGTCTTAATAAACAATACCTGTGGGATGCCTTTTGAAACATAGGATTCCAATTATCTTTATGAAAGCTGTATTCACTTTGAAAGTTTACCTATCTCTGTCAGTTATTCAATAATTACAGGCCTAAATCATAAACGCTTTTCTTCTAAGGAAATTCCCTATACACTTCTCTATTTGAAAATTAAAAATTGTTTCAATTTGTATTAAAAAATTCATTTGATCTTCAGAAAGCAAGGTGACTGCAGCACAAAAAATAATTCCCAGGTGTGCTTATATTAAAAGAGTGCACAGAATCTATCGTTATAAGATCAAAAATTTGGTAATTCCCCACCATTGCTGAAGAAATTTTAAAAAAGTAAAATCCTATACACTTTGAACCAGTTTTCTATGCAAACACATTTTAATGTTTTTCCAAGTTCAATATACACTTTTTTAAAATTGACTAATTCTGGGGTCAATCCCTTGTATCATCCAAGCAACTTCAGATTTGCCGTTCTTTCTCCTAGTCCCAATGGGTCAAAGCACTGAACCATCATGCCCATAGTGCGGGACTGAGTATAGCTGGGAGTGTGAACCCTAATCTCTCACAAACACTGCTGTGGAGGCCCCTATAAAAATTAGCTAAATTTTGAAATCTTAAAAATTCAAGATATGCTTCAGATAAGAAAGGGTTTCCTCACCTAAATAGATCTGATTTACATTGTGAACATATAGTTATTTCGAGTTAAAGCTGAAGAAAGTCACTATAACCAAGAGAAAATCTTTTCATAAAACTCATGTGCCAGCATGCTGTGTTTAAGGTAAGTTAATAATCTTTTTTATCACCACCTGACAGGAATCTTGAAACTTTCCTTTGAGTAAGAGATACTTTCTAAGGGGGGGGGGGGGGGGGGGGGGGGGGGGTCATTCTGAAGACACAAAATGATGTGTATATGTGTATTACGGATAGTTTCAGATTTATAAAAAAACAGTAATGGTGTAAGTAGAGGTTTATCTCTTGCAGTTTTGTTTAACACCCTGCAGAAAAAATTCCAGAAAATAGAAAAAAAAGAGAAAAGAGCAGGAATTGACTATTTAATTCAGTTATCTATGCACAATTCATCAATCAGCATTCTCTGGTTAGGGGAGCCATGCTCTCAATTACCTTTACAAGGGTATTACCTTTTGAAAGATAAGGGAGGAAAAGTAGGAGGCACACTCATTAAGCAGAACTGGTCCTGTGATAAAACTAAACCACTTGCCTTGTTTATCCTCTTCTAGTTCACTGGCAGAGCAGTCACCATCTTCATCTTTCCCATTGTCATTTACATCTGATGCTTTCTGTGATGAGGTTTCACTCTCCTTTTCAGTATCTAAACGATCTTTTCATCATCTGAGGGTGACTCTGGTATTCCATTCCTTTGATCACGGGGTTGTCTTTCTCTACTAGTTTTCACATCTTGTTTCTCCTCATCTAATTCAAAATCTTCTTCATAATCTGAGTTAAAGAAAACATTCCACCATGAGAATGAATACGGTGTCCGTATTACTTAACCATTTCACTTAATGAGAACTTGGACTCTATGGTCCTCCCTTCTCTAGGCCTTTCTTCATTTCTTTTTCACACAATTAGTGAGTACGAGAAACGAACAGCAAGTGATCAAAGAATGCAATCAATTACATTAGCAGAGCACAAAGAAATGAAGCTCCAAATGACAAGCCTGAAACCTCATAAAATCCAGTTGTAAATGGACATCGTTATATAGACTAACCACAATGGACAAGAAAAGAATTTGATATAAAACAAGAAATTAGAAATAAATTAAAAATGAAGAGAACAGGATTACAATAATGAAAGTTAATTTTGAGCCCCAGTGAGGTCATTTTTCATATGAAGAATGTTCAAAATATTTGGATATCAAGTTAATGAATAGTGAAGTGGAAAAATTAAATTAATCAAGTCCAAAGATCCACATTCTTTGAGAACCGAATGGACATCAAGAAAGAGCATAAAGGAGGATTCTATACCTAAGTCAGAACTGAAATCATATGCATTATTCATCCCTACAATCAATGAAATAATTATATTCCAAGGATAAAATTATCATAAAATAGAATATTCCTGTCACGGTCACTAATTTGCTTCATTCCCTACAGAGGTGCAACAAATCTGTAGCAGAAAAAGAAAATTGTCACATCAGATAAACTCCAGCTGTCCCTTGTGGTTATAATTTCTCACCTTTCATATTTAATTGTTCCCCGTTTTCTTCCACCAAAAAAAAAAAAAAAAAAACATGGAGTGACAACATGCCAAGGAGAGGAAACAAAAAAGATTTCATGCAGAACCAATTAAGCAAATAAACAATTATCTTTAAAAAATGCAGGGAAAATAAGACTTTCCCATTTTTTTTGTATGTTTTAGTTATTAGATATTCTGGTCTTCTATTCTAGTGTTGGGGGCCTCTGGGTTAATTACTTGAGAGCAGTCCACCCTGCCACAATGAAAGAAACTTAATTTAAAAAATGCATGCCCTGTGCATATAAAGAAAGCTCTCCTAATGCAGAGAATGTATGAGGGAGATGTAAGAGGAAAAGTGAAATCAGAAACTGTAACGAAGAAAGGCAAACAGAATTCATCACAAGAATGTTTTCATGAGAGATTTAATATAAGACACAATAAATGCAAATTATCAGTAAAAAATTAGAAATAAGATGGAGAAATATGAATATACTGAATGATACTAACATTGATTCAACTATTTCAGGTCAATAATAGGCTAGTTCCTATCTTGGCCCAGTGAGCCATATGTCAAAAAATCCTTGTTGAGACCCCACTGTGTATAAGATGGGAAATTCTAAGATGTAAAACAGTGGTGAAATAGGTACTCAGTGGTAGGCATGGTGTAACAACATACATTTTGAAGAGATACGTACTTATAGCCCTAAAACACATGTGATTTTATAGCCCAAATACACAAACACACTTAACATTTCAATAACACAACTCCTCATTCCTCTCGCTCTCTCTCATCTCTCTCTCTCTCTCTCTCTCTCTCTCTTTTTTTTTTGATGTGTGGAGGAAATATAAAGGCACCCAGGGAATACTGTATCATATTTTACCTTAACATTTTTTCAGTTATAATGAATTATTTAAAAGAGAAAAGAAGGGAGAAAGAGCAAGAAAGTTGGTTATGGGTCTGAGGGAGTATAGAAATAAGGGGAAAGAGAAAAGTAACAGAGCACAAGTTGGAGGAAATCCAGTGGCGTCTAACTAATTTTAACTCAATAAATTCTTGGTTTTCTTATTGTAGTTCTTTCCCCGTCCATTGATGACTTTACTTCCTCTAAAGTTTTCATCTTCTTTTTTTAATTTTTAATTTTTTTAGTTTTTATTATTTTTCCATTTTTTATAAGTGTTTTATTATACCACCGTGAGATATACAATTACAAAGATGTTCATATCTGGATTTTGGTCATACAGTGTTCCAGCACCCATCCCTCCACCAGTGCCCATCTCCCACCACCAATGTCCCCGGTTCCTCCCTCCCCCTCCCCCAGCCCGCCTCCATGGCAGGTTCTTTATTTCTTTCCCTTTCCTCTCTCTCTCTCTCTCTCTCTCTCTCTCTCTCTCTCTCTCTCTTCCTTCCCTTCCAGACTATGGATTACAGTAAAGTTTTCGTCTTAATTTTCAAAATATCCCATTAATTCTGCTGAATCTTGTCATGTTTGTCAACTCATCTCATTCTTTTTGTTGGGCTTCTTTGATCTGCACTAGTCACCACAGACATGAACCTGGCAGTAGCCTCTGCCTATAATTATTTGAGTCTGATTTCTTCATGCAATTAACTTGGGATCATTTTTCAAGGTCAGAGAAGATGTCTCTGCTTCTCAATTTCAGGCACCCTTAAAACATGATTATATTCAAGTCATTCACTCCACAACTATCAAATGCTACATAGAGCATAGATCTTTGCTGATCAACTAATACATGTTAAAAGTACGTTGATCAACAGATGTTCCATAGCCATATGATAGTGCTTCCTTTAGCAAACGACACACCCTGTGAGGGATTTTCAATGATGCAGGCTTACAGAAATGTCCTACTTAGCCTAATAGTATTTCTTTGATTTCTTTAGAGGATCCTCACAATGTTTATTTCAACATTACTAGACTTTATAGTTATAGATTCTTATATAGAATTCATAATTCCACATAGGACTCATGTGAGAAAGCATCAAATAAATGGAATAGAATCAAAGGAGTATGAGAAGCCACCTGGTAAACAATACAAGGAAGAGTTGAGGTTACCCACAAATTCACAAACACAGGGTAATGTAAATATTTCACCTTAAATATGGAATATATTTATACACATCTCAGACTGTACTGCAAGGCCCAAAAGATAAGTATGTTTCTGATTCCATCAATAGTAGTAGTACATAGTGGTGAAATATGATTGTTTTAGAGCTTGGTGGTTATATGCCCAAGTCTCAGTCAAAATACATCCTAGAAGTGTTTCTTTAAGCAATAAGCTTAACATATTTATTTATTATTTATTATTATCCGACCTACCTACCGACCGACCTACCGACCGACCTACCTACCTACCTACCTACCTACCTACCTACCTACCTACCTACCTACCTACCTATCTATCTATCTATGATGGCTGACACCGACCGCGCTGCCTGCCGGTCCGAACTGTGCACGGTTCTGGCGGCCTTCCAACTTTCCCTTCACTATGTCTGACTAATCCAAAAAAGCATTAGCTCACTTAGAAAGCAGGGATGTTAGAATCTGGGGAGAGATGACGGTGGAAAAACACTGGTGGGCCCGGAGAGCTAGTGGCGGCAGATAGGGCGGCTGGCCTTGCCGGCGCCCTGGGTTCGTCCAGGCACTGGATTGGGGAGCCCCGCTGAGCCGCTCTGGGCGTGATGAGCCCCGCTGGAGCCCGTCTGGGCGTGATTCCTGAGCTCCCAGCCCTACCGGGTGTTGGGGCCCTTTGCTAACAAAATCCCCAACTAAACAAAAGGCCCTGGGCACCTCCGAGCTTGGCCCCCAACAAAATCCAAACAGACCCCACCGTTCGATCCTGATTCATTTTAGGGGCGAATTGTGCCATTTCGCTGCTTCCGAGGCCGTACTAAAATGGAAACCCAAATTTCCCGTGTGGCCTTTGCATCCTGGATGGTTCCCACGCAGAGCAAGTCTTCCCAGGAGGCGAGCAGACCCCCGGCTTGTTTTTCCTCTTAATTTTCCAGATGGACCATGGTTGGCACGGAGACGAGCTGTGGCGCTCCCACGGGCATGCAAGCTCCCCCGGGGCCCCACCGGCTCGGTAGGGGGCTCACATCGCGAGCTTCCTGGGACCCCCACCGACTCTGGGGGTCACATGATTTTGCAGACTTCCCCCCCACACCCCCCTATGCCCCGACTTGAAAAGGAAAAGTACGGTTAGGACTCACAGACATGGGACAGAACTGCTACTGGCTCTCCCTGTGCCCAGCTGCTCACGAGGCGCCTGGGAGGGGGGCTGGTTCCTAGCCCTGGCCTGCCACCCCAGCAGTGCCTCGCAACAAGCCAGACGACCCCCACTCCATGAGGGCCTCCATTTTCCACATCCGGACTTCCCCCTCGTCAGAACTCCACCCAGCACACCAGCCTATCACAGCCCGGCTCCGTGGCCACTTGGATTTAGAGATGCCTACGAGTATGCTATTCGCACGGCAGAGCCTGGCAAGCTACCCGTGTCGTATTTGATATGCCAAACACCAGTAACAATTATAGACCTCATTCCCATGACCTGATGGAATGGTTTGAGGCTCTTTATGCTCCTGGAGCAAGCAGGTGCCCTTGGGCTCTATTTGCATGGGACAGGACATATGGAGATGTTACTGGTGCCTGCTCAAGCAAATCGATGATGAACGGGAAGACAGTGATACAGTGATTTATGTATTTATGCATTTATTTTTTTATTTAGCATGTGTGTCTTATTCCACATGTGTCACTGTATCACTGTCTCACTGTCTTCCCATTCATCATCGATTTGCTCGAGCGGCACCAGTAACATCTCCATATGTCCTGTCTCATGCAAGTAGAGCCCAAGGGCACCTGCTTGCTCCAGGAACATAAAGAGCCTCAAATCATTCCATCAGATCATGGGAATGAGGTCTATAATTGTTACTGGTATTTGGCATAACAAATACGACACGGGTAGCTTTGCCAGGCTCTGCCGTGGGTAGCATATTCTTGTGGTCATCTCTAAATTCAGCATTTATTGATGAACTGCGTGGCCAAAATCGGCCCGCAAGGCGAGCTGTGATAGGCTGATCTGCTGGGTGGAGTTCTGACGAAGGGGAAGTCCGGATGTGGAAAATGGAGGCCCCTCGTGGAGTGGGGGGCGCCATCTGACTTGTTGCAAGGCTCTGATGGGGTGGCGGCCCAGGGCTAGAACATGCCATCCCCTCCCGGGCGCCTCGTGAGTGGCTGGGCACAGGGAGAGCCAGTAGCAACTCTGCCCCATGTCTGTGAGTCTCTCACAAAATAATAGAAACTGGACTAGAAAGAGAAGTGCGCCCCTAATATGAAAGATATTAAGACATGCACACTGAAGAAGTACCAGGAATAATAACTGATTTAAGTATGTGCTTATTACTATTATAACTAACATTCATTCCACATGTACTATCAAATAAAGGGCACATTGAATCCTCTTGTACCTCAACCCATTGAAATAATGTTATTCTTGTTCCAACCATATTTTATAGTTTTTTGTTTAAATAATATTAATTTATAACATTACATTAAACTTTAAAAAACAAAATAAGAATAGAAACTGGACTAGAAAGAGAAGTGAGCCCTAATATGAAAGATATTAAGACATGCACACTGAAGAAGTACCAGGAATAGTAACTGATTTAAGTATGTGCTTATTACTATTATTATAATTAACATTATTAATTACTTATATGTAATACAAATAAATGTGTTTATATAAACATACATTCAGTTATGTAATGTATTATGGATAGATAAAAATATTTTTCTCAAACACACATTATATGCTTAACGTCTTAAAAATGTAGGTTCTTCATGCATAACATAGATAGAACCTGCCTCAAAAAGCTGAGGTGAGTTCTGAAAGCAACAATTCCTGGGTGAATGGACAGAGTGCCTGCCTAAATGACACAATGGATTAGTAGTAACAGAGATTGCGGATCAGGAATTGAAGAGCTGGTGAAAAAACACAAGAAATAATGCACAAGAAGTGAACAAGAAAGGTTCAGTTCTCAGAAGCACCTAGCTAAATAAAAGACATGCAAGGTATCAACAATTAGGATACAATTACAATTATACTATTGAAATAGAGCACAATAAAAGAGTGACCCCTACATCTTATTTTGCAAGAGCTTCTGTGTTTTCTACCAAATTATAAAATTCTGGTTTCCCTTGGTATTTTTCTAACCCCCACTATCATCACATGGAAATGTGAACCCACCGTTAACCACGAGCAGTCTATTCATATTGCAACTTAATGACTACCTTCTTCCTGAGGTCTGCTCATGTTCCACTATAAATGGACTGGCAGCATGCTTTCTAAATTCCTTTCCTTAATGTCTTGTTTCATCTCAACTTCCTTCTTCCAGAGAATCTAATTAGTTTATTGTTTATCACTCCCACTGATGAGCAAGTGAGTCAACACAAGGTCAACATCAAACCACCTGCAACTCTTCCTTGCTGACCTCCACTCAGGCTTCCTGCTGCCCTTACCATCAGTAGCTGTTATGAAAGCTGGAGGCTCACTGCTTCTCTTTTCTTCTTTTTTAAAAAAAATATGAAAATGGGCATATAAAATCCATTACCAAGCCAACACAGGAAAGACGGAGGGAAAAAAATATATATATATATTACAAGCATAGAGTATGCCATTCAAAGCACTGGCCATGTTGATTTAAGAAAAACATTGAAGAAAATGAAAAGCCCCTATCAATGGTGGTTTTAATAAACTTACATTTCTTGAAATATTATAATACATGAGAATATATCCCATTTATTAAACCTTCTACGATTGCCTTCACTACAGATATTTTTAAATCCTGTCAAGATAAGAATAAAGACTAGAAGGGATCGAAGAAGATAAACTAGGTCAAAGTGTTATGAAGTAAAATCTTTTATAAGACAGATACATTATTTAAGTAATAAAATGAAAGCCCAATGTTATAACAGTTCTGTAATTATTCTAGGGTTTCTGAAACCTTTGAGAAGCACCAGGAGGGAGTGAGGAGAAAGGAAAGCAGAATCTGCCCCTTTTCTCATGTTTTCTTAAATATGCTGCAAGTGGCTCAAGTCTTTAGGTCTCTGCCCTGTAATTTAAACTTGGTCTCTGTGATGTAAAAGAAATAGCCAAGTAGTGCCCCTACTCTGACCAAATAACACACAATCTGGGAACATCAAAGATGCTTGTTACAGTGGAGAAGATTGTTCAGTGGATGCTTGATAATCACATTTTCAAACAGCAGCAAACAAAAGAACCCTGTGAGATCCCTTACCATATTTATACACATGTTCCTGTTCATCTTCCCAAATATCTTGTCCTGGTTTTCCTTTGCATTCCAATTCTTCCACGGCAGTTCTCACTTCTCTAATGCCTGTTGCTTCTTCATGAACTGAATACACGGCAGGAGCATTTCTACTCCCCTCAATCTCATTCTTTTTGATTTCATGAGCTCTCGAACCTTCCTCAGTTTTCGCTCACTCTTCTTTAGTTCTTCTCTTTTCTCAAGACTCTTTTCTTTTCTAGGTTTTAATGGACTTGCCTTTTTGTCAAGACCCATTGCAATAATGCACCTATGAAAATTAATAACATTAGTTATGATTAACTTTTATGTAAATCACAATTTTACATAAAACATTTATAAATCAAAAGTTGTTAAATTGTCTATTGTTACCATTAGAAATACAGTAAGAAATATATTTGCTGCTGTATATACAGTTAATTAAAAGTAAGCAATTTTATCTTCATTAATACTAAAATCTTGTAGAAGACAACAAATTCTTAATAATTTTATACTAAATAACAAAATAAAAACAGCTTAAACCAGTCTCAAGCTAAAATTTAGACTTAGAGCATAATTTTGACTTTGGGATAGCATTATATATACATTTATGTATGTAGCTTATGTATCTGACACGTGGATATGCATGTGATATGTTATATATGTATATATGTATATATACATATATGCACATATGTATATATATGTATATATATACATACATATATATATATATACAATTTAAGCTTTTAAGTGAGACTGAAAGAATTTTCAAGTTCATAGACACAGAGCCTAGCAAACTACCCGTGGTGTAATCCATATGCCAAAAACAGTAACAATAATGGACCTCATTCCCAATGAATGGAGATGCTACTGGCAACCGCTTGAGCAAATCGATGAGCAATGGGAAGACAAGTGACAAGTGATAGACACAGAGATCAAAAAGAAGAATATGTCATTTAGTATTTCATGATTTATTATTCCAACACAACAAAAAAATATTACAGGGGTGACTCTAAATAAATATAATTGAATTGAAGAGGTTTGAGATCACAACTGGCTGTGCTCAGGGCTTATCCTATCCCTGTACTCAGGAATTGGTCCTAGTTATCCAGAGAGCAAATCAGGGTCTTTTTTTTTTGTTTTTTTTGTTTGTTTGTTTTTCTTCTTTTTTTTTTTCTCTTTGGGTCACACCTGGCAATGCTCAGGGGGCTACTTCCGGCTCTGCACTCAGGTGCTTAGGTGACAGACCATATCTGATGCCGGGAATCGAACCTGAGTCAGCACAGGTTGGCACAGGCTGCACAGGCCGGTGCGTGCAAGGCAAACACCCTACCCGCTGCACTATTGCTCCGGACCCTGAATCAGGGTCCTTTCATGGCAAGCAAATTACTAAACCCAAGTACTATCTCTCTGTCCCAGTACAATTGAGTGTTAAAGAAACACATATAGTCAAATGTTGTTTTGGCCTCCATTGCCTGCAAGCATATTCTAACAGATGTCACTATTACTTTTAGAATGGCCTTTTGAAGTCTGTAGTCAACCTTTTGCTGATTCCTTGCTGACAATAAGTTTTTTGCTCTTTGAAGATGGCAACATTTCAGTGGTCATAAAGTTTTAAGGCCAACTATAGCCAACTATGCAGATACTTTGAATGTAAGGATATAAAAATATACTTTAAGGAGTTATAACAAAAAGAACATGACTAAAGTCCTCTCTTGTTTTCAACCTCTAAAAGTCATTATGGAAACAAAAATTCAAATGTTATTTACAAAACTTGTTTACATTAAAATTATTACAGATTATTGTAACATTACATTAATATTAATACAGAATATTTTAATATTATAGATTATTATATATGAATTATTTTAATTATAATGCCTGTGTACATAAAATTATTATTCTAAACATAAAATTATTATTCTAAAACCTTAATTATGCCTAACTTTTTAATGCCTAGCTTTATTTTCTTTTTGGGTAACACCCAGCAATGCTCAGGTTTTACTCTTGACTCTGTCCTCAGGAGTCACTCCTGGCAATACACCCAGGACCATACAGGATACATAGGATGGAACATGGGTCAGCTGCAAGGCAATATAATAATACCCATTATCCTATTCCTCTGTCCCCTGTTCCAAACTTTTTGTTAGGTACTTCATATATGTTATTTTAAAGAACTCATTACCCCCAGGCTAGTAAACAAAAAAAATTATTGTTACCACTTTAAAACTGAAGAGACTGAGGTAGAAGCGATACTACAGTGATTTACCTTGCATGTGGTGACCTGGGTTCGATCCCGAGTATACCATACTGTCCCCCAAGCATGGCCAGGGGTAATACCTGAGTGCAGAGCCAGAAGTAAACTCTGAGCAGCACTGGATGTGACCCAAAAATAGCAAAATAATAATAATAATAATAATAATAATAATAATAAAATTAAATTAAAATTGAAGAAACTGAGAGTAAGTGTTCCATGACTTGTCCAAGCTCTTATGACAGGTAAAAGATGGAGATGAATTCAAAATCAGGATGGTTAGACTCCACTCCCTTACACGGAAGTACAACTATGATGTTAGGTAAGAGGGAGAGCCCTTCCAGATGATTAATCACTCAAATCAATGTTTAACTGTTGGTTTACCTCTTGGGAGAGTACACTATCTCTCCAGGAGAAATAAACACAACCTGAAGTTGTTTTCTCCAAGACTCAAGGACAATCCATAACATGAAAATTTATGTGTGGCAGTTGTCAATCTCCACAGTTTGCTCCTAGTC
Source organism: Cryptotis parvus (assembly GCA_021461705.1). Lineage (NCBI taxonomy): Eukaryota > Metazoa > Chordata > Mammalia > Eulipotyphla > Soricidae > Cryptotis > Cryptotis parvus. Next base: position 50,029 of record JAJIBD010001503.1, on the reverse strand, counting down.
CTAGAACTACATAAGGTTTTTTTTCTGTGTTAATCAACTATTGATTATTAGGAACTGAATATATCAGAGTGGGCAGGTAAAGGGACCATAATTCATTAAGACTTGTTAGTTCAGGAATAAAAGAAATACAAAGATCTAAAAAATTCTTCAAAATTAGAGAAATTCAATGCAATTCAATCTTTCAACTAAAGATTTCCTTGAATGTCAGCCACTACCAGTCTAGAAACAATGCAGAAACTGATCTGAATTCCTCCAACAAGCAATTATGAGAACCTACTTGTAAGCATTTATCTTTTAGAATCTTCCCATAAAATAAATACTGTTAAAAGGACTTGCAGTCAAGTATTAGACAGTAAAAAAAAATTATATCATAAGAACATACTTACCTCAACCATAGTAAACATGATAAATATTTCTTGACTATAATGATGACATACTTAGCACATTACTTTCCTTGAAATAAGATTGTCATGAATCTTAACAGGGTATGATTATTAGCATTGCCTTCTGCTCAAGCTATTCTTCCCTTATCAATGTTAACAACAAATTTATCTATTTGGATACTCTGATATGCTGTAAGTGTTAGTTTATGTTGTGCCTGTGTAGAGGCTTTGATGTCTCCCTATTGCATGCACAGACTTTTTATTGCCCATCTGCTTAAGGGAATTGGGCAAACAACGTGAGTAACATCTGTGCTCTTCTCATCACTGACTACCTATTTGAATTCTGAGTATAATTTGAGGTGTTGGTTCTGATTGCTAAAGCTTAAAGTGGTCTGCATTCCTCTTGGTTAGGAAATTCTCTCTGTTTCATTTTCATGCTGAAAATAACTACCATGTCTCTTCAAATATCTCCTATGATTGAGGGATGAGTCCAGTTGTGTAAGCTCCACATATTGTGAGTGAAATGCTGCTGACTTTTTTGTCCTGTTTCATTTAAAAATTTTTTTTATTTTTTGGTCCAACCAGGCAGTGCTCAAGGCTTTGCACTAAGGGATCACTCCTGGCAAGGCTCGGGGAATAAATGGGGTGCCAGAAAAAAAATCCTTGGGTGCAAAGGAAATGCCCTACTCACTATACTATTGCTCTGGCCCCTAAGCTTTTCTTGTTTTATGAGAACACTAAAAAAGGTAATTCCAAATCAGTTTTCAGTAATCTATCCATTATTTTATTATCCTTTAATCTATCCCCTTTTCATGACAAAAAATTCTAAAAATGCAAAGAATTAAAATAATTTAATGTTTCACAAAGGAGAAAAGTGATGTACATCCTCAACAATAATGAAAAAATATATTGTGGATGTGAAAATTAAAGAAACAAAGGTTAAACAATCTAAAGATGACATCAGTCTCCTTAGTGTATAAAGTATTGATATTTGGGGAGTAATAAGTGTCATGGGGCCAGAGCGATAGTACAGAGGGTAGAAAGTTTGCCTTGCATTTGGCCAACCCAGGTTCAATCCCTGGCATCCCATATGGTTCCCTGAGCACTGCCAGGAGTGATTCCTAAGTGCAGAGCCAGAATTAACCCCTGAGCATTGCTGGGTGCGACCCAAAAAGCTGAAAACAAAGAAGGGTCACAAGTGGTTGGAATATAAGCAAGACTCTGGTGCTCGCCCACCCATCCCTGCACTCGGTTAAACCATTTATTTAAATCTGCAGCAGGAAGACATTTATTTGTGTAATGATATTTTATTTTTGGACTTGACAGATTTTCGTCATTAGAAGAAATTATTATAAAACAAAGAACAGTGCATTTACTTGAACTTAATAAGATTTAAATCTGCTAACATCAAAGACATTTATTTTATTATTATCATTTAAATAAATATGCTAGAAGAAACCAAGTGAAATTGTATAAAGAATTGTCCAGAGGCCAGCATATGAAGTAGACAACTAGATGTGTAGTTGTCTATTAGACAACTAGACGTCTAGTTGTCTACTTCATCAATGAAATTTTGGTATAGATTAATAATAATCTAGGAAGGTTTGTGACCAAATATTTATAGCCTGCATTTATACAGTAACTATAAAAGAAGGCAATGTGTTTTCACATGAATGATTTTGTATGTTCTCATTAGATTTCTTGACATTAAATAGAAAAATGTCAAATAGTTTGCCCACAAATCCAAAAAAAAAAAAAAAACCCCATGTGATTTGGAATAAAAAAAAGTGATTGCTGGTGGGTCCTAAGTACACCTGGGTGCTTCTATTACAGTTTCTTCACTTTCACTTGCTGGATAACTGTAACATCTTTCCTCTTTTCTACAACTCCAAATTTCTCTCTCCTAATCATAAAATCAGTGAATAAGGTCTAGTTATTTCTGAACAGGCATAAACAATTATTAGGGAACTTCCAGTTGTTCCCAACATAGCTACCAACTTACCTCTCTCTACTTTATATGCCATTCTATCTCCCTTCCTGTTTCATTAGTCCTGCTCTAAGACTAATGTTTTCTGTTGAGCGCTAGATACCTACGCATTACTTTTCAAGGTTTGTGTCCCAGCAATTTCTCCCTCTATTTCATGCTGTGTCTTTTTTCTTCCTCCTCCTAGGATATCTAATAGCACAAATAACCTCACTAAACTATCTTCCATCTTACAATATAAAATGCTCCATAGACTCCTACATGCTACTTCCTACGTATCACCCAATCTCCACCCTTTACAGAAAGACTCTTTGCAAAAGAAGTCTCTATATTCTCTTGCCTTAACTCTTTAACCATTTCTCAAACTCACTCACCAATCATGCATTTCTCCAGGATAGTAGGCACTCAAGTTTTTGTGCTGAGTCACTAATGACCTTACACATTGCAATGCTCAATCCTCAGTATTAGTTTTACTTCACCTGTTCACATATTCACATCTTACAATTGATTCCTTTTTCTTTGAACATTTTGTTCATTTATTCAATCAAAAATTATATTTGACTTTCACTGGGCTCTCATCTCTGGTTTTCCGTTTTTTGAATTTTTTGCTGGTTTCTCTTTATCTCCCTTATTTTAAAACAGGAGGGATCCATAAGTATAATTCAGTCAATTTCTCTATCTATATTCAGCTCTTAGGCAAGTTAATCCAGTTTTACAGCTTTAAATGTTATCTATTGATAAATCTTTCTCAAGTTTATGTCTCTTTCCTGGGACTTCTCACTAGGTCCCAGATTCACATACCCCACTGCCTATTCAACATCTCTCTGATTGATGTCTCAAACTTAGTGTGTTCAAACCAAAAAATCTTGTTCCACTCCCAAATCTAGTTTTTCCAGAGCATTCCCCCATTTTAGTACATGTTAACTGGTTAACTTTTCAGTCATTCAAACTAAAACTTTGCAATCATCTTTAACTCTGCTCTTTATGTCACATCATCAATAAATCCTGTAAACTTTGAAACTGTACAGAAATGCAAATACATCAAATCCCACCATCCTTTCACATCCAAATTAGTAATTTCTATCCTTCCTTGTATATAATTTGCTAATTTCCCCCCCACAGGAGCTACATTCAGATTATGACTGACCCAAATCTATTTTAGAGATGTTAGTCCCTCTCAATATTAAATTCAAAGTCCTTGCAACAACCACATGACTCCATATAAGTTTGTCCATATATTCATTCCTCTGACCTTGTTTTCTACCATTAGCTTAATTCCTTACTTTCACTCTTGTTAGTGTCAGATACAAGAATATTCATGCCTGAAACACTTTATAGATGCTTTCTGATACACAAAAAGCTATTTGAAGCTCCATTTCCTGCTTAAAAGACATCAGAGAAGTTTTCTGATAATCTGATGTGAAATAATATTATTGCCTTTTGGTTCATATACCCATTTACTCCCTGTATCTTCCTTACCCTACACTTTGTGTTCATCACTATTCACTGTCATCTCATATATGTTAAATGATTTATTGGCATATTTTTTCCTGTCTCCCATTAGCATGGACTCCATGGAGACAGGTACTTTATTTGGTTCACTCCTTTGTTCTGGCTTGACAGTTTTAATTCTGCTGTACTTAAATAGGGATAAAAAATTTAACAAAACCTGAAAGCAAGATATAGCAATCTTATTTTTTTCCAAAACTATTAAAATATTGTTAAGCCTGAGATTAAGATAAGGGTACAGTAATGACATTTGAGTTACACATTAATGAAAATACCCTTCTAATATGGTGTGGCTGCAGTGCCTGGCTGCATTGGCAGGTGGCAGACAGGAGAAAGACTTGTCTAAACCCCCCAGGGCTCTGTCCCATGGACCCTGGATGGTTGATGATCTGACACAGAAAAAGACTGGGCCCCCTGGGATGAACCCAGAGCCAAGGCAGAACCTGGCATGCTGCCCGTGGTGAATTCGATATGCCAAAACAGTAACTATAATGGACCTCATTCCCAACGAGTGGATATGTTACTGGAGCCCACTTGAGCAAATCAGTAAACAGTAAGACAAGTGACATTATCCAATCATAAAGTCCAGATGTTTATACAAGCTAGCTTTGAAGCTCAACCACAAACCAATTACTAAGAGGAATGAGATAAAAAAAATAACGCTTTTTCTTTCTCTTTAGAAACTGAACTTAAGAATTATCAGGAAAAGGAGAGTTAATAAATGAAATAGAATTTGAAACACCACCACTTTTAATACCCTAATTTTATATTATTTGAAAATAAAATTTCAAATACAATACAGAAGGTCATAATAAAACCTTTTACTTAGATATTCTAGGTTCATCGACTGATATCTTGGAACAAATTGTACAGAGAAATACATCAATAAAACCATAAGAAGAAAAGATATGGAAAAACCTGCCCCATAACAAAAGACATTTGTTTCATACTTGTAGCAAGGAGATGATCTCTCGACACCCACAAACCCAAAGTAGCCTCGTTTTCCTCCTAGTCTGGAACCTTTTCGTGTTTAAATTCACAGCAGGAGCTTAACCGGTTCACCTGAATTCCATTCAAGAAAAAGGTGAGGCTGAAGGGGAAACCATGGTGTCTTTTGGAAACAAACTGAAATGTCTCTGGAATTGAAAAGGAAAATACATTAATTAAAGCAACTGTCTTTAGAACAATTCCTTCTGAATTAATTTTTTCCAAAAATTTAGATAAGCACAATGTTATATTCTCGATCAAGGCTTCTTAAATTCTTTTCACTTGTGACTCCTTTTCATACCAAATTATTTTACACAATCCCAGGTACATAAAATAGGTATCTAAACTCAACACATACTGTTAACAAATCACACATTTATTTTAAATCTTATTTTTATGAACCTACATTTAGTTCCATGACCCTATAAAGCCCAACAGCAACTTGCCTACATACCCCAAAGCTTCCTTCATGCCTCCTGCCAGACTCCATTGCCTCAGAACTACTGAATCTCACGGTGAACTTAATCCCACTGAAACTTTAGGTACATGGGTCCCTGTGACTGAAAACTCTGTACCTTCTATGAAACAGGATAGCTACCTCCCAGACATCCATAAACTATCAGACGCCCTGACAGTGATGCCCACCACCTTCTCCGCCATGTAAACGCAACAGTAAAAAATTTAACTCCATCTGGACTGATCAGTTAAAATTTTTGAATTTTCTGGAGCAACATCAACAAATCCTATAACACTGACAATCTAGTAGTAACACACCAGATTGGATGAGATGTGATGGAGAAACTAACCAATCTTACTAACAAAAACAGTAACACAGAAGTTTAACTTGTAACATTTTTGTAATCCCTCAGACAAGAAGTTAATAGTTCATGGTGAGATACAATTTTTCACTAATTTTCTTCTAAGACATATTTCTTAGAAGAAATAAAAAAACTTTTTTGATCATCTGTTAGCCATTTAATTGTAACAAGCAATACACAATAAATTATTGTCGGCCTGCTGCAGGGGCAGGCTTGAGAGGTGGTTAGATAAATGAAGACAATCATATAAGGTAGGTGATGGTGTTGGTGGGATTGGTGTTGGACTGTTGTATGTGTGTACCAAATTTTATGAACAACTTGCAAACCATGGTATTTAAATAAAGTGTGTGGGGATAAACAAGAAAACTGATCTAGATCTTTGCTTCACTCCATGAGAACTAAAAGTACTCAATCATTTTCATTTCTCCATATTAAGAGAGAATGGACTAGGCAATCCTTAATAATAGAATTGATTTTATGTGTTTCTTTCAGAGACATCTATACAGTTTATACCAAACTATGCTCTTAAATAAGATGCAGCTTGTACTAAAGAATAGACTTATTTCAAATGCAATGCCATAATTTCTATCTTAGTATTTGTGGTGTGAATTTAAACAGACTCAGAAAGGGAAAACTGGAAAGTCATTATAGGTAGCAAATAAGACATAGCAGATTTTGTGTCCCTTTTACTTTACATGGACTCTCAAGTGGCAACTAGAAACTTAGGCTTATTACTTTCATTATAGAAACTTGAATATGATCAACTCTGTTGCAGCGTTGCACCCTACAACTTTCTATTACCAGACCAGGAAGAAGATGCCATCAGGGAAATGCCAGCCTAGGAACAGAAGGTCAACCTCTAACTGTGACTGTACTTCCATTTGGTAGCCATGTGACTGGAAAGCACATCCACCCATTATTTTCTCCTCCTCTCCCTCTCTCCCTCCCTCCTTCCTTCCCTTCCTTCCTCTTTTTACTTTCCTCCCTTTTGCTCTTTCCTTTCCCAAAGCATAATAAACAAGAAACCTTTCACTTTTATCCCTTTGCAATTTTATATTTAAATATTTTCTAACTCTTCCTAGTCCTGACTTAACAGTAGCTGTATTAAGTAGGGGAAAAAACCATAGATCATAGATTAAAAGAGTTTAGCCTCGGCCCCCAATTTTGCACTTATTAAGCAAGAAATCCTTGTTAAAGTATTGAGATTTGTTACACACTTCAGGTGGAGGTGGCAGGAAGTGGGGGCAACAGTCGAAGACAAGCAGGAGGGACAATGCAGCTTACCCACTCCCGCACAGTGATATTAACGACCATATCGTGTATTGGAGAGTGTGTTTAAGAACATACCAGTATTAGAAAGTGTTTTACAATATCTGCAATGTTTGAAACATGTAACAGTTTTAGACACTAACGAAGAAACATACTGGGAATAAAATCAACTGGGGTTTCTTCTCTCAAGTAATTAGGAATTAACAGGAGGGACATCAATATATCAGACATCTAGAGGAAATGTACCAAATTCTGTCCCTTTAATATCTGTCTCTGAAAACAGGAAAGAGTCTTAAAACAAATTAAGCTTCAGTGATTCAGGAAAAAATTACTGAACTTTTGGTAAGAATTGTGGGAAACACTGACATGCTTTCCAGGGCAGTTCATTCCCTCTTTTCCCTTTGCCTTACACTGTTTTCACACTATGTTATGTTACAGCAGGGCAGATAAGTTCATGAACAACCATCACTCTTGGTGGGGGCTGGTTTGATTTGTAGCAAAGAATGAAAACAACCTTGATCAGTGACATTACCAGTGGTAAGTTGTAACGTGAGAGGCAAACACAAGGCCAAAGTTTCTGCTACCTAAGACTATAGTTTCAGAGCAAGTAAGTAGTAAGCAGTGGAACAGCCAGAACTTTAACAGGGAGATACAGACAATAAAACAATTGCCAATGCATTCCATAAACTCTACATATCCCCAATAACTACAAAGTGGCATTTAATGAAATAAGCACTGCACCCAAGATTGAAGTAAGCACAGAAGAGTTGGTGAAAAATAAAGGTTGTAGCTACTTTGAAAACTGCCTGGACCTTGAATGTACTCCTGAACCTTCTATAGTATGTTGAATATTTGACTCTAAAAGTGAATATCCACCACCTCAGAACTGACATTTTGGGGCAAGAGTCTTTGTAAATACAGACAGTGAAGGCTCAAGAAGAGATCATCCGGATTTGTTTTCAAAGGACATTCAGACACATGGATTAGAACCACATGTGAAGACAGCAGACACTAGAGTCACAGCAAACCAAGGAATTCTGGGAATCACCATGTGTTAGAAGCGGCAAGGAAAGAATCCCCACAAGAAGAACACATGGCTCTATTAACACTTTGATTTTGCATTTCTGGCCTCTAGAGCTATTATTTTAAGCTGACAATGTGGGGCCTATATTTGTAATGACAGCCCCAGAAAACTGAAACACTCACAAATAGATTCCTTGGCAGAAGGCGGTGACTTGCTGTCTCAACATATATGAACACAAAATCTGAGAAATCATTAGATAAGCACTAAAAAATAGTACTATAGGGGAAAATATGAATACCAATACTTCTAATCAAGAAGACAGGAACATTTTCTCAAATTTGTTAGATAAACTATGGAACAATCATAAAAGCAAAAGCTATCAGCTTTAAGAAGAGAAATTCAGAACCCAGAAACCACAGCAACTTTGAGTTTATCTAAAATGTCTACTTTTTAAAAAAAAGAAATAAGAATAAGGAAAAACAGGAAAGTGTAACTAGAAATAATGGGGAAAATTCAGTCAAACCTAGGACTAAAAATCTGCAACAAATGCTTACATAAAGACTAGTATTAGGGGCCCCTGCGATAGCCCAGAGGGTAGGGCGTTTGCCTTTGCACGCGGCCTGCCCGTGCCGGCCCAGGTTCGATCTCCGGCATCCCATATGGTCCCCTGAGCACTGCTAGAGTAATTCCTGAGTGCAGAGCCAGGAGTAACCCCTGAGCATCGCCGGGTGTGACCCAAAAAGCAAAAAAAAAAAAAAAAAGACTAGTATTAGTATATTCATAACTGTATTATTTAAAATTGTTCCATACAGAAAATTATAAATATCCCTCAGCTAGAGATAGATAAATAAAATTTGTTTATTCATATCATAGAATTTATTACATGACATCATAAAATAATATAAACACCCATCAGTCAGGGATAGATAACAAATCATATATTCATATAATGGGATTTATTCAGCGGTATAAATGGAGACCAAATAATTACAGAGACTTTATGGATGGATTCCAATATTACCCATTGATCCATGGGTCAATTTGAAATAGAAAAAAAAATTCTATCTGAAACAGAAAACAAATTTCTATCTGAAATAGAAAAAAAAGGTGTTTTTTTTTTTTTTTTTTTGACAGAAGGCAAAGCAGTGATAGCCTGGGACTGGCTAGGAGAATAAAGCATAACTGCCAATTAGCACAAGAGAACTTTTTGTTGAAGTGGCAGATGTAAAACAATTCTTCTGATTATGGCTGCTTGACCCTCTACGTTAACTAAAAAATTAGTGATTTATACACTTAAGAGTAGATACATTTTATGGAATATAAATTTTATGAAATGGAAAAGTCAATAAAGCTGTTTTTAAAAAGTCAATAGATCACAAAAAAGAAAAAACAGTTAATATTTGAAATACAATGAAAAGTCTTGGTTGTAAGTACAGTCTAGGTGTGTGCCTCTGCCATAGAGAACACTAAAGCAGAATAAAATGAGTTCTGAAAGCTTCACCATCTTAATCTAAGTCTTAAAAGATGGGTAAGATTTGAATTTAAAATCCTATTTTGAATTAAAAACCCTTTGTTTGACTGCAAACAAAGCAGAGAAGCAGCTGTGTTTGTGCAGGAGTAATAAGGAATCCACAAATCAGTACAAAAGGATCAGAGTAGAAACTACAAAACAAAATAGGGCAGTGGAGGAAAGGATTATAAGAACTACCAGAAATAAAAGTTTCTTTCTTCTTTGTTTCCACATGAGCCCAGGAGGCCAAGGTTTACCTTGTTTGAAGGAATTACAGTGAGAGATAAAAAAATGCCTATGAAGAAACACTCTTTATACAAAATAGAGGAAATATCAAGTGACTTCATAGGTGTACAAAATAAACAGGCAACATGTAGCTTGGTAACTAAGCTAGACAAGACATCATGAATTACTATAGAAATAAAAAATGCTCATGGCCACATTCCTAAATAATTAGTTTTTTTTATTATTACCCATTCAAAGCAAGACATAAATAAATGCCACAATTTTAATGTGCTTACCTCACCAAGAATAAATTTTAAATGCATCTTAAAAAAAGAAAAAATATTCCAAAAACCTATTCATATTTCACAGTCTCAAGCACAGCTTTGATTTGTAAAAAGGGCAGATTCTTTCCAGACCAGAAAAAATATGAAGATGCTGAACCACAAGCCACTCTAAGCCACCTAACTTTTCAATTTTGAACAATTACTTTCCTAACAATCAAAGGCAAGTTGAGACAAGATTATTGTACAACTAGGATTCAATTATTCAAGTCTCCACTCCATTTTTCATTTAAAACTCTCCACTGGCATAACAAGTGAGACTTTAGCAGTGATATAAATGCAGAATAACATTTGGCCAAGGAAAACCATCCCTTAATCTCTAGTTTCCCACTCATCATAGCTTGTACTTTGTGTTCCAGAAAATCACTCTGCTATGTTTATTTTTATTTGTGTGTACCACGTATTTCAGGAGTCAAACAGCATCTAGATATGCATTTGGTTGTGAGAGATCAAGACCCAGGAAAAGTTTTATTGTGTTTATTCAAATTTTAGTTTAGAGTTAATTTCAACAATTCTTCTTGATTAGAAGAGTTGAAAGTTTCACAGTAAAGAAATAATATCTATGTCACGCTCACCAAGATGTTATAGCACCCTCATGTTACTAAAATATAGAAAACCTTTTGCTACTGAGACTCTATCTGAGGCTGAGTAGTACAGGGTAAGAGTCCTGTTCAACTAGCCAGGGGCTGAGATCTTCTGTGACCTTGACCAGAGCTGGATGAGTGACCCCAGGGCAACTACTGGACTTCTCTCATCTTCCTGATCTACAAAATGACAAGACTGAACTCTCAAATATATGACAAAATGAGACAAAAGTAAGTTACACTTAGAGTATATTGAATTGAAGTTCCTTGGTTGGCCACATGCAAGGCAAGCATCCTACCACTGTACTATTACTAGGGTCTATTAGCTCTTTTACTCTTGTGTTGCAATATTTTAAATATTTAATAACTATGTATGTGTATATGTGGCAATCTTCTTTAAGTGCTTCCCAGGGTTACTCCTGGCTCTGCACTCAGGAATTACTCCTGGTGGTGCGCAGGGGACCATATGGGATGCCGGGGATCAAACTCAAGCCAGCATGGGCCGGCCGCGTGCAAGGCAAACGCCCTACCTGCTGGACTATCGCTCTGGCCCAAAGTGCTTCCATTTTTAATTGAGTTGTAATGTTTGATAGATGAGGGAATCAGAAAGGACAAAAGTAGCAATTTCATTTTCCCCAACTCTTCTTCCTTTAACCCTTAGTCTATACTAGTATGATTGAAATTAAAACCAGTAAAATCACAATCTTTGACAAAGGAGCTAAAAAATATGATGTGGAGCAGGGAAAGCGTCTACAGTAAATGGTGCTGGGAAACTGGTTAGCCTGTGTTAAAAAAAAAAGAACAGACTCTCATCTCACGCCATGCACAAAAGTCAGTTCTAAATGACTTAAAAATATCTACAAAACCTAAATTCATAAACTATTTTGAGGAAACATAAGCAGAACCCTTCATGATATTGAATCTAGAGACATCTTTAGTGATTTAATGCCATTACCAAGCAAAAGAGAAGAAAAGATAGGTAGGATTACGTCAAATTATGACACTTCTGAATGGCACAAGAAATGATTAGCAGAATTAAAACTCCCCAAATACTAGGAAAAACTATCACCCACTACTCATCTGACAGCAGGTTAATACCCAAGATATAAAAGCACTTGTAAAACTCAACATGAAAAGAAAAATCAACCTCATCTAAAACTGGAGATTAAATAAAATTTCCTTAAGACAGATATAAAGAAAGCCAATTAATATATGAAAAACACATATATGATGTTTTGCATCTCTGATCATCAAGAAAAATCATAAAAAAAAACAGTGAAATATCACTTCACATCAGTGACACTGGCACATGTCATAAAGAATGAAAACAACTAGTGCTGATGTGGTTGTGGGATACAGGAACCCTCATCCACTGTTGGTGGGAATGTCAGCTGTTCAATCTTTGGAAAACTATATGGACACTCTTCAAAAAACTAAGAATTAAGCTTGCACATCAAGAATCCAAAAATTCTATTCAGAAAATACATTTGTACTCTGATATTCTTTGCATCACCATTTACAATAGCCAAAATTAAAAAAAAAAAAACTTGTGTCCAAGAAGAGAGGGCTGGATAAGAAACAATGGTATACATTGAATAGTTCTGGGCATTTATATATTTATCAAAAAGATAAAATAATGCAATTTACCACTAAGTAGGGGGAAACTGGAGAGTATCATGCTGAGTGGAGTTAGCCAGGTGAGGGACAGACACAAAACAATCTCTCTCATATGTGGGATATAAAGAAGTATAGTAAGAGAATAAAATAATGGCCCAAGCAATAGACTCTCGGAATTCATCTACAGAACCAAGTTAACCAGGTGGGATGATGGCTGATAGTGGTTTGATGGGACCCTGAGACAGTGGAGGGAAGTGGAAACTGGAGGAGGGTAGAGGGTATTTGGAACACTGTATGCATGAAATCCTATCACTAGAGTATTATAAATTTTGGTAGCTAAAAAAAAGTTTTAATTAGCAAAATTAATTTTACTTTACAAAAGTCCCTAAGCAAGGAAAGAAATATATTTATGCAACAATGGGAAAAACTGTGTTGTCAGGGCCTTCCAGGTGCAAAGTAAGCAACCAGGCCTGAGTCACCTCTGACCTCAATTCTCCCTTTTAATTACTATTCCACAAAACAAATTATTGACAAAAATTACATCAGAACAATATATGAAATTCTTCAATGTATGTAAAAAATGTCATACTAACGAACTTAGTGGACTTATGAGAAATGAAAGCAGTAATGTACTAAAAGCCATTTAGCTAAATTCTTCAAGTTATTTAAGCATGATTCACACTGAAGTTTATTTGATTTGTGACTTTTTTATTTCTAAGCATGTTGCTAAAGAACAAATTGACAGTCTGATATTTTTCTCTTAGAACAACATATGCTACAGTTCATGATGGCAACCCAAATGGTTAGCCTGTAATTTGGGGGGCAGCTTATTCATGCAACACTTTAGCCATCATATACCTCTGTCCCAAATCAATCTGCAACTGGGTTAAATGAATCCAATTCTTTCTTCTGCAATCTTCAGGAGTAGTTGTTGTTAGGGTTTCAATCACAGAACAGTAAATCTAAATCTATTTTTAGGCAGCTGGCTTATAAATCTCTAGATATGCATAATTTCATAGAGTGAAGCAATTTTCATATTATATCAACAATGGCATATCTATATAGTATCAACTCAGAGCAATTTTTTAGTCCAAATTTCTGTAAATTTGAAAATCTGTACCTTTTTCAAGAAGTTTTCCCTTGTAGACACAAAGGTTTTCTCCACCACAGTGCTGTTGATAAACTTTTATTTCATCCCGGAAGTCTGGGTGATCATAATAAGATAAACGTACATTTTTTCCAAAATACATCATTGTAATAGTTGCATTACTGTGCAAAGGTATTTTATGAAGTCTTTTTGGTTCCTATAAATAAAGAAAGAGGGCTTATTAACTAGCCACCTCTAATCACAGTGTACAGACACTTATATAAGTTGAAAAATTTGGTTTTACATACCTAGCAACATATTATACAACCTTTATAAGACGCACATGAAGTTATACCCAGTATAAAATGAATTATTCAAGCAATTATGCATTTCACTTTATATCCTTAATGTAAATGCTGGGTTTTAATGCACTCCTTTTACTCTTTCTGTGTTTTTACTCTTTCTATGTTTTATATATAACAAAAAAGACCAATTATTCTTAAAGGAAATTTCTCTTGGCTCTTTAAGTTTCACAGATTAAGTTAAATCACATTAAGTAAGTATGGCTACTTAACTTTGCTCTAATATAACTTGACATTGATTGCAATTTTGCAACTATTGTTGAGTGCTTTGACCTTAAAAAATTGACAAAATATTTTTCCCTAAGCTTATTATATGTGAGTAAATTCAGATATTCAATTTTTTCTATGGAGGATCTGGGAGAATATATTCTTTTTCTGCAGTTACTATTTCTCAAGAGGCATTCAGTTCAACAAATGAACAACAATATTACAATTATTTTGGTTTTATTTTTTTAATATAGGTGAGTGCTTCATTTAAAGCTATATTTCCTTTTAAATAGATGCAATAATAAATGCAATAATACATTTTTAGAGCACTCAAACATAACATACCACCTATCCTTTAATTAAGAAGGCAACATGGATCTCAAGTAATGTAGCTGAGTGGTAGGGTATGAGGCCTGGGGTTTGATAAAATGCTTCTTCAGAGACTACACCATTTTGACATTTTTAAAGGACTTTTAAGAAAGTCACTAATGTAATATATTCTAAGATTGCTGTGATTATTTTTCAACCATCAACTTTACTATTCATATATTTTAATAATAGCTTACTAGAAACAAAAGTTATAAACTCATTCTCTATTATAAAATAATCAAGAAACATAAGCAAGATGAAAAGAAACGTTCTTCATTGTCTCCTTACATTCCTAAATATTCCAAAATAATGAGCATTATATTTGTCTAAGAAATAAGGAAAGAAAATCAAGAAATAAAAGTAGAAGTAAATAGGAATAGCTTGAACATTTAGCAAATTTAAGGTCTATTAAGAATACTAGTGGTTTCAAGAGTTACACAAAGGCCAGAAATTACTTTTTAACCCACCTCTTTTCTACAAATCAAATTTCCATTAAATAGAAAAGATGAAGTGAACAATTATTAATAAAAGACAATTAACTGATTTTACAATTACTCAATTTATTGATGCCTTAGAAACGTGTTTGTTTTATTTTTAAAGAAAAAAAAAGTCAAAAAAAATTCTGAGAAGACAACTGGAATATTTCTAAATTCAACTCTATCCCTTTCCATCTCAGAGAATATTCTTTTTTCACTTGATTCCACTTCTCTGCAATAAAAATCTCAGGAAAGAAAATTAAGTGAAATTCCGCAAATGACAGTTTGAAGATGTGTCAAGGGTTGGGAGTCTGAGATTTAAAGCTGAAGCAAATTATCATGCCTATGGACAAACATAGCTCACAAAGAGAGATAAAATCAAAGGAAATATTTCAGGGACATCAGGAGCCATGAAGTAAATCAGCAAACTGGAAAAATCTTTGCAGATTCGAAACATCTCCCTGAGTCTCAGTTGAACGCAGAGGAATGATAGTAGGCCTGGCACCTCCTTGCAAAATCATTCTGCTTCCCCTTGCCCGAGCTAATGCAGTGCTGTGACATGCAGTGTTGCAGCCCACTGCACGCTCAGCTGCCTAAAGTAAATCCAGCTCCAAGCACCTACTCAAACATTTAATGATATGGATTTAAAAAATCTCACTTTTGTTAAGCAGTTCTAAACTAGCATGAATTCAAAGGTGAGCTTCTGGGAGATAAACACAATATAAGGACAAATTAATAGTGGGATTAAAGTGAAGGAAAGGCCAGTCTTAGAAGTACAAAATGAGAAGCTGGGGGAGAAATATTTACAAATAAAATAAAGGAAACGACAGCTCTTCACACTTTGCATTTATGTATTTGTGGCTGGTGTCTCCTCTGTTACCCTCTCAAAAGTTATTATTAAAAACAGTATTTCTTTCCTCCTTAGTCTGAGTTATTTGTTCTTTAAACAAATATTCCCCAATTATTATCACCAAATAATGTGTTCTGGTTTCTACAGTGAGATCTAAGAGAAAATCAGTGTTTTAAATACATGTGCTAAAAATAAAACAATTGCTTCCTTAAAGTAACTGAATTGCCTTTAGGTCAAACATCATCTGCCATAATGACCTATATTGTGAACATGTTAGCAAGGCCTCTTGGCCCTTTCATTGTCCTCAATCAATTAACAAAAACATCCACAAAACTTTATTTTCTTTAAAGCACAGGCTCAAGGCAACTCATGCCTTTGCATAATCAAGAGTTATCTTCTTTTCCTCATGTAATAAAGTAGCTTATGCTTTTACCCTGCCCCCTTTTTTCCCCAGATTTCTCAGGTAAGAACAGTCTCTATTGAGTAGGTAATAAGTCAGGCATTTTATATTTGCAATAATTAAATACTTAGCATTGATACACTATATTCATACTGGATCTTAGCCTTACACAGACGTGTATGAGAGTTTAAGAGAGTCACATCGATGCCAAAGTATCTGGTCTTTTGAATATTAAATTTCCTCCATCCGTTTAACTGAGCCCTAATGAACTCTGAACATTATAAAATGTTCTAAAACTAATGTTCTATGGTCACTAACTAGAAGTTTCACAAAACTTCTAGTTAGTGACCATAGAATACTACCCAAATTGGGACACATAAAGAGGTGATTGTATGGGGTGTGGATCAGAACATACCTTTCAGCTGTGACAGGAAACTTGAATATATGTTCACCTATCATCTGGTTTAGTTCTGTATCCTCCAAATCGATCATATCCTGGAAATCAGATTCTCTATAGCCCCTAAAGAGATTTAACTCTCTTGCTTAAGTTCTCCAAGAATTGACAGTAGCCAAAGAATGAGGACTAGCATTTCTCAGACAATATAAAATGACTTATATTCCTTAAGTCCTACTATGTCCTAATCATAGTAATTTCCTGTTAGATTTAAATGAGCAACAGAATGAATTGTAAAAGTCCAACATTACAAATTCATTTTAATTTTTTAAACTTAATTTTTTAAAATTTTGTTTTAGTGACCATGATTTAAATACCAGTAACAATTATAGACCTCATTCCCATGACCTGATGGAATGGTTTGAGGCTCTTTATGTTCCTGGAGCAAGCAGATGCCCTTGGGCTCTATTAGCATGAGACAGGACATATGGAGATGTTACTGGGGCCCGCTCGAGCAAATTGATGATGAACGGGAAGACAAGTGATACAAGTGATACAAGTGATTTACAATACTGTTAATGATAGTGTTCCATGCATACTATGTTCCAACAACATACGCCCCAACCACTTCTCTTCACCATTGTCTCCTATCAGTACCCTCTCTTCCTGCTATACTGAGATGTACTTTAATCTCCAGGCCTATATAGCTACCTGAACCACACAGCACTGAAACTATTTCCTTTTATTCCTTGCTCTCCATGGAGGGCAGTGATTTGCTCAGTTTTATGACCCCAGAGCCTTCTAGTGTTAGGTCCTAATACACACTGATATGAATAGGCCTGGGGCAATTAGGCATCCATCCCCTCAGAGTCTGTCTTTTGCTGAGACAAAAAGGCTACCATGGTTCATCTTGTTCTGCCCAAAATCATCAAATTCCCACATTTATAGAAATACAATAGGCACCAAAATATGAAACTCATTCCTGGTTCATGGTTCCATGATTAAATTAAACAATACCTATAGTGATGAAGCCTTAACAACAAAAAAAAACATAAAGACAATATAATGAAAAGTATCCCCTTATTGATTCTGATGATAAAGGGAGACAGTTCTGATGAGAGACAGAATAATGCTCCAGTGTAGGAAGCAGTTGGTCATGCTATAAAAAACCCTCCTCACTGTCTAGTCATACTTATTCTGTTCTTCTGCATCTGCTTCTTCCTGTCCTCTTCCTTTTCTCCTTTGCTTCAGTGCTGCCCCCAACCTTGAGATAATTTTTTTTTCATTTTTTGGTATTTGGAGCATACCTCGCAGTGCTCAGGGTTTATTCCTGGCTCTGCACGCAGGATAACTCCTCAGGGAAACATATCGGTGCTGGGAATGGGACCTGGGTTAGCAACTTATAAGGCAAGCACACCTAGCCTACTGTACTATCTCTTGGGCCCCTAAAAATATATATATCTTTTAATAAAAGGAAGAAATTGAGTTTCTACTAATATGTCCTGTTCTTTACAGTTTTGTTTTTTGGGCCATACCCAGTGATGTTCAGGAGTTACTCCTGGCTCTGCACACAGGAATTACTCCTGGCAGTGCTTGAGGACCATATGAGATGCTGGGGATTGACCCTGAATCAGCCACGTGCAAGGCAAAAGCCCTTCCTGCTGTACTATCACTCTGGCCCCAAGCTATAGTTTTAAAGTGTTGGGATTGGAGAGACAGTACATAGGCTTCTTGCCTTGAATGTAGTGAATTGTGATTTGATCCTTGGCAGTTCATATAGTCTCCTGAGCACTACAGGGAATACCCCTGAGCATGAGTCAGGCAGTAAGCACAAGAAGCCAGAGCAGCCCACACATCATGAGATAGACATTCTCAACATCCAGATTCCAAGTTCCAAAGCTCCACCTAAATCTTTCCCTAAGTTTCATCAGTAAATGCTCGAGATGAGAGACTGCCACTAGTATCCACCAGCGGAGCCTGGAAGCTACCCGTGTTTTAGATAGCGAAGAACTTTAAGCTGGTGAAAGTGTAAACAAGTCTCAGTTGTCAAGCAGTTTCCACTGGAATGAAGTCTCATAGTACCAAGTCTCCTGCAAGAACACAATCACCAGGAAAATGTGGGAAGAATGGTGAGAAAGATCCAGATCTGAAGGAACCCACTAATCGATTACCTAAAGTTTATAAATGGAGTTTCCAGATGTGTAAGTGATGTTTTTTCTCAAAGACTGAAATTTTTATTTTTAACATAATTTTCCTCTAGAGTATGTTAACTCAACAGTTATACAGAAACTATTCTAAAATTTTATTTTTTATTTCATTTATTTATTTATTTCTTTTGGGTTACTCCTGGCAGTGCTCAGGAGACCATACGGGATGCCAGGACTCCACCTTGGTTGGCCACAAGCAAAGCAAATACCCTACCCACTATTCTATGGCTCTGGCCCCCACCAACTGCTTTTATTATTATCCACAGTGAACTACAATTGGAAAATACTGTTTATAATTACTTAGAGAAATGTCACATACAGCTTCATTTGCGTATATAGCTATAATTATCCTGTTTTATTATTAATATTTTACCATGTTTGCCAATTTTGGGTAAAACACCTTGGATCTGGAACAAGGTGGTTGCTGTTCCTAAGTCTAAGATCTTGGACTTAGAGACATGGGGCAGAGCTGCTACTGGCTCTCCTGTGCCCAGCTGCTCATGAGGCATTCAGGATGGATGGAGGGTTCTAGCCCTGGCCCGCCACCCCAGCAGAGCCTCACAACAAGCCAGACGACCCCCACTCCATGAGGACCTCCATTTTCCACATCCGGACTTCCCCCTCAGAACTCCACCCACCAGACCAGCCTATCACAGCCCCGCCTGTGGCCACTTCAGCCGCGCAGTTCATCAATAAATGCTGGATTTTTAGATGACTACAAGAGTAGCACCCACACGGCAGAGCCTGAAAGCTACCCGTGTCATATTTGATATGCCAAATACCAGTAACTGTTATAGACCTCATTCCCATGACCTGATGGAATGGTTTGAGGCTCTTTATGTTCCTGGAGCAAGCAGGTGCCCTTGGGCTCTACTTGCATGAGACAGGTCATATGGAGATGTTACTGGTGCCCGCTCGAGCAAATCGATGATGAACGGGAAGACAGTGACAGTGACTGCCAAAAACTAGTAACAATTATGGACCTCAATTCCATGACCTGAAGAATGGTCTGAGGTCTTCCTGTCCCTGGAGCAAGCAGATGCCCTTGGGCTACACTTGCTGCGACAGGACATATGGAGATGTTACGTGGTGCCCTCTCGAGCAAATCGCTGAACAACGAGAAGACAGTGATGCAGTAATACAGTGATGCTCCTTTACTTTTCACATTTCTTTTGCCTATCATACAACCTATTTCTAATCTTATTACTGTGATGTTCCTATGCTTCCAACCATTCTGGAGTGACCAGATTAGAAGGTCTGGAGATTTAAGTCAACACCTGCAATTTCTCTTCCCATCGGCATTAATACAATGAAGTAAAGAAATTCATTAGGAGCTAGGAAATTTTTGTAGACAGACAGACAGACAGACAGACAGACAGACAGACAGACAGACAGACAGACAGACAGACAGACAGACAGACAGACAGATAGATAGATAGATAGATAGATAGATAGATAGATAGATAGATAGATAGATAGATAAAGAGATGATAGATAGATAGATAGATAGATAGATAGATAGATAGATAGATAGATAGATAGATAGATAGATAGATAGATAGATAGATAGATAGATAGATCTATCTTCCATGAACCAGGAATGATTCATATTTTGGTGCCTATTGAATTTCTATAAATGTGGGAATTTGATGATTTTAGGATGAGGACAACATCAACCACTGTAGCCTTTTTTGTCTCAGCAAAAGATATAGATAGATAGATAGATAGATAGATAGATAGATAGATAGATAGATAGATAGATAGATAGATAGATAGATAGATAGATAGATAGATAGATAGATAGATAGATAGATAGATAGATAGATAGATAGATAGATAAAGACTCTGAAATTTGTTGTTTTAATTACTGGTTCTTCACTTAAAATCTAGCTGTAACAAAGACACCCAGAAATGCCTTTAGTACTTCCATTCTTTCAGGCATTTGTTTCACAATGCCAGCTGCTAGGACACTTTGTTGAATTGACTTTTTAGCTGTTTTTAAAGTTCCTTTTATTGATATTGCTGCCAATCTGCAACTCTAATTTTAAGCAAAACATTGTTTCAAGCAAAGTGTTTCCTACAATACATCAGGCCTACTACAAAATATGTTGAATCATCACATATTAAAATTATGCTGATGTTTTCCTTTCTATTCTAAAATCTGAGTCAACTGGTGAGAAAAAACAAGAGTGAAAAATACCAAGATAATGTTTTGACTAGGGTGGGAGGTATTTTTAAGTCATAGAAATGTAATATTCCTCAATTAAAGCTATTACATCTTAGGCTACCATTTTTGTTTAAAATAAGGAATCCATAGCTGAAAGACAAACTTGATTTCCATGATATTTACTGAAGTGAAAAGTGTAAGTTTAATTTTCTAATGGATAATAAAATAAATGAACAACATTATTAACAAGTGTTTGAATAAAAGTAAATCACACATCCCTGCATACAATAAGCTTTACAATCTGTGAGTAGAAGGAATAATAAAGATACAGGAGTATTTAGAATAAACAGAATGTAGTAAAGAAAATGTGTAATAAAGTGCTTGTGAAAAGAAGAGATGAAACCATACCACAATATTTAGAAATACACTGTAAAGCATAAGCCTTTGAGAGGGTTGCAAAGGATGGATAAGATTACTTCTTTTTGTTAGAATCCACAGGAAATTGATAGAAAAAGATTTGCCTTTCTGATACAAATACCAGTTAGAATAACAAATCTTTGTGTTGAAGAAATGTCTAACCAATTTCCATCAACCACTGAAATGTCTAACCAATTTCCATCTTCATAGTCGAGTTTCGAGAGGCAACAACTGCACAAAATGTTCTGTCAAAAAAGAGTCATGGTATATATAAAAGAAAAGCTAAAATGGTAGAAGTCTAAATATACAAGTAAAAATAACTATAATTGGATTAGACTTGCTAATTAAAAGAATAGAGAATTTCAGATTGAAACAAACTCCCCATTTGCTGTATAAATATTCAAAGTCTAAAACTTAAAGGTAAAGATAATGTCAAGTTTAAAATGATATATACATATATGTGCACACATAGTAAATATTCATATAACACATTTACATATAACATACGTATATATGATTCATATACATATATGTGTATATATTATTTTACGTTTCATGTTTCTTTACCTTTACATTATATATGCTATGTATATATAACATTATATATGTATAAATGTATGTGTACACATTACAAGATAACAAATTATATAGTAATATATGTACATATCTACATGTATGTGAAATATTAATTTATAGAAAAGTATAAGTACTATTCGATAAATAGATCAAATGATAGTAGTAAGTAGAATAATCCAAAATATGAACATATAACCATATATTCTCAACATTTATAAAACAGAATTTGACATCATTGTAAAGAGAAACTGACAAATCCACATTTACAAAGAATGAATTATCATTAAAATTACGGAACTAAAACCAAACAAGCACATTAAAAAGAAGGTAGAATATTCTCATTGATTGGATAAAAAAATCATTATTTTCCATAAAATTATATAAATTCTACTCCCAATGCTAAAAGTTTTAATGATAAACTCTGTTACTAGTGTTTAAAAAAAATCACTTGATAAAAAAAAATAAAAAACACCAGTCCACAATAATACAGAATCAAAATCAGAACAAGAATAAAATGCTCTCTCTCTCTTTTTTTTTTTTTTGCTTTTGGGGTCACACCTGGAGATGCTCAGAGGTTACTTCTGGCACTTCACTCAGGAATTACTCCTGGCAGTGCTCGGGGAACTATATGGGATGCTGGGGATCGAACCTGGGTTGGCCGTGTGTAAAGCAAATGCCCTATCTGCTGTGCTATCGCTCCGCCCCATAAAATGCTCTTTAAAAGCAAACTTAAGTGAAGACAAAAGAAGTCCTCAGAATGAAATCTAAGCGACTATATGGAAAAGTTAGTCAAATGTATGGAATATAAAACTGAAAAAATCTCCAAGAAGGGTAAATAAAGTACAAGAAAAAAGGATGCAGTAGAGCATCAGTCTAATATAAGAAAAATCAAAAGCCGCCACCAAGCAGAATGAAGAGACTGTCACTATATTTGCTAAATGGGGAAATCTCATTCCTCAAGTTAGCTTTCTTCTTGGTTTGCAGAGACCAATGCCAGCATGATATAGAATTCAAGTGGCACGGGCCACTGCTGCACATAATCTTTTCATACATACTATGGTTCTGCTACCATGGAGGCAACATACTCCAGACCGGAAATACTTCTCCCTGTGGGTACAAGATTGTAGCTGACTGATAAATAACACATGGTAATAAGAACATGAAACCAATAAACTGATTTATCTCGGAATTTTTCTAATTAAACTAAACTATTAATCAGAGAACACTGTAGCAGGAAGGATAAAAACAGAAGACTATCGCTAAAAAATATGAAGATTTGGTTTGTGTAAGATCTGAATATTTAGAGAAAGAGAGAGATTGATATGAAGTGGAAGATGGACTCCAAATCGGGAGAATGGCGGTGCAAGAAGCCAGAGGCAGAAGAAAAGTGGAAAATCCAGGACACATGGAGAAGGATGATAGAGAAGGGACGATACAATGCTCTATCAGAGACAGAAACAAGAGAATGTGCTTGTTTAATGTAGAATAGAAAGAAGTAAATTTGAAAAGCACAAGGAAGAGATTAAGGAAGAGAGCCCCAGGTTTCTGACAAGGTTATTGGTGGTTTGTTGCAGGGGAGGGGCCAGGGAGAGGAGTGGTAAAAGTGTAAAACAATGCACAGAGGGGTGAGGAAATCTCATGTTTTGGTTTTAATTTAATTTTTGGTTTTAATTTTGTTTGTTTTGGGGCCACACCTGATAGTGCTCAGTGTTTACTTCTTGCTCTGTGCTAAAGAATCACTTCTGGTTGGATTAGGAGGATCATACAGGGTGCAGCAATGAAATCCAGGTCAACTGCATGTGGGGTAAGAGTCCTACTTGATTTTCTATTGCTCTGACCTTGGTGTTTGGTTTTTTAAAGTAGGGGGGCGACAACGGGCAGAGCTCAGGAGTTATTCCTAGCAGCATGTAGTCTATATGCACACTGGTACTAAACTCTGTGACTCTGGGGGTTAGAGCGATAACACAGCGGGTAGGGCATTTGCCTTGCACACGGTCAACCCCGGTTCTATTTCCGGCATCCCATATGATCCCCGAGCACTGCCAGGAGGAATTCCTGTGTACAGAGCCAGGAGTAACCCCCTGAGCATCGCTGGGTGTGACCCAAAAAACAAATAAAAAAATAAAACAACTTCGTGACTCTGTCAGGGAAATGTGACTGTCTGCTAATCATCACAACAGTTACATTTAATTATATTTACTATATGTGTGTGTAATAATTATGTTCCTGGAGCAAGCAGGTACTATTGGGCTCTACTAGCATCAGACAGGACATAAGGAGATGTTACTGGTGCCCGCTCCAGCCAATCGATGATGAAGCGGGAAGACAATGATACAGTGATACAATAAAAATGAAGTACTCTGTGTCTTGTAGCAGTGGTGTATTTTCTTCTGTAAGTATTTGATGAAAACAATTACACTACAATATTTTAATGACCATCAAAGAAATTATTTTCAAATATTATATAGCAATTTTAAAAAAATCATTTAAAGTAAAATTTAGTAAGACATTTTATATATAATTTTATGCTTTGAGGATATATTTAGGTTCTGGCATTTTCACAATTAAATGTTATGATACTTCCTGATAAAATGTCGTTTGACTGGGAAAATTAAAAAGAAAATTACATGAAAATGTATATAGTAAAAATTAAAGCTTGACCACAAGATTAATGGGAATTTTGAAATAAAAAAAAGTTGTTAGTCATTCAGCTGAACTACTCAAAATATTTGGTTTCAGACTCATAAAACATTTAGTTACATGGATAGAATTATTATACTTCTTTATGTGAGGCACATTTCATTTAGTTTCACAAATTATTTTACTATGCAGCTAGCTAGAAATATAGCAGTACATTGTAATTTGTGGTTAATTAATAAAAGAAAATCCCATAATTACCCCGTTAGCGTTAATGTTTGATTCAAAGTCATTTGGAGCTGTGGTTGGACGGAATTGTCTCCTTCTCCATGTTTCAGGTCTATTTTCCCTTGTGATTTTTTACCATGAGGATGTGGTGGAGGGGGAATAGGCACCAGGTAATTGTTAATGTTCGGAAGTAGATATGAATTCATTTCCTGTGAATTGTCTGTGAAGTTCCTGAACTTCATCATTGCCTTCTTGCCCTGGAAGAACCAGTGAAAATAGAATCAGTGACCCAACTTAAACTAAAATTAAAGATAAGGGTATAATTAACAGCATGCAAACACAACTAATATTTGTACACAAACTTGAAGCACTCTGTCTGTTGGGGAAAAATAACCCACAACATTTTGTTGTATTTGTAGAACATTTAACTTCTCTCATTTTATATTCTTATCTAAGAACATTTTAAAAATCAAACATACATTGGTATTTGTACTTTCAGATTTTTCTCCTCAATGATCCATTAAATATATTCAACAATCCATTATCTATATGAAGACCCAATTAAAATATTAAAGATAAAGAATTATGAAGTATTCTATAAAGCAGAGTTGAATAATCCAACTAACACTATTAAGGAATATTAGTACTTTATTCACATTCTGATTTCACCTACCTACATATGAAATAATTCAATAAGATGATCAAGGAGCTAAACTTATTCACTGATCCAAGGACTCAATTCAGCTTATTTTCTCCTAGAAATTCT
Organism: Cryptotis parvus; assembly: GCA_021461705.1. Classification (NCBI taxonomy): domain Eukaryota; kingdom Metazoa; phylum Chordata; class Mammalia; order Eulipotyphla; family Soricidae; genus Cryptotis; species Cryptotis parvus. Next base: position 24,635 of record JAJIBD010001503.1, on the reverse strand, counting down.
ATGTGTGAGAAATAAATCCTCCAACTGTACAAAGTACAGTGGTAATCTTCATAAGGGATATATATATATATATATATATATATATATATATATATATTGTATAGGGGCTCGGGCGGGCGCCCACGTGGAGTGCAGTTGGGTGTAAAGAGGTGGCGGAGCCCAGGGCAGGAGGGTTGCAGTGTGCGAGTATTTGCTCCTACTTGAGGCTAAGCAATTCCAAAGGTATTTTTTGCCTAGCACTCCTGACTGATGTAGAGGATGTAAAAGATGTATCCATTAAGCAGATGAGCCTATCACAGCCCGGATCATCGACACCCACCCCTGCAGCATTTTTTTTTTTTCAATCCGGCCCAGGTATGCTGATCCAGAGACTCACAGACATGGGGCAGAGCTGGCAGAGCTGCTACCAGCTCTCCCTGTGCCTAGCCGCTCATGAGGCACCCGGGAGGGATGGCAGGTTCTAGCCCTGGCCCGCCACCCCAGCAGAGCCACGCAACAAGCCAGAGCGCCACCCTTCCTGGGGCTGCCATTTTACACATCCGGACCTCCCTCTCGTCAGAACTCCATCCAGCAGACGAGGCCTATCATAGCCCAGCTCGCGGGGCCGCAATGTTCATCAATAAATGCTGTATTTAGAGGTGACTACAAGAGTATACCACCTGCACGGCAAGCCTGGCAAGCTGCCTGTGTCGTATTTAATATCTGCGAAATACCAGTAACAATTATGTTAGGTCATTCCCATGACCTAACATAAGGGTTTGAGGCTCTTTTATGTTCCTGGGAGAGCAGATGCCCTTTGGCTCTACTAGCATGAGACAGGACATATGGAGAGGGTTACTCGAGCCTGCTGGAGCAAATTGATAATGAATGGGAAGATAGTGATAGTGATAGTGATATACATACATACACATACATATGTAGCTAATTTAGTTGAAACCTGCGAACACATCAATAGGGGAAAATTAACTGTCAGTATTCCTGTCAAGTTTGTAGACATAAATGTGAATACATCTTTAATAATTTTTCCATTTTATACCATTTATTTGATTCAAGTTTTAATTGATTTGGGGACAACTTCGTCTTTATTTTGATATACTTAAATTTGTAAAGTCATTTTTAAGAAAAGGATGTCATTCTCCAACCAGTTCTCATTGTTAACATAGTAAAAGTAGATTAAATTAAGGCATGAATATTTCATATTTTGTTGTTTTAGTTTTGTTTTGGGGCCACGCCATGCTTTGCCAAAGTCCTACTCCTTGCTCTGCATGCAGGATTCACTCCTGATGGGGCTGACATTCAAGGTAGGTGCCTTATCCAGTGTATAATCTCTTCAGCCCAAGTTCCTATTTTGATTGCAAACAATATTTGTGTGAGCAGAAAGAGATTTAAGTAGATGATATCCAGGGGGTTTAGAACAACTGATGTTGTAGGTATTACTTATATTCTAATTTTTCTTTTTCAACATTTTCTGATTTTCCTATGATACCATGCACAGATATTATAATAACTATAAATTAAAGAAATTGAGATGCAAGATTAATAAAATAAATGAATCGAGTGTTTTGTATTTGCAATATTTGAAGTTGCTAAATAATTACTGGTCAACTGTATTTTGGAATGGTTTAAAAATATATGCTTGTGTATATATGTATACATGCACACACAAATATATATATATATATATATATATATATATATATATATATATATGTACACACATATGTACACATGTTGCAGGACTCCTCTAAGAACCTCTGCATCTGCCCTGGATTGCCTCCTGCAGATCACTTCATAGATAGGGGGTTATCTAAATGTGGCAGTCTATCTGACCATGTATTCTATACTGGCTGGTATAAATATTCTCTCATGCTTCCACAAGCATTGTGGAACTAGCTAGATATTACCAGCATATTTGCCTGGCCACGTTGGATCTCTAAGTAATTAGAACAGAGAGAAATGCTGTTTGCCTCCAAGCAAGTAAGCATGGCTCCCTGATAACTCAAAGGCAACTAAAATACAAAACTACCGTGAAGTAGAAGACTCTTGTGAAGGCTTGGAGAAATATTTAACTGGCATTAGTATTAGTCTTTGGTACAGAGACATGCCATCTCTGAAACCCCCTTCTCTACCCTATAAGGCATTTCCAGGCAGATCTTGGCTCAAAACATTAGCCTATAATAGGGCCTAGGTGAAGTGCTGGGAGAAATTACCCTAAAGGCATTTGACCCTTCCTGCTTCCCATAATAGTGGGAGGTCTGAGTTGCAGCGGTATAAAAACCAGCCTGCTTCCCTCTCTCTCTCTCTTTCTCTCTCTCTCTCTCTCTCTCTCTCTCTCTCTCTCTCTCTCTCTCTCTCTCTCTCTCTCTCTCTCTCTCTCTCTCTCTCTCTCTCTCTCTCTCTCTCTGGGCTCTCCTCTTTTTGGGCTCTCTCTTAGTGAGCTCGCACCCTTCTTGGGAGTCTTGTCTTTGTCTCCTCTTTACAGGGCCTTAACACATGGTAGGCCGCCATATTGGCCTACACGTGGCTGGGGTTCTAGCCGGGAATCCTAAGCACAGGGTTTTATACACCATGGGTAGTGTATAAAAATAGTATAAAAATAGTTTTTTCCCTATTGCTTATTTGTATGCCTGAACCTGTGATAAGTAAAGCATTTTAAAACTGCATCGGATTCCTGAGTTTTCATCCATTCCCTGGCGGCTTCGGAGGTAGAAGGGAACTCCGCTTCCCGGCACTGTCAGGGACCCTGGCGGCATTCCCCGACATACACAATATTCCCCGACAATATTCTCTCATGCTACCACAATCATCATGGGACTAGCTAGATCTTACCAGCATGTTTGCCTGGCCACAATCATCATTCTTACTTTGCTATTTTTAGTTCAAAGCATCCAAGCATCTTGGACACCTTTCAAATAAGCACTAGCTTTACCTTATTTATTAAACAAACATTAATTAACATGAAATTTTAAAACAATATTCTATTCAACATTTATGTGTAGGGTTGGGGTCTTGGTTCTATGGTAGAACCCATGTATTGCATGTGCAATGCCCTGGGTTTGATCATTGGTACTATATAAACAGAAAGAGGTTTATTCCCATTGCTATTGCTATAAATATTCTAGTAACAATCATTTTTAATCTACTGAGAGGGATACACACTTAGCTGTATTTAATGCTTACTCTTGGCTCATTGCTCAGGGATCACTCCTGGTGGTGCTCAGGGATCAAATCAGGTCAGCTGCATGCAAAGCAACCACTGTACAGCTGTACTATATCTTCTTCCACGAAGTCTATTTCTTTTCATTCAAAATAATGCTGATAACCATTTCCATGTTGCCATCACAAGCTATTGTACCCATTTTGATCTTACAATAAGTGAAAGATAATTGTAAAATAAAGGCTTAATTTTTACTCAGTTGCCTCTTAACTAGTGAATTTTTCACTAAATCACATTTGCCTAAATTAAAAATCCTTGCTCCTAATATTTAGAAATATTTGTCTGTTTTTGTTGTCAATTTACGTCTTTTTCACAAACTCCATTGGCATTTCCTTTACTTTTTTAATTGTTTTTGTTGTTTTTGAGAGCCACCCAGCAGTGTTCAGGATTTACCCTGGCTCTCTGCTCAGACGTTTCTCATATGGGTTTAGGGTATTGAGCTTGGGTCAGCCATGTACAAGGCAAATGCCCTACCTGCTGTAATTAGCTCTCCAGCCTCCCTTTACTCTTTAAGTATGCAGCAACAATTTAGTCAGTTGTCACTAAAAACTTCCAACTGCCTCTTGAGGTGTTGCAGGTGTGGCTGCAGAGCCTGGCTGTGTCAGCAGGTGGTAGACAGGAGACAGGCTTCTCTACACCCAGGGCTCTGCCCCATAGGCCCTGTATGGTTGATGCTCTGACATAGAAAAAAGACTGGGGAGCCAGGGGAAGAACCTGGCAAGCTACCCATGGTGTATTCGCTATGCCAAAAACAGTAACAATAGAGGACCTCACTCCCAATGATGGATATGTTACTGGTGCCTGCTCGAGCAAATTGATGAACAACAGGAAGACAAGTGATACAAATGATACAAGTTACTAAAAAACTCAGGAACCCTGGAAAGTTATTCATCCCCTTTTTTCATTTTGCTACACCTAGAGGTGTTCAGGGGCCAGCTCTCTGTTGGGGTGACAGTGATTGAGAGACAATATTCAGTGTCAGAAACCTAGCTTTAACCCCATATCCCTCCACTTCTCTCAAATTATATCTAATGTGTGTATAGCATGCAGATTCTCAGACACAGCTGGGGGAGCTGGAACTCGGCCCTCCCTTGGCTCAGCTGACCATTGTGCCCCCAGGAGGACAGATGGGTTTTGGGTGTTGGCCCATCACCTCTGGGGGTACCTAATGGAGTCAGATGAGACTCACCCACCACAGTAGCCACCATTTTTGCTGCGACGGACGCTGCAGCACATCAGAGCCCACCCAGGAGGGACGCTGACCTCAAGACCAGATTAACAGAGCAAAACAAGTTCGAGCCCAGCTCAGCTGACCATGAGGCCCCCAGGAGGACAGATGGGTTTTGGGAGTGGGCCCATCACCTTAGGGGGTCCCAGAAGCAGCCGGATGAGACTCACGCACCACATCATCCGCCATTTTCGCTGTCCAGACACTGCAGCACATCAGAGCCCGCCCGGGAGTGACACCTGCCTTCAAAATCAGATTAACAGAGCAATACGAGTTCGAGCCCAGGTAGGCATCTCCCAGAAGCAGGAAACACCGGGAATTCATCAGATGGAGCTGGGGTCATACCTTCCCCTCTCCATTTTGCTGAGCCCTGTGGCCCCGCCCCAGGAGCTGCCCTGGGGCGAACCAGCCATAGCATGCAGAGCCTCAGACGCAGCTGGGGGAACTGGAACTCGGCTCTCCCCTAGCTCAGCTGACCATGGGGCCTCCAGGAGGACAGATGGGTTTCAGGAGGGCCCATCACCTCTGGGGGGTCCCGGAAGCAGCCGGATGAGACTCCTCCCACCACATAAGCCACCACTTTCGATGTCCAGACGCTGCAGCACATCAGAGTCCACCCGGGAGTGATGCTGACCTCAAGACCAGATTAACAGAGCAAGACAAATTCGGGCCCAGGTGGGCAGAGCTCCCAGAGGTGGAAATCACTGGGAATTCATCAGATCGAGCTGGGGTAGTCCGCTTCCACTCTCCATTTTGTTTGAGCCTGGGGCCCCACCCAGGAGCTGCCCTGGGGTGACCAGCCATAGCATGAAGAGCCTCAGACGCAGCTGGGGGTACTGGAACTCAGCTCTTCCCTGGCTCAGCTGACCATGGGGCCCCCAGGAGGACAGATGGGTTTTGGGTGTTGGCCTATCACCTCTGGGGGGGGTCCTGAAAGCAACCGGATGAGACTCACCCACCACATTAGCGGTCATTTTCGCTGTCTGGATGCTGCAGCACATTAGAGCCCACCTGGGAGGGATGCTGACCTCAAGACCAGATTAACAGAGCAAAACAAGTTCGATCCCAGGTAGGCATCTCTCAGAAGCGGGAAACACCAGGAATTCATCAGATGGAGCTGGGGGTCGCCTCTTCCCCCTCTCCGCTTTGTCTGAGCCCGGTAGCCCCGCCCAGGAGCTGCCCTGGGGGTACCAGCCATAGCATGCAGAGCCTCAGATGCAGCTGGAGGAACTGGAACTCGGCTCTCCCCTAGCTCAGCTGACCATGAGGCCTCCAGGAGGACAGATGGGTTTTGGGTGTTGGCCCATCACCTCGGTGGGGTCTCAGAAGCAGCCAGATGAGACTCACCCAACACATTAACCACCATTTTCGCTATCCAGACGCTGACCATGAGGCCCCTAAGTCATGTGGCCGCTTGCGCCACGTGGTCTATCAAACTAGTGGAAACATCGTGAGAATGTATTGCATTCTATGATGTGTAGGAAAGGTAGGCGTGAGGGAGGGATAGAGGAGAGAGAAAAGATATACAGGACCCGCCAAGTAGTTGGGATGCGGGAGGGGGAGGGAGGTGGGGACATTGGTGATGGGAGATGGGTTTGGGTGGAGGGATGGGTGTTGGAACACTGTAGAACCAAAACTCGAGCATGAGCATATTGCAAATTGCATGTCTAAAAATGGTGTAATAAAATAAAAAAAAAAAAAAAATGGAAAGAAAAGCAATTATATCTAATGTGTGTGTGTGTGTGTGTGTACATGTAATGTATTTGGAGGCCACCCAGTGGTGCTCAGAAGGGATCAAATTTCATCTCCAGCATGTAATGCAATGTGCTCCAGTCCTTCGAGCAGACCCTTCCCACAGCAGCAGACTCTTTCAGGAACTTCTGGTCTGATTTTATATTAGTTACTATTCATCATCAATGTCATTCAAAAGCCACATTTTTTTTCTCAGCAGATTATTTTATGTACAGTCTAGTATACATTCCAATAAGCTTAAAACAATCATCTGTTTGTATGTATTTGATGATTACAAATTTTTACAGCAATACCTAATTATTAATATAGACCTCATTCCCATAACCTGAAGGAATGGTTTGAGGCTCTTTGTGTTCCTGGAGCGAGCAGATGCCCTTGGGCTACACTAGCATGTGACAGGATGTATGGAGATGTTACTGGTGCCCACTTGAGCAAATCGATGAATGACAGGAAGAAAAGTGACACAAGTGACAGTGATGCCTAATTATTATAGAAGTATAATACTAAATAAATACTAAAGAAATATTAGTTTAACTAGTTAAAATTAACATGGAATTTCTTTCAGTATTGACAGCAACAGTGAACTACCACTCAATGCCTGTTCCCTCAATCACTCACACCCCAAACATGGGAAGAGGAAACTAAAATGCCTAGATTTTTAAATGAATTCAGCTAGTGATTCAGGCAGATCTGGAGAATCACCTGAAAGGGAAAAAATTCATTCCCTAGCCAGTAGAACCTGATTACTTGATTTATAGTATTCATAGATCTTACAAGAAAATTAGTAGATTAGAGTTAACAGAAGCAGGAACTTAAAAAAAAGAACATAATCACCTTGACAAATGTGGAAAATGCCCATCCGAATACTATCTATGATATGAGATGAAATCTCACCCATTGGACTGAATAATTCCAGTCGTTAAGGCAAGTTATATATACCTGGACTAAACAGTTTCAGTCAAAGACTGAGTTTTCAGGTAACTTTGGCAAGCCCATTCCTAAAACATGAGGCCAGTTTAGAGCCATTAACATTCTATTTTGCCACATACTCTCATTGTGATGCTGTGTTCACCAGGCAACTTTCTCATTGTGATCTCCCTTTCATATTGGCCTGCCTACAGGGAAAACCCTACTTCTAGTAGCTATGGTTATTTGATGTCTGGTGAATCAGCCGCTGATTATGTTGTTTGTTCTCTTCTTTCTTTCTTTCTTTCTTTCTTTCTTTCTTTCTTTCTTTCTTTCTTTCTTTCTTTCTTTCTTTCTTTCTTTCTTTCTTTCTTTCTTTCTTTCTTTCTTTCTTTCTTTCTTTCTTTCTTTCTCTTTCTCCTTCCTTCTTTCTTCTCTTTCTTTCCTTTCTTTCTTTCCTTCCTTTCTTTCTTTCTTTCTTTCTTTCTTTCTTTTCTTCTTCTTTCTTTCTTTCTTTCTTTCTTCCTTCCTTTCTTCCTTTCTTCCTTCCTTCTTTCTTTCTCTCCTTCCTTTCTTTCTCTCTCTCTCTCTCTCTCTCTCTTTCTCTTCTCTTTCTTTCTTTCTTTCTTTCTTTCTTTCTTTCTTTCTTTCTTTCTTTCTTTCTTCCTTTCTTTCCTTTTTCTTTCTTTTCTGTCTTTATTTTCTTTCTTTTCTATCTTGGTTTTGAGTCACACCCTGGTGTGTACAGCGCTTACAGCAGGGCTCTGTGCTAAAAGATTACATCTGGCATGATTTGGAGACCATATGCGGTGATGGGGATAGAACCCATGTCAGTCACATAAAAGGCAAGTGCCTATATTGACAGCCCTTATATTTTATTTATTTTTTTTTGTTTACTCTAGGGGGAAAAGTGAGCATGGTGAGGGTTACTGTAGTTTCTCATGTCCTGTTTTGATTTACTTTTGATAGTTTAAAACAATCACTAAATCATTCCTATATACCAGCAGGAAAGGGAAATCTCTGGGTTATCAATGCAGACAGCAGATTTTAGAAAAAGTCAGCTCAGGTGGTTTCTCATGCAACCAGCCTGCCCAATTCTAGGAAGAAAAATATTTTTTAGGAAGAAAAGCTTAGTCAAAGTGCTACCACTTTTGGATTGACTTTTCTCATTTTCTGATAAGCTATTAAATTCACATAAGGCTTGAAAAAATTATGTCATCAAAAGGATATCAAACAAAGCATTAGTAAGAGTTATACAATTGTTGATTAAATTAATTTCTTAGTATAAAGGTTATCTGCATGTTTTAGATAAAAATAATTTAATTCCATATATTCCTTACAAATAGAACTATATCACCCATTTGAAAATAATGACAATTATACTCATGCCACAGTAAGTTCTTAAGCTAGCAATATATTCCTTCCTTATGTGAGATAGAGAAATCATATCATCAGTACTTAATGAAGATACTAGTCATTTCTCTTCAACCTCATACTTTAAGGTTCACACCTCCTTTCTGTTCTCTATTAAAAATAAGTGAAAATTTCCTGAGAGGAAATCTTGAAAAGAAAGCAGTTAAGCTCCTGGGGAATTAATTTGGCATTTTAAAAGACGGACATTATTTTCCTTCTATGTCCAACTCCTCCAGAGTCAAACTTAAAGTAATTTCATACACTGATGGTAAAGTAAGTCGGCATGTAAATGCAAGCCTATTGGAAAATTTCATTTTCTAGGTTTCATGCATCTAAAACTTGGAGGCAGTCAACACTACATATATTCTGATAGAAGTCATATCTAACTATAAAAGGTTTTCCACTTTGTTTTCAGATAGTGCTTCGACTTTGATAACTCACCTTATATTACAATAAATCTAACCTCTATTCGTCCAGCAATACAAAAAATTACAGTTGGAAGCAATTCAAGTATGCAAAACTTAAGTAGAAGCATATAATACATCTCACTAAATGGATTAAATGAATCTAACGTCCTAAAAACTATGAAAATCTATGTTCAAATCAAAATCAAAAATACTTCCTGTAGAAATAACATTTACCCCTGTGGAAAGTGGAGCTTCATTTTCCAGCATTGAACTTTTTGATTTGGAACCTGGAATTATCTTTGGAACAATTCCTACTGCAGGATTACCAGGAAGAGGCTGCAATCGAATCGGATGCTGTATGTTTTCCGGGGCAGTATATGGTCGAGGGGCTGCCTAGATAATTAAGAAAAAACAATTCAACTTAAATTAGTATCTTGACATGTTTCCAGAACCAATTAATAACCAACAAATTGCCTAGAGGAATTAATGGTGCCTTTTTACTGAACAGATTAAACTTTAATTATGTCTTTCCATTATACATACCCTTGTGACCCAAAGTATTTGTTAAAACATATGGTGTTGAAGTCCTCTACATAACTAAATGTCACAATTATAGAGAATTTTAGACAAAGGAGATGTTCTCTGTTAGATTCCAATTTTTATTCATACTCTAAACTCATTGATATTACCTAACTTATGCTATGCATAGTATGGTTTTGCTCCATTAAATGTTAAGATGTGTAATGTTCCTAATTTAGAGGTCTAAAGAGATATTCTTAGAATGAAATCATTTTTATTGAAATATTTTCAAAATAAATTCTCCTATTAGTTTTTTAAGTGTTAAAAAATGAAAGCAGAAAATATGATTAAAAAAAAGGAAAGGCCAGTTTTGAAAGGCATACTAGTTTAATATGGAAACATACTACTTATCACAGTAGTATTGCATACTACTGTAATAAGGAAAGGCATATTGCTACTAAAATATGAGGTAAATAAATGTTAAAAGTCACTGGTAAGTTTCAAAAATACAGTGTAAAAATAGGCATGTTTTGGGGGGCGGAGCCATAGTACAGGTGTAGAACACTTTCTCTGCAAACGGTCAACCTGGGATTGATCAACAGCACCCCATATGGTCCTCTGAGCCTTGCTAGGAGTGATGCTTGAGTTAAGAGCCAGAAGTAAACCCTTAGAACAAATAGATGTGAGAGAGAAAGAACTGATACTTTTTTCCTAGATATTTCCCATTTGTTTCTCTACATATACCTTCCCTGATCATTATAGTCCATAAGTCATTTCTTTAAGGTGTTAAAAAAAAACAGAGAATACCACTTGGATTTGCTGGCATGAGACAGAAAACAGGGAAGGAAGGGAAGTCAGGCTCTTTATTCTCCTTATACCCTTTACATCCCAGCCGCTGTAAGCCAGTTGGGTGTCTCTGCCAATGTCCACCAGCTCTCTCAGAAAGTCCTCTCTTAGTTTGCAGGTGCTACCGGCTACTTTTGTACTCAACTTACCTCTCCTGCCTTAGTCCTAACTGGTTTGGTTTCCCACTGTGCTGACGTCAACACACTTAACATCTCTTGCTGGTTTTCCTTAATCCTGCCTGCATCTTTGAAACAATTTCTTTATTAAATCCTTCCTAATTACCCTATTTGTGTGAGCCATCTGTTTCCTGCTAAAATCCTGACTAATACATTTTCTAATCAAGAATATGCTGCAGAGAATACCAAAACTGTCAGTATGGAACATTACAAGTGCTTTTTGGGAGCACTGACGAAACATTGCAAACTTAGGGTAAAGACTATCAAAGTAGGGGCAGTGGGGAGGAATGAAGTTGTTTGCCCAATTGCTTCTATAGTAGTCAAAACCTGCTTAGAAAAAAACATGTATATTTGGGTAAAGCAATATAAGATTGTGGGATTATCTAATAACCCATGAGAAAGGTGTAATATGTTGACTCCAAACAATGACAAATACTAAGCTATGACAATTGATTAAGTAGTGGTAGGAATGCTCTTATAGCCATAAATTGCTTTAGTGTTATACTGACAAGGATATCATAGGCTAAATTTATGATTTTTGTTAACAGTTACTGGATTCCAACTATCAGCTCTATAAGCTGATGATAAATTAAGTTTTAGCTTTGAATGGTGACACAAGATAACTAGCACTGTGAACCACACACATACAGTCAAAGAGACAATAACAGAAAGATAATAGAGAACTCACAGAAAATGGATAAGCAGAGAAGAGGCATGGTAAATTAGAACATCTAAGTAAGTAAGAAAAAAGAAATCCATTCATGAGCTACAAACAGGATAAGTAAGAAAGATAATATTCCCCTTAATAATGTTTTCCTTTCTTTACTAACACAATTTTATCTGGTAATATTCTATTTCCCAACCCAAAAAAAATTTTATGCCTCAATATTTTTTGAATTTAGAATAGTTGCTTGATTCAGTCTGGGTCAATAAAGTGTAAGCAGAAGTGACACATGAAACTTCCAGATCATATTCTCAGGGAGAAATGTACCTTCACTTTCTTTATTCCCCTTCCTGATGATGGCTGGAATCTCCACATGGTGGCACACCATCTTGGCTTATGTGGCTGAAAGCATACATTGTTTGATAAAGTAATGACAAAAAGAGTCTGAGCTTTTGATGACATCATAGAGAAGAGAGGTTAAGCCAATTGAGACCCAGACATGTGCCTTGGGATTGGCAATAATCCCTGTGTTTAAACCATTGTTATGACTTAAACAATGCTATACCTCATATGACTTACCCCAATGTTATGTGGGGTCTCGGCACACAAACCTGTATTGTGACCGATGGTGGAAGCTAAGTTGACTATTGCATAAGCACCATAGATGGCAAAGGGAGGGCAGCACCCAGTGCTCTGATCAGTCAATGGGGTTATAAAATATCTGTGTGGGTGAATATGGGTGCCTATGGATCTTCTGTTCAGGAGCACTACCATTAAATGAAACCTGCCTGTTGTCCACCACACAGAACCAACCCAGAGTGGGACTCATAGGTATGGGGGTGGCACAACCACCTGCTGGTGGAACCTCTGCAGCTCTTGGTGCTATGGGCAGTGGCAGAGATCTAACATATCTGAACAGGGCTCTCTGGACCCAACTAGGCACCATCAGGGAATGCAGGGTCAGGAGTTGAGGGGGTGATACATGTTTCACTATGGGGCCCTGGCAATTCAACCTCCAGCAGGGCAACCCCAAGGCCATTTCTTCCCCAAACCAGTCTTTTTCTACACACAGCATATTATGTAGGGAAATCCTTCCCTGAGTGCCAACTGTCTGGAGATCCAGGATGGGGGCATATGCCCCCCAGTCAGGCTCTGCTGATGACTGCAGCCCTCCCAGAGAGCCCAAGCTGCAAATGGTAGCAGCTCTACCAGGGCCACTACAGTTGATACTAAAGCTCGAGGGCATGGCACTGCCATGAACTGTCCCCACTGTTCACCAGTCGCCTGATGTGAAACTTCCCACTGTGCACCAGTAGCCTGTTGATGTCTTCAGGCTTCCTGAAAACCCCAAATTACCATTATACATCTGGCCAGACTCCAACAACTTTGGATCTAGATTCCCCAGAAATTAAACTGCCAAAATTTAGGTATTGCACTCCTGGGAATATACCCTGCGAAGCCAAAAACACACGATGGAAATATCATCCCCACTTTTATGTTCATAGCAGCACTATTCACAATAGGGCCAGAATCTTGAAACAACCAGAGTACCCGAGAATTGATGACTGGATAAAGAAACCTTGTACATCTATCTACACAATGGAATACTATGCAGCTGTTAGGAAAAATGAAATTATGAAATTTGCCTATAAATGGATGGACATGGAGAGGATCATGTTGAGTAAAATTAATCAGAAGGCAAAAGACAGATATAGAATGACTGCATTTATTTGTATGACATAAATATATATACATATACATATTATGATACCAATATCCAAGGTCAGACAAAACATGGATCAGGAGGTCTTTTCAAAAGTGGAATCCACCACAAGCGTCTGGGAGTCAGAGGGTTGGGTGGGACAGAGAAGGGAACTGTGCTAACAATTGTTGTAAGTGATAATACCAGCCCAGAACTAAGTATTGAATACAGGCAAAAAGATACACATGATAACCTCGAAATGTATGTATCTCAATCCACAGTGTGTAAGAGAATGAAGAGAGAAAGAGAGAGAGAGCCAGAGAGAGAGAGAAAGAGAAAAGAGATAAAGAACTTTCCATAGAGGCAGGCTAAGGGAGGGAGGGAGGGAATCAGAGACATTGGTGGTGGTAAATGGGCACTGGTGGAGGGATGGGTGCTGAAACAATGTATGACCAAAACCCGGACATGAACATCTTTGTAATTAAATATCTCACCGTGGTATAATAAAATATTTTTTTAAAAAGTTAGGTATGGGAACCACACTCACGAATCACCTCTTGCTCAAATCATACAAGCTCATTTATTGGCCTTGCCTCAGAGATCCATGATTTTTTTATTTTTTCTTTTTGACCACACCTGGGCATGCTCAGGATTTACTTGTGGCTCTGCACTCAGGAATTACTCCTAGAAGTGCTCAGGGAGCATATGGGATGCCAGGGATCAAACCCAAGTTGGCCGGATGCAAGGAAAATGTCCTAGCCACTCCACTATCACAAAGGACCCCAAAAATAAATCTTGAAAGAGATCAAAGCCGCAGCTAATCTCAGAGTCAAAGGCTGAACAGATGGGTTAAATTGGGAGGGGGAGGATTTGCCAGATTTTTACACATTTACCACCACCAATATCCCCAGTTCCCCCACCCCCCACAATCCAAAATCGCCACCATGCCTCTGGCTGTAATCCACTGTCTGGAGACAGACCTCATCAAAATATTAATCTGCTGATAATTCGGGCATGTCAGTTTTGTATCTGAAATCTTCAGGCTTTCTTGGCATTTTGGACTGAAATCTCCAAGTTTTCTCCCCCACCTCAATGTCCTTCCAGAAGCCCCAGCAGTTATGCCCACAGCCCAAAGCCACCACCCAGCTTTAAAAAAATGCTACTCCAGTTGTACCTTTTCAAACAAAATATGAAATGCCCTGAACAAACAAGATGACCTCTTCGTACCTCTATTGAAAACCATAATGCACAAAAGGAGAGCGAGAGAGCAAGAAGAAAGAGACTACCATAGAGGCAGTGGCCGGGGGGGGGGGGGGGGTGGTGATGGGGGAGGTGGGGGAGGGAAACTGAGGACATTGGTGGTGAGAAATGTACATCGGTGCAGGGATGCATGTTGGGACATTGTATGACTGAAACCCAATAATGAACAACTTTATAATTCTGTATCTCACAGTGATTTAATAAAATTAATTAATTAATTAAATTTTAAAAAATGAAATAGGATATAAATCTATATAAGCCAAAAAGATGAAAACCCTTGAACTCACAAGGAGAATTCCAATTTAGAGGTTTATGAAAAGGAAATCAAGCTCACACAAAAGATTTCTTTTGATATCTGTAGAATAACCCCCCATGACACTCCCTGGACAATGAGCCCACTGAAGAGATTCATAAACCAGAAATGACATTCATTCAAGAAGGCATATTGTCTCCATAAGTGAGAACTTGATCTTTTGGCTGTGTGCTCTACATTTTACTTTTGCATATTTACATACAGATTATTAGATAAATGTGATTAAATGTCTATTACATTTATTTCTAAAACCAAACGTGCACCAGTCAGCTAATAGCTGAGAGGAACTGCTAAAATTCATGTTTAAAGCTACCAGAGGGCCCGGGAAATAGAGCAGGTGTTAGGGGTGAATGCTTTGCAAGCAGGGAATCCCCTGTTCATTTCCAGCAGTGTATTGGCCCTGAGCATAACAGGATCTAAGAAGCAACACATTCTCATGAGTTTGCATTGAATCATCTGGCCCAGTTGACTGAATATTGATTGGAGTGACCCTCAAGCTCAAAAATAAAGATGAACAAGGTGCTTGGAAAGATGTCTCAAAGACTCAGCATGTTCATTGCATTCCATAGGCCAGAATTTTATTATTGGCAGCACATGGTATCTGAGCACTGCTAGTTGTGATTCCAAAGCCTCAGAAATAAAAAATATAAATTTCCCTAAATTTCTGCATATTTTATTTTTCATAACATATTTCCTATAATTATATATATATATATATAAATTGATCACTTGATCACTTGACATCCCATTATTCATCGATTTGCTTGAGCGGGAGCCAGTAACGTTTCCATCTGACCCTATCACGCGCCAGTGTAGCCCATTGGCATCTGCTTGCTTCAGGAATACGAAGAGCCTCAAATATATAAATTAACCACTTTATAATTAGCCACTGCAGATTCACTGTATCACTGTATCACTGTCTTCCCGTTCATCATCGATTTGCTCAAGCAGGCACCAGTAACATCTCCATATGTCCTGTCTTATGCAAGTAAATCCCAAGGGCACCTGCTTGCTCCAGGAACATAAAGAGCCTCAAACCATTCCATCAGGTCATGGGAATGAGGTCTATAATTGTTACTGGTATCTGGCATATCAAATACGACACGGGTAGTTTGCCAGGCTCTGCCGTGCGGGTAGCATACAATTAGTGGGAAAGTGCTTCTTCCTCTCTACGGCTCTGTCTTCTTCAATGTTAATCAGAAAATTAGCAGTTATTAATTTTATGGTTTGTTTCGCTCTGGGTCCACACCCAGTTGTGCTCACAACTTACTCCAGGTTCTGCACTCAACAATCACCCTTATGGGCTCAGGGAACCACAAGTGGTGCCAGGGATTGACCCCGGTCAGTCATATGCAAGGCAAGCACCCTCCCCACTGATTTCATAATTTCTAATTCTTAGTAAAAGGCTTGTTGGGTTATTTTTTCCTAAGCATGTGACCAATTTTTTGAATGACTCACTCCAGATTAATGGAAATGATGTAGCAAAATAAACTATAAGCTAACTTGAAAGTTGAGGTGCCTTTAGTGATCAAATTTGTTGCCGTCCTTACTAACTCAAGACATTAAAAAAAAAGAAATCAGTGGCAATATCCCAAAAAAGATGAATAGCTTCATCTCAATGGCACCTGGGAGGTGAGCAGGAGTCATATTTAAAAGATTATCTGAACTGGGGAAACAAACAGGATGAGTTGAATTTCTGTAAAATAGGAGCTATAATGCCAAGATCGCACTAGGCATTCCTTATATTGCAGAAGCACCATAGGAAATGACCGAATGAAAACTTGTGGCTTACCAGATATTAAGGCTTGTGAAATGCTGGTGTCAGTGTTTCCTATAATTTCAAAATTACTTTCTCATTCCTGCCACATTAAGATCTCCTGGATGTATCATAAACTACTTATTGAGGGTGTTCAGCTGGAAAATTGAAAAGAAAGTCTTTCAAGGGTTTTTTCCTCCCTGAAACAGGTGGGAAGTTAGAAAGCCAGTACTTGATTGTTTCCTTTGTTTCACTCCAGGTTAAGCCTTTGAGAATCTAGTGGATTTGTCGTCCCATAAAAGAGTTATTTGTGTGCATATTCATTTAAATGAGACAAGAAAATATGGTAACAACAAAGTAAAGACCATGGCTTATTGTAACTTGAGCTGTTTGTTAGGAAATGTCAAAACATATTTACCTTTTGAAAAATGCCAGTTTAACACTGTGTATGATGAACCCACCTCAGTAATCTGTGAAAGCACTTCTCTATAAATAATGTGCAATCTGAAAAAAATGTTCATGCTAGCAAGGAAATATATCAAGTTACACAAAGCCAGAATAAAGATGTAATCAACCACTCCATTTATAAGTTAAACCTTGAACCTCAGCAAATATCATTGAAATATTTTCCTGTGTATATATTGTTTCAAGCTATATCACCTTCCTTTAAGCAAATGCCATTTCTAGCTTATAAATGAGTCAAATAAAATGCCAGTATGCAATTTATTTAACTAGATTTTCTGTACATTTAATTGTCTTAAATGTTAAAATATGTGACTATGATTGGGAGGGAATGAAAGAATGAGAAAGAGAGCAAAGGAAAGATAAAGGGAAAGAGGAAAAAGGAATAATGATAAAGATGGAAAAGGGAAAAGGAAAAGGGAAAGGAAAATAGGAAAAGAAGAGAAGGAAAGAGAAAGCAAGAGAAGAGAGGACAACAATGAGAGTGAAGCAAGAACTTTTTCCCTTCTGGAAAGTCTTAAGGATCTCTCCTAACCCCACATGTTTCTCTAAGCAAATTTCTTTCACTAAAACTATTGTACTTTTACAAAAAATGCAAATCTAGCAGTAACAAGCAAAATGATTTGACAAGAATGATACAGATTACACATGGGAGTTTCAGAAGAGATGGTGTTTTAAAAAATATGTTTTCATTCAGTGGAATTCACAGGATTATACAGACATGTGCCAGAGAGCATCCTTTCTGAGAGTAATAAGACATAAATTAATTAGTTAGGATAGTGCACGAAAGACTCTATAAAATGACTCACCGGTGTTAATGGACTGGAATGTCCTTCATTAAGCAGAACACTATGGCCACGGTTTGTCTTTGGGCCAACTGGGGGTGGGGAGACAGGATTGGTATGTTATCTTCTATAGACCATCTTGTGTGCTCTCCCTAAAATAAGGGGGTAAAAGGAACTGGTGTATAATTAACAATATCAGCTAACACTTGTATGTACAGAGTAAAGAAATCATTTCTTTTACCAAGGAGATAGTTCAAAGATATGCTTTATTCATGGCAATACTTGTGTGATGTGAATCTTGTATACATTGTAGAGTTGGCTTGGACCCTAGGGCCAACAGATCCAAGCACAGAACTGGAAATCCTTTCACTATGGCACAATACCCCCAAGACTAGACCCAAAGACCCCAATTTAACATTGTTTGTGAGATAGTGTCACCCCAAAAAAGAAATTCTTTTTCATTTATGTTTGAGAATTAATCTACTTTAAGGTATCACTCCAAGACGTAAAATGGATCTCACTACTTTGGCCAGTGAAGAGTACATGAAGTATGCTTATACTCTGAAGAATAATGAAATAATGTTCTATGCAAGTTTCACACTACATAGAGACTCTCAAATACAATAAGTGCAACTATAAAAAAAATCTTATAATTAAAACTGATATAGAGAGGAGCTGGAACGTTTTGAAATCTTCCAATGTTGTAACGTTAACATGCCCACATAACGTAGTTAGTGTGTCTGACCAACCAGGTGAGAATAAATAAAGTACAGACATAATGGTTTGCTATTTCAGGCAGTGCTGGTCATTCTTCTCAGGAACCATTCTTCTCCATCAACATTCCAGAAAATACATACAAACTCATTTTTGACGTTGAAAAGATGATTATGTTGAGTTTACCATAAATCCCAACATATCAAATTTTTTTATCTTGAAAAACATATATCACCTGTTATTTAACATTGCTGTAACAAGATTCACTTGCATCACTTGTCTTCCCGTTGTTCATCAATTTGCTCGACGGGCGCCATAATGTCTCCATTCATTGGGAATGAGGTCCATTATTGTTACTGTTTTTGACATATCGAATACTCCATGGTAGCTTGCCAGGCTCTGCTGTGGCTCTAGGTTCATCCTAGGGGGCCCAGTCTTTTTCTATGTCAGATTATCAACCATACAGGGTCCACGGAACAGAGGTCTGGGTGTAGACAAGCCTGTCTCCCTATCTGCCACCTGCCAATGCATCCAGGCACTGCAGTCACACCTGCAACACCTCGACCTTTGAATTCTTAGACCAGAAGACAATAGTCTTTATATCTTTTAGATTCATTTCTTTCCATTAATTAAAAGACTTGGTCTTTTTGAAAAAGGAACACAAGACAACCTTTGGGATACAAGAAAATTAAGGAGGCTCCCAAAGCTTTGTGATCAACCAGTCAAATTCTATTTCTGTACCATCTACTTGCCTTTCCATGGGACCATATTAGTTTATTACCAGTAAGATCTGCTAAGGCATCTCCCCGCCCTGAACAACTGAATATAAAGTTTAAGGCCATCATAAATTGAGCAAATAGCTAATCTATTTGTTGGAAAGGAGGTCTTTGGGAGTAGAGACAAATAATGTCCTCCCATTATAAAATGCTTATAGATAGATTTGAACCTATTGGGGGAACAGGGGAAAATTACTCTCTTTTGTGGCAAGTTATTCCACAGAAACTTTAAGAATATTTATCAGTTTTTGAATTATATCATTGGGCCCACATTTTTAATACAACACAGAACATGAATAAGTGTCAATGGTCAAAGAATTGAGCACAGACACCAAACTAAAATCAACCTTTCATTCACACCTAAGAGAGGCTTTTGTTTCTTGATGTGAATTTACATAGCTCATAAATTCACTGCAAAGAATTGCTATCAAATACAAAAGCAGAAACCAGAAATTTCAGGTGTCTTTCTTTGCGAAATATCTTAATTTTATAATAAATTTGTTTGCTAAAGTAGATCTTTGCTATCATGTATTACACAGGGCCTTTTTCAAATGAAAATGTATCAGATAATTCTTTAAATGTCCTATTTCCCAAGATACTGAAAAATTTCCATATATTTTTATCTTACAAAAACTAAATATGTTGGACTTCACCATAATTCAATCAAGATAAAACAAACCCAAAATTTCATATTTAGTCTTGTCAAGTTTATCTTTGAAAGATTTGTGCTTTATGAAATTTATTTTGTAGACAGTTATTTGAACATCATCATCTCCAATGACAGTAGCCAACATTTAACTTGGGGGAATTATCATTTGACCTCAGATATAAGCTACACAAAAAGCAAATTTCCCAAGGAAATTCAATCATGGAAAATATTTCAAAATCTTTAAAAATAGCATTATGAAGTAAAACATTATAAAGTCTTACCTTAAATCTCTGGATTCGCTCCTTCCTAGCTAAATTCTCCAGTTTCTTTTTTATTTCAAGTTGGTGGTAACGCTAAATATATAGGGGAAATGGTGGCGAGAATCATATCAATTATAGCAAAGCATTTTTAGAGGAAAATAATCTCACCAACTAACTATATTCTCAATTACCCTTCTTGTCATTGAGATGGAGAAGAATTACCTGCATAAGTGTGCAAGAGGGAATATAAATTGATACAACTCTTTGGAACGCCAATTCTTAACATATATTAGGCAGCTAAAAGTGTTCCTATCCTTTAACCAATAAATTTCACTTTAAACCAAAGGGGAACTATGAATTATAATAAAAAAGCTTTATATACAAATATGCTCCCTAAAATGTTTTTTCCTTCAGAGTAAAAATCCAGTTGCAGTATCAGACTTTGAAAGAATGATTAAACTTCTGCATGACCATAAAAAATGGATTAAAATTATATAATAAAAATAATACCCACATCTTTTAAAATATAGAAAGTATGTAATACACCCAAAAAAGGTAGGATTCAAGTAACTGCATAGATATACATATTCATTGAACATGTTCAGATTGTGTATCTGTCCCTGTGTTTGAGAGGTATTTCACATGCATCATCTCTTCTCAATCGACTAACTCCCAAGGATTCTTATTTGCAAAGAAACTGAGGTAGGAAATGATGAATTTGCTGCAGATCATAAACCTAATTAGTGTTAGAGCTACAATTAGAAAGTTGGTCCAACACAGCCAGTCTGGGTTCGAACCCCGCATCCCATATGGTCCCCCCAGCACTGCCAGGAGTAATTCCTGAGTACAGAGCCAGGAGTAACCCTGAGCATCGCCGGGTGTGACCCAAAAAGCAAAAAAAAGTTAACATTTCGGGCCGGAGCGATAGCACAGTGGGTAGGGCGTTTGTCTTGCATGAGGCCAACCTGGGTCCGATCCTTGGCATCCTATATGGTCCCCGAGCACCGCCAGGAGTAATTCCTGAGCGAATAGCCAGGAGTAGCCCTGAGCATTGCCGGGTGTGACCCAAAAAAAAAAAAAAGAAAAGTAAAAAAAGAAGAAAGTTGGTCCATCTGAAAACTTCCTGCTTTTCACAAAAAACTGCTTTTCTCAGAAAGCAAGTTTTACTAACACATAAATACAAATAGAAGAGAGACTAAAGGAAACGGAACAGCAGTTAACTTTGAGGGAAATGACTATATGTGGTTATTTTTTCTTTTTTATGCTTTTTTGTAGATTCCATTTTTTTTCAGTATATTAATTATATAATGTAAAAATAAACCTCATGCATATATAATATACATATAATTGGATGTGAAATCATCCCAGCACATATAAGAGCATTATATAAATACTTCTTTTTGCGTTTGATCACTTCCTGCTGCCTTTGGGACCCCGCAGACTTGATTATTCCCAACCAAAGTATTATCAATCCTCTTCAGGATGCTTGCTTTTCTTTTTTTCCTTCTTTCTGGTTCCCCCATCTGCTTATCACCAAACCTTATTAAATTCACTACCATTTTCCATCTTCATGCTCTGGAACCTGCCTCTCATGTTTTCATACGAAATCTGAAATTTATTTCCAGTTTCACACAGCTCTCATCTCATTTCTGCCCCATCTCACACTCACCATGACTCATCTGATTTAACAATACACAACTCATGAGCAATTCCTGCCTTCCAGAACTCTGCACTACCAGACAATTCCCATCGTTTGAGGGTTCTTTTCAAGCCCTAGGTGGTGGTATTGATCACCCAGAATGCATGATCCCACCAAATCCATCAAACTGGTTTCTTCAGCCTTGCTCTGGGCTCCTCCACCATCCCACAACCTCTCTTCAGTAATAGTCTTTCCTTTTCTTACTATCTCTCTGGACAGCTGAATCTTCCCTGCATTTTCACAACTGCTGTAGCTTTTACCCTTTGGCAACAGCTTCCTAATTGACCTCCCACCTCCAATCTTTTCCAGCTCATTAATCTATCTTCCACATTTTTAGTAACATCATCTTTCTCGTAGAGTTCTTCTCATTTATTTCACTCCCCTGCTGAAAATCATTTCACCGCCTCATCGCCTTCACTCTAATACCTAGCTGGGAATGTAAGGCGCTTCAAACACCATTCCCCAACTTCTGGGATAGTGTCACTCCCTACTACTCCTTCCAGTAGTCCACTGTGCCATCTGGCCTCAGTGAACTTTCCTTTCCACTCTCAAAACCCTGTCACACCTGCTGTCTTCATGCTCTGGAACATGACTCTCATATTTTCATATGAAATCTCAGGTGCTAAGGTGCAGTTCAAATAGCAAAACCTCTTTTGAGCTTCCTCTGACTCTCAGATACAAGTCATGATTCCCTAATTTTCTCAGCTTAGTCTGTGTCTTTTAGCATCTGATCAATTTTCACAGAATTTTTTTTCTTTAATTATATCTCACAGCTACATCATATAATCTCATAATGCTAAACGGTAAGCCTAAAATTAATGTTTGTTGTAAGAATGAATTCAAGAATATTAATACAAGAACATCAGTAAACTATATTAGCATAAATTGAATGTAATATAACAATGAGATAAATATTGAATTTTATGTTCACTTATATATTATGTTTATATAATATCAAATTATACTATGTAATTTATTTAAATTTTTTCTTTTTTAATTGTTTTTAATAAGACACTATGATTTTCAAAGCTGTTCATAATAGCATTGTTTCAAACATACGGTGTTGCTACACCCATCCCACCACCAGTGGTCCCAGGGTCCCTGCCATCCCAGTAGCCTGCCCCCATTGCATGCATATAACAAATTTATTTCATATTGCTTGCCCCAAAAAAACCGTATATATGATAAAATATATTAAATATTGATATATATCTCTGATGTTATAAACTTAAATAATTCAAAAGACAGAAATAATAGCATGCTTCTCAGTTTGAATGTTATGACGCTTGGGAAACCAAAATTAAAGGATCCAGATTAACACAGAACTTGATGTCAATCGATTTGGCTTAAAATTGGTGTAAGATTCATTTTATACTGTACTTCTTTTCTAAAACAAAAGATGTATTACAACTAATTTTTTTAAGCCACCACAGTATCCTCTAACTAATGCTTTTTAAGAGATTGGGGGTCCATAACAACTTCTATATGTTCATGTTTATAATATAAAGCATCAAATGAATTCCTAAATTAGCGTTTCCTATAGATGTAAAATGAACACAACAATAAAAATATAAGGTAGCATAACTATATTAATATAGTAACAATAAATAATTTTGGTGGAAGTACATTTAGTATTAACTTATTGAGGATTGTACAGTTGCTCATACATGTTTACTGCACACACAGGTCAATGGTTTTATGAGCCAAATTTCCTGATTTATTGCTGTATGGTCAAGCCAAGAAGTGGCATGCTTTTTCACAGAGATTAAAATGGTGTTGATGCTTGAAACTACAAGTTCTATGGAGCAAGGCTGAAATAATTTATCACGTTAGCTAGATATTCCACTAAAAATGCCATGTCAAATTTAAAAAAAAGTTGTTGATGCTTGAGTTATAAATCTGTGCTGACCAATTTGACCTAGAGTAGGAGGGACAACAGATGTTTCCATGCCTATTCCTTGAAACTTAGCATACGGCTGAGTTTCGGTGCCTTAAAAGAATAACAGATCTGAAATAATTCATGGCAGAAGAATTACTGATATTTAAACAGATGTCACTTTATTTTTTTTTAGCAAATGGAATTGAGGTACAGATGGTGAGGGCTGGTATGTTTTAGAGTAGCCATTATGGATTAAAAAATCTACATTTGTTAAATTAAATATCACAAAATATATAAGATGCCCATGTTTCCCTTAACTGAAAATGGAGAAAGACTTACTTTCATCTCTTGGAACTTTGCTAAGAGCCATAAATCATTTATCAAGTCACCTTGTTCTATTCCTTTTTAATGAAATACAGGAAGAATTCCTGCTTCTAGGTGTAAATAAATTATAATATTTAAAACATAGATTATAAAGAAAATAGTAATTATTTGTACCTCCATATCAAGAACCTTACGGAAAATAGCTTGAGCCAAGCACTCCCGGACATATTTCTGGTGATCCCGCTTCATGATATTTAGTTTGTATTCTTTTTCAGAAAGTATTCTTCCACTTCTTGTGATCTGCCATAAGGAAATAAAACAGGCATAGATGCAACTACAGATCCAATATGAGAAAGTACAGTTAGCAACAAAAAGGGAAAGACAGACAGGAATAAGAGGGAAAAGGTACAGCACTGTCTTCTAAGCCCAAAGGAAATCAGTACTATGGTTAATAAATTTCCCTTTTCATGAACATTTCTCAAAGCAGTGAAAAGCAAGCCTGTCTCACAGACCTATATATTGGAAACACACAGATGGTACACAATGTTTAAAACAAGGTTTTCATTAGAGAAACTTATTTTCTTGATGAAATCCAGGTGTTCCCTCATTTCTTTCTTTCATTTTTGAATACATTGGGGAAGAAGGTGCTACTTTGAAACAATGAATAGGAGCAGTGATCACAGGCATGATGATCTAACAGCAAATACTTTGAAGGAAAATACATGGAAGCTACAGAGACTGTCATCCATTTGTTTTTAAAATAATTGGTTTCATTATTTTGCTTTTATACTGCTTTTTTCTTATTTTACTCTCCATCTGAGAATGTAATTTAATTTGTAGTGATTCAGAATTTTTCATACAATGTATTACTGCAGATATACAGTAGTATTTTAGAAAGCTTTCAACTGCCAATCACTGCAAGTTCCAG